>VWZD01011592.1:578309-654227 GCA_013396695.1 Sakesphorus luctuosus
GGAGGCGGGGCCGCGGGGCGGGGTTGCGGCGCGGCGGCCGCCGGCGGAGCGGGCGCGGCTGCGGCTGCAGCTGCAGGAAGAGCTGTGCGAGCTGGGCATCCGCCTCAAGGAGCTGGAGCTGGCGGCGCTCGTCGGGGACGGCTTCGATGCCAGGCAGTGTGCGTTCCGCCGGGAGCGCAGCGGGAGCAGCCAGCGCTGCTGGGGCCGCACGCCTGCCCACCCCGGCCTCCAGGGCAGCAGGTCCATCAGCAGGGACCCCCTGGAACCGGCCGGGGTGGGTACCTGTGACCGCAGCAGCCCAGGGTGCGGTCCCCGCCACGCAGCTCGGGGCGCGCCGGCAGCTGCCAGGCGAGCACAGGGAGCAGAGCCGCTCCTCGGGGCACCCGGCTGAGGCAGAACAGGCACGGCTGCAGTTACTGCTGCACAAAGGAACAGAGTCCCCAAAAGTGATTGTTAACAAAAAAAAAACAACGCAGGCACCAATCACTTTTGCATGTTTGTTTGTATATGCAAAGTGTATCCACTACCTGGAGCATCCTGCGGTTGTAAAATAACGCCACTGACAGCCACAGATAGCTGGAGAGTGGGAGGAACCCAAACAAGTTAAACTTTGGTATTTTAATTTTATAGCCTGCAGGCCATGATGGAAATACAAGAAATAAAATAGTTCATCAGGCCGTGATACTTCAGAGTTCCAATAGGGAGGGCAACAACTGTTAAGGAGGGGATGCCCATTATTTCCTTCAAGGCCACAAGCTGCCAGTCAGGAAACTTGGAGCACTACAAAGGTTACAAGAACATAAGATCTCAAAAACATTCCAATAGGTAGTTTGCATATATTTACTTTTCAGAACAGGAAGTTAATAGGGTTTTTTTTTTCCTTTGTTATAGCAACACACACCTTTCCCATTGTAATACCTATAGTTTTGAGAAACTTCAGTTTTCAGATACTTGCTAGACAAGTCATTCTAAGGAATATTATTAGTTTGCTTAATACATTATTTGATTTTCTTGAAAGTATTGTAAAGCATTGGTTACAAAATTAATGACAAATTGTGTTTCATTCCTGTTTAGATAAACTTCTGAAGTCAGTGGAAGAAAAGAAGATACAAAGCATGAAAGCATTGCAGAACCTGAAATAACAGCCACCAATATGATCAGAATTATTTCAGCTGAATATTCTGGCCACCAATATGATGAGGATTATTTCAGCTGAATATTCTGTCGCTATATCTCTATGGAGTACATTAATGGATCTTCAATATTGTGTTTCTACTTATTATAGGCTCTTCCCCTACCAAATTAAAATATATAGGATATTGTTGCATTTTTTTGTTTAATTGTCTAGTACTAGTTACTGGTAACATTACTGTATATTTAAACTTTATTCCCTCTCCAGTTACTATATCCACACAGGGTGTAATAATATTGTCTTCAAAACCACTATGAAATTAACACCACTGTTGTCAGGATTTCCAGCAGTCCATTGATGGTGTTCAAGATATGTGTAGCCAGGAAACACAGTAATTGCACTATAATATATGGTTGGAGTTTGGTTTTTTTTTTTCCATTTTAGTTCTAAGTATATTAAGTGCAATTTTGAGTAAATAGGTATGGTCAAAAGTCTACACCTCTAAGCCAGCTCTAAAATACTTTGTTAGCATAAAAGTCTTTGTTACAATCACAGTGTATTGTCTTTAGTGTACCACAAAATTACAGAAGTTATGGCTTGTGTTGGTGTTTTACAAGATAGTCTTATAACATTGACTTTCAACTGACATTTTACTATTATTTGAGGAATAACTGTGTTTAGGCCAAAGCAGTAGTTTTTGAAGGGACAACATCCTTATGTTGGGAAGGCATGTCCTTTCATTAGGAAAAATTGAAGATACGGAGAATATTTACCATTTAAAAATAGTTTGGTATGGAGACTAACCTCACAAAATAGTAAAAAGACTCATCAGACTGATAAAAATATACCAATTACTTTTTCCTATTCTAATTCCAGACCAGTAGGTGGCAGCAGGAAATAATAAAGTTACCAACCCTGAAGCTGTCATATTTTGGCAAACAGCTTTATTTTTAAGACTAGTATTTTAATCTGTGTTTCTTTAAACTGTTCAAGTTGCTCAACTGCAAAGCATTTTAACACAGCATGATACCAAAATTTTATTTCCTATTACTGCTTATTAAAGGATTTACTCTTTTACTATCTCAGTCTTTCCAGCTAGATTGTGATCTACCATACACAGAGTTTATATTAAAAAAAAAATCTGATTTCTAACTCCCATTTCTCAATCATCAAACTGTAGCAATCACGTTTTATCAGAGCACTAGGTGATCTTGAACAGAACCTCACCCTCCACACTGGCTGATGCCAGCTGGTGTCCCTGCTGATGTGGCCATCCATGGTTTCAGCTGCTGATCCATGTGCCAGCCGGTGTCCCTGGCATGGACAGGGACCCGGCATGGCTGAGGTGGGACAGGGCAGGACTGGGGACAGGGCTGTACACAGGGCCAGGTGCATGCAGGACACCAGTGCCCATCATGAGCTTCTTTCTCTTTTATACTCCAGATCCATCATCCACTTCAATTGAAACACTCTCCCTCTTCAGCTGGCTTAAGCCAGCTCTTTAGACCCACCTTGGCATGCTTTAATTGCTACTTAGCTCTTTAAAGCCTAATTAATAACACTCTTCTTCTGGCTAAAGAGTTCTGTTTTCACTAGTTGGAATCTTTTAAGCTGTTTGACTCCACACAGCACAAGTAATTTCCAAAGTGGGCTTCTTAAATGAGGTATTTTTACATCTGGTCAGGAAATGTTCACAGAGACCCCCAGTATTCATCACTCCAGCCACGACTGGGAGGCTGAGGCAGTAAATACACAAAAGTCACACAAGTTTCCTATATGTATATATACATATATGTGGATACATACATATATGTGGATATATACATATATGTGGATATATGTATAACAGTTCAAAATTTAATACACACAAGGTAATGTTAATTTGGTTTTGGAAGTCCACGTGCCTAAAGAATCAAATTATCACCAGAACACCTTTGAAATCTGCCCTCCTTCTGCAGAATGAGGATAAAAAGCCTCTCAAAGATTTTTGAGGCTAAACCTGAAATGGTTAATTACTGTGAAGATGTGAATGATTAAACTGAAATGGCTGATTACTGTGAAAATGAGAACTGTGTTAGTGCCTAAACTAAATATCAGAAAACAAACTTGGATGAGCCAATACACAGAAGCCTTTAAAGGGTTTGTGCAGAAGTTAGAGCTTTAAAATCAAGTTAGGTAGCAGGGAAACTATCTTCATTTCTCAAATCTCCAGAGTAATTTTATTCCTCAACCACTCTTAAGTTTTCCAAGGTTCTTGCAAGGGCCTACAAGGGTTTCCATTACATGCAGTTGCTGCTTCCTATTCCTTCTCTGCTTTTACCAAGTCTTTCACTTTTCATCTAGTTCTCCTCAGCCATTATTCACTTGGGTTTTCTTGGCTTAAACAGAGCTGGTTTTCCCCAATACACAGTTTACATCTTTTTCCATCTGTTGTTCAGTTTTTCATATGGCCTTTCTGTTAAAACAACACTTAGTGTTTCATTATTAGGTGATAATGCAAGGAATAATGTCAGTTAATATGTAATCTCAGTTAAAGTTGCCTGGGCACACACATCTACTGACAAAACTCATTTGGTCCATGTGCCAGAACAAGGCAGAATGGTTTCCCTGGGCCAGTGTCACCCACAGCACTCTTCTCCCAGGACACTTGGGTCAGAGCCCCTTCACCCGCAGCATCTCCCCATTCCAAGATGATCATTAAAGAACAGTGGAGAGGATCACTGGAAAGCCAACCTGGCCTCCTGTCTGCGAAGCAGCATCTAAAAAAAGTAACTTAGAGACTGTAGGGGAAACATGGGACATGTGATGAAATATTTCCGCCTGAAAGGAATCATTGTTTGTACTTTCAGTTAGAAATATTAACACATTAATATATATGAATTTGGCAAGGGAGCAGTAAGATTGTCCATACCTGGACAACCAACCAGGTTATTTATACATAATGGCACATATGCTGATTTTAATTTGTCCCTAAACAATTTATTAACCTTTATTTTTCTTCTCTGTTTCTACCTGCCCTTGTTATGTCCAGTAATTTTCTCTCATCCCTGCGGGCTTATGGGTTCATCTCAAAGGTAATCTGTTTATAATTTCTCTTGTAAATATTAAGCATATATTAAACAGACTAGCATTCTTACTGCATTTTATTTTATTCACATTTGTGACATTCATTTTTTTAATTGTTTCTGTTCTCTCAGACTGCCCAGGCAAGGCTAAAACTGACGTTTAGATGCTGGCATAGCTCAGATCTCTTTCACAGAGCTGCCTTGTGACTCAACAAATCTACCCCTACTGCATTCAAGAAAGAAACATTAAGATACAAATGTGATTCACGGGCAGAGATCTCAAACCAGCAGTAGGTTGCTCCCATTTCCAATTGTTAACAAAGAAAAGCTCTCGTAAAGCAGACTGTCACCAACCCAAGGGCTGAGCAATGACAGGTGTCTTGCTGAAAGAGCCGTGTCTACACCTGCACTGATATCCAGGTGCTCCCCAAGGAATGCCCTTCAGATCTTTCATTTCTGAAACCTGAAACGGCCTTGGCTGCTTTAGGATGGGAAAAATGAGACACAAAGCCATTTGAAAACAAGAATGCATTTAAACTTCAAAGTATTTTATACCGAACAGTTGGGTCCATTAAATTTCAGACTGCTATATTTAAGAGTTTGCCACATTAAAATTCTCCAAATAGATACTCAGACTTATTACAATGGCTCATTAGAATTTAAATTAATCTTCAAAGCTGCCTTAATTAGCTGAGGGACAGATTACAAAGGAAATCCAAAAGCAGTAAAGCTTTCATAAAATGTTTTTTCTGTTTTCAGCAGTGTATGCTCTATGAAAGATTCACCTGTCCTGAAAATTCAGAGCTGAGATCTCCACATAAAGGAGGGAAATCAAGAGCAGCACTTAAACTCAGGGAACCTTGTCCTCTTCTGTTTGTTTGGGAGGTGGTGTTTCTTAAGATCACTGACATCTAGATACTGGATCAAAGAGTTGCCAGTCACGAAGCAATCCATAAGTGGTGCATTTGGCTTTTCTAAGGAAACATATAATTACTAATAACAGAAGTCAATTTTTTGTTGCACACTAAAAACATACATTTGAGATTTTGGTGTATATTGAGAAAAGCCAGAGCATCCACTTGAGGCAATTTAAGCACTCACAGTCACAGCATATATATATGGATATATATACACACACATATACATATATATACACTGTATTTTAAGTATGCCATCTGTCCAGAGCCTGTGTTCTGGATACATACACTAGGACGTTCATTCACCCCCTATTTTGGGAAGATCCTTTCCTGCCTCTTTTTTCCTCTGAATCTACAAAGAGAGGCCTTGTAGTAAAACAAACCTTTTATCCCAGATTTCTTCCATCACAGATGACACAAAAACAGTATTGTCAAAAGTACATACCTCCATTTTCCTTTTCCTTCAGCCTGACAGTGAGAAACTTAGGCTTCAATAAACACTGTTAAAAACCACATTATCTGACTAATAGGGGAAGGCATAGAGGACATTAAAGGTGGGAACAAAAATTCCCAAAGGAAACAGAATCACAAGATGTCCTCAAAATTCACAGGCCCGCTGGTTATTGCCGTGCTCACCTCTGTAAGGTAGGAAAACACCTTTCTTCAGAGGGAATGCCACCACTGGAATACGTGGCTTAGAGCTGTGTAGTTCTTAAAAACTCCTTTTCTGTTCTTTGCCAGGTTCTGCCTCGAGACCACGGGCAATGGGACCCCTACACAGCCCAGGAGCCTGGAAGCTCCAAGTGAGAAGAGGGCTCATGCTTTAAAGCACTCAGCTAAAGAAAAGGACAAAGCAGGAACAACCAGGAAGTAGCAACACAGATTTTAAGACATATTTTATTTAATGTGCAAAATTGCCAAGAAAAACACATGTACAACTTTAACTAAGCTACAGCCACAAACATGGAAGAAACTATTCTATGTACTCCTAAGCTTCATTTCTAGAATCGCTCTATGGCTCAGAGTAAAAACACAGTCATTTGGTAATGACTCAGAACATTTTAAAAGCCTCCTTCTCAGTCATATGTAAAATTCTACCATCAGTATGGTTCTACATTTGTAATTGCAAAAAGAACCAGTTCTTAGAGATTTCCCTTCTGATTGCATAGTATAAAATTTTAGTTAATTATTTTCTTCTTCTTTCAATTTAATCCATCCTAGACTCGGCTTTACATTCACTCTCAATTTTGCAGCTTCAGAAAACTAATTTTCCCATTTACACTCATAAATTTTGAGCAAGTTTCACAGACACAGCCATTACAGTTTAGTTGAATCAAGCTGTGAACACCAAAGATAACATGGATATTTGTAATCATGCAGAGCTAGTCCTTTCCATAATTCAAAGATGTAAGAAAAGTTCATTTCCTTGGAAAGTGAGATCTGTTGCATGGGAAGTGAGACGATTTATTGATATAAATTCTGTAAATATCTGTAAAAAAGTGTAGAGGCTGTTATTGGAAAGGCTTCCTAGAACATACTGAAATATTATCAGGAGGTGGGTTTTTTCTTGTAAATTCACATCTATTTAAATGCTACCAGAAGAACAGGTAATTTACAGTCTTGAATAATTACCAAAGCTCCATGAAATAATAAATAGTGCTTCATATTACAGTATCCACTTGTACTCCAGGGTTTCAGCAGGGCTATGAGGAGAGGCAGTCCCTTCACTCTGCTATACAGATGGGACACTGAGGCACAGTCAGATTAAGCACCTTGCCCAGGACCAAGCCAAAATCCTGAAGAAAAATCAACTGACCTCCCATCTCCCAGTTTCCAGCTACCGATAACCAGAAAGCATCCTTCCTCTCTTTGCACAATTAAAGATACTTGTGATGGCTAATTTACTGAGGGCTTATTGGATCAGTCCTGTTCTCCTTGAAGCGAGCAGATATTTTGCCAATAACTTCAGTGGAAGATGTTATTATACTCATGTTATGCTTTAATACTAATCAGATATCTGTAAGTACCACAAAGCAGAAGGTGGGCCAAAGCCAAGCAATGCCATAGCTATTTAAAAACGCTGTCACATGTGTTGGTCACTACTCCTATCACACCAGCAGCAGATCAGCAAGGTAAAGAGTGCACCGATGGAAAGGTCAAATTCAGAATGCACAACAATGGCAAGAAAAACATTAAGTGCAAATAAAAAGTCAAGGAGCAGAGGAGTATCTGTGCTGTACATAGGCACTTTCTAGCAAGACTCAAAGAACTGCCCAGAACGGACTCTAGTTGGGCCTGAGCTGTTTCTCATGGGTTGCTAAATCCTAACCCAAAATTTAAGCCTCAGTAAGATGGGGTCTATCCTATTTTCCAAAGTTTTTGGCTTCACTGTCATTTTTTTCCCATCAAATATGACTTTGGATACAGTTTGAAGAACTCAACACCAACATAAAATAAAAAAGCACTCCCAGTCTCTCTGCCACAGACAGAAATACTAAAATTAATTTTTTTGGTGGGTAAACTGTTTGTTTCTTCCTAATTACAGTGTGGGAAATAGTAGATGAAGACAAGGATAAAGAATACACTTCAAGTTTACTTACATTCAGATCTCCCATGTTTCTAAGTCTGAAATAGGATATGCTGTTAATATCGTTAAGTTTGTAACAAATGAAGAAATCAAAAGCTAACCAAATACATCATTTGATTCAAACCAGTTAACTTCAAGACTTTTTGACCTGCCATAATAATCAATTCATGATTATTTAGTGTCCATGCACTGCTGAAATACAAGGTTTACCACCTATTCTTCTACCACAGCCACTTGCTTTTTAGATCCTGGTGGATCCCTGGGGTAGGGTGCTGTGTTCTGCTGCATCACATCTCAAGAAATCTATTGGTTAAGTTTGCTGGTGATTCAAGACCAAAAAGCTACTCATTCCTTGCAAAAAGCCAGAGTTAAAGACCCAAAACTTTCTGGTTTAGTAGTGTGTGTTATGGTGTTTTAGACACTGGTTTACAAAGCACAGAAATGCACCGAGGTGCAGTGAAAATGGGCATATTGTGGAAGAGAAATTCGCCTCCTCTCTAAATACTGTACTCAGTGGAATGAACTTTCTGTATGACTTACAATCCTCTGCAGCCCTTATTGCCTACTAGGTAAATGTGTGTTTAGAAAGTTACAAAATTATTTACAGTATGGAATATAGTTTGAAGCTACTCCTTGGGAATGAATCAAGCATGGAAAATTCATGAAATTTCAGGCACTTCTTAAAACAAGAATTATTTTTAATAAACACATAAAAAATCAAATTCCTGAAACACCTCTTCATGATATTTGTAATTATTTTCAAGACATCTGCTAACATTTCACTACCTATTTAAAGCCCATTTCTCATCTTTCATGAGCTTTGTAACAGAACAACTCTGAGATCAAACTCTTTCATTATTGCCTCTGGACACCTTAAGGAACCTGAAATGCATGGGGGGAACAAAAAGGTGGACAAACAGATAGAACTTGTTTTGAAAAATATTTTCGAACCCACATATAGGCATACACAAGTATGATACAATACTTCTAAAAATATGGTCTTAGGATGATTTTAAAAACATGAAATATTATACAATTTAGGGGCATTTCCCCTATTTTTAAAATCAGGACCTACACTACCGTTCTGCCACACTGCTTTGGTGGCTGCAGTTTTTATGTCTGTTAAGGGTAACTCAAAAAGCAAATGTTAGATGGGGGTTGTGTATCCATCTCAGAACCCCATCAAAATCTCTGTGTCATCTCCCACATCTTGTACAAAGCCCCAGCAAAGAGTTTCCTGAATAACAGGAATCACCAGATGAGCAGTTTTCTGGTTGCTTTTCACTTGTGGGGCATGGCAAAACAATTTTGATCAAGGATGTGCAATGCAGGTTTTCTCAGTAGAGATTCTGTAGTATTAACCAGCTTTGCTTTTATGACTTGGCCATCTTGAAAGTTTCTTTTAAAAAGAAGTCAGTATGCAATTTATTCACTGACCTACATAAATCTCATTTCCACAAACTGAGTCTTGCATTATTTATTTACGAGAAAAAGGCAAAAGTTCAGGAAAAAAACATTCTAACAGAATAATCTTATCCTTAAAATGGGAAAAAATAACTTTGAGGTATTTTGATAAGCAAGTCCTGGAGTCATGGCCAAAGAATTAACCCATGAAAAGGAAGTCTAGCACAGAAAGGGCAAGTAACCACTTGACATGGTGAGTCCATATAGCTCTGTCTACATACTGTATGACCACATCTTTTTTCCTCCCTCCTCCTCCTAATGATGTAGTAAAATATATATAAGATGCCATGCAACTTGGTATTTTATTACAAGAGATTATTTTGAGTAACTGGAAACCTCTCATGTTAATTATGGCACTTTCTCGTGTGGAGCTGCACAGAGAATGCACACAGCTTACCCAAGAGAGGGGAAGGATGAATTGATACACTCTCTTGGGTTAGGACTGAGTCTTATAAATATCAGTCACTGATGATATGGAATGCACCTTGCTGAGAACAGCTGCCAACCACCCATTTTCTAGTGGGTATGAGTAACACCCAACAGAAGATCCATGGCTACAGACCCTTAAGGTACTCCTGACCTGGTAACTCATGTTATCTCACACTTGTTTCCCTATCCCATATCAGTCAGTGACTATGGGAAGCCACTGAGCCGTGTTCAGGTAAGAGAAATGCAAGGTGGGGACTGGGACTGGACAAAGCATTGGGAGCTGCCCAGGCTGAACAGCACACACACGATGAACAGGGGCAGCAAAATGAAGTGACTTCTACTAGCTCAGAAAACTTGCTGCCTTCAAGCTCCCTCAGGTTTTAGAAGCTGGCTGTTAGCTCTTATATTGGCAATACAGGACTGAAAAACCCACATACAAAGGTAATTAATTCTTTAACAGTCAGACATCTTGAAATACAATGAAAACTGTGGTCAGCTTTGTACATATCAGCCCTTGAACAAAACAGTTCTGCCACTCAATCCAGTGTTGCTTTTTCTACTTGCTTCTCAGTTTTATCTTACATTTCTTACATCCCACATTTTCACAGTTAGTCTGAAAAAGAAATTATCACAACATGAGATAATGCCCCCATCTCTATATATAGGATTTACATGCACTTCTATCAAGTTCTACCCATATTACTAGATACAAATATTACTCATTTCTAGACTGAGTGCTAGAGGTTCTCTCAAATCCAGGCAATATGGTTTCCTCAAAAAATTACTGTCAATGACTACCCTCTTATCCTCCTAAAGTTACTGTTCTACTGCTGTTAGTAAATGTCACACATAGTTTAGCCACTGCAAGTGGTCAGTACACACATACCAAGAAGTAATTATAAGTGCATTTCATTTGCAGCTGTTTCTACTGACGATTTACAAATGTGAAGACAAAGAGTGGTCAGAACATCAACACTTTTCGTACACAGAAAACAGTATTTTCACCGAATGACATATTTTTAAATAAAACTGGGGCATTAAGTAGAAAAACCTAAATTGCTAAGTTTTTCTTGGTAAAAAGGGTATGGATATATTCAAATGAGGTTATAACTTTAAACACAAACACTTTCTTCTTTGAAATCAGTACTGAAAAAACTATATTGTAATTGTAGCCATACAAAATGTTTATTATATTACAAATTTTTTGTACACTGTATTTTCACTTTATCATTGCTTTGTGCTCAGACAGTATAAATATTACAGCATGATTTTTCTTTCCCAGGAATGTCCTCACTGTCTTGATATAATCTTACTTTGTACTTAAAAAAAAATACAGAAACATATTACAAACAGGATAAAAAGGCATTATGAATGAAGAAGGTAATATGGTTTTGTGAATAAAGTGCACCACAATGGTTTCAGAGAGATGGTTCAGGAAATATTCAATAGACTGAACATCACTGATAACAATACCAAACAAAATTGATTTTGAAAGTCTAACAGGTCTTCCTTACTAGTATGACGAGTACTTTGTTCAACTTTACTGAAATGGTTTTTGAGGGTTTTTTCTAGAAGACTATTTAAATGCTTTTGTTTGGAGGAGTTCTGTTTTCTGTAGGCACTCAAACCCTGTTCTGTATTAGTCAGAATTTTTAAATTCCAGTATGGCAATATATATGATTCATCATGTCAGATACATGAGACTTTGTCCTCCCACATTTTTCAACAGAACTAATTAATTGCTAAAATTTAAGAATGGGAAGAGGTTTACAAACAGATTTAAGTGTCCCAAAGATGCTGTTTAAAATTGGTATGTCCTGTGACCGTTTGGGGAACACACCATAACATTCCCCTTCCCAGCCTTGTGGCCTCAGCACCTCCATCCGTGTGATCCCTGCTGCTTCCAGACTTCCAGCTTTAGGATAAAGCTGCAAAACAGCAGTCTAAGACACAGAAATTTATTTCGCAGCTCATCTCACTCCCATTGCATAGAAGGGCCTACTTACTTGCAAAATTTTGCTGGGCTAAATAGAAGATTAAGAATCACTGAAAAACCGAGATAATAAAGCTGATGGAAAATGTGGCTGATACACCTTAGCATAGATTTCGCTTCCCAAGTCAGGTTAAGCCAATTATGAACCAGCCTTGGCTAACTGAAAGTGAGCAGCTCTTCCATTATGTCTGCACTTATATTCCAGTGATCCAAATGACAGAAAAATAAGCAGAATGCTGTTCAAGGGGTTCTAGAGACATTCGTACATAGAGGCAAAGCCTAATGGAGAAACTCAGCCTTGCTCTCAGCCAATGAAGCTCCCACTGAAGCCAACCCTTTTATGGCACTCTGAGTTTGGCCCAGCATTTTTCAATATTCTAAAGTGTGATGTTCTCAGGCAGTTATTAATTTAACACAATTTGGCCATATTGTATTATGCTGATAAGATCAGTTTTATTTAGCTGACAGCTAACTGAGACAGCATTCTTTACTAGACTTGTATTTATAGGAAAGATTGAGTTTCTTTGGTTGTTTAGTATCCAAGTCACCCAAATGTGTATTTTTGTAGTCCAGACACAGCATGTTTATATCAATCATTAAAATTACTTGGATTTTTTCTCTTTTTTTTTCCACTTAGTTTATGGAAATTTTCTGACTATAGCAGACTAGTCACTTATATAAATATACAGCACATATATACATAGAAGTTACAAAAATACATTTTATTTATATCTGATTTCAAATAATAAAAATTAAATTTCACATTTATTGAAAGATTAGGATTCCAAAGGCTTCTGCAATATTTCAGGTATTGGAGCAGAAGATACCTGGATATTCTAGGATAACTATGTATCACAGTCTCAGTCAGGGTTTATAATATAATTATTAGGGGAAAAAATAGGTCCACTTTAAAAGTTTGTGCTTCATCAATTTCTGCTTCTAACCCCTATTCTAGTCTTCTCTCTCCTTTCAATTTACTGGTGGCCAAAAAGCTAAACAAAGTTCCCTTTCTCACATCAGTAAAGACCAAAGAAACTCAGGGAAATGAAATGATCAGACAAAACAGTAACTGAGGATAACTAAGTAACTTACTGAAATGAAGGACATTACCTTTAATTCCCTTTGACATCAAACACGCCCAACACAACAGAGTTTGCAACAACTTCAGTTCCCAAAGCTATTTGCTGAAGGAACTGAAAACAATTGCTCATGGTCTCCAAATAGTTTGTACAACTGCAAAATATTAACTACTGTCCCATTTAACCAGTTCGGTTTTCTTTTGGGATTGGATTCATACCACAATGCAGCTTAACAATCAGTGACCTTTATCTTGCACAATATAAAGTCAGCATCATTTCTGGCAATGCTCTCTTTTTCACAGAACATTAGTATTTTTGTTAATCCATGTAACCATTAACTTATTTACATGTTAATATAATAATTAGGTCCTCTACATTCAGAACTTCCTAGGTGCGCATTCACTGTTCCAGTGTCATCAAAATCACCTGCAGCTCCAGGTAGCACTTTCTCTGGCATCACTTTAGTAGATAGCATTGTTTAAGAAAGAATAAAAAGCACTGTGTTGAACAGAGGGGTTTTTGTCCAAGCAGGTGTATTCGTTTTTCCAGGCTGGAAAAAGTTAAAAGGTCTCAGGTTTACCAGCTTCACATGCATTCACAGAGTGAAAAGTCTGATTATAGAGCAAACGGGAATAACCTTTTCTCATTTCCCTTGGAAGCTTTTAGCACCAATATCCTTTGTTGGCCCTTCGTGTATTGTGTTCTCTCAAGTGGAAAAAAGTCTCCTCCGTAACTCATCAGTGGCACTGATGGACAAGGTAACCACCAATTATCGAAATATCACTGACCTTCCCCACAGTCCTCTCCTGTTTTACTTCCTTGTACTGTTAATAGAATGAAAAGAATCAGAGCTATTTACAGGATGTTATTTGTATTACCTACTCATCTTGAATTCTTTTGGTTTGAATGCAGTCTCTGGAATGAAAAGGCTGAATGGCTCCAGATTGCTGAATCAGCATCCCTTATACAATGTCCTGCAGCAAACAACTGCCAGGGCCACCACCATGCCAACCAGGGCCTTTAGCCAACCGTGTTCTATGGTATTTTCTTCTTTAATCAAGGTTTTGACATGCAGAAGTTATTTTCAGCAGCTCTACCTTCGGGCCTGCAAATGAAGCGTCGTGTGGCACAGACATGTTCAGCAGCATCTCCAGTGATGATGGGTCACAACACGAGAGCAAAGTGACAAACAATTGCATGTGGTCAATCTTATCCATAGGAAACAGTTTCCCGGCAGCATTTCCTTACCTGGCAAGCAGGGTTACGTATCTTCAGAGTCCTGTTGCTCTACTTTAAGTCATTTCATAGTGTTGACTTTTCAGACAGATTAAAATGCCATCACTTTGGTACAAGGCATGGCAAGTTTGTAACTGAAAATCACAGGAGACACTTCCTTGGCTACCCCACATTGCAAGATACAAACACTGTGCGCAAAAGATATTAGACTTGGAACTCAAACATATCTGTCTGCTTCTTGGCCAGTTTAGCCACTTCTTCCCTTATGGCCTTTACGAGGGCGGCGGTGGAGATGTTGGTGAGAGGCGCGTCCGAGGGGTCGTTTTCCGTCAGGCTCTGCTGGGAGGCCGCTGCGGATGGCAGGGGAGCCTGTTCCAGGCTGGGGTGCATGGCCTGCTGGCTGTACTGCCGAGGCAGCCGCGACGGCGAGTTGTGTTGGTAGCGCGGCCTCGGGTAAGCCTCGATGTATCCAGGAAGGGGAACCTGGAGGGAATTGGAATTACACAAAATTACAGGGAACAGTTGATCCGTGGTGCCACCTGCCAGGTAACACAAACCTCCCCAGGGCAGAGTCGGGTGGAACATACAGGAGCATATGAAGAGAATGCAAACCTCATAATCCTAAACTTCTGCTAACAAATACCTGATTTGATATGTGCCATTTATGCACGTGACAAGGTACCCGGTGCTCAACTCCCAGCTGTGGCAGCAAACCCACCACCATGCAGGGAAAACACTGCATGTCCTCATTTACCACCACCTCAAGTCAAAGGGAAGAGGTGTTTTCTGAAAGTGTGTTCTCTGCTTCCCATTCCTCCTAAACATTTCAGTTTTAACTAGACAGCAGTGACTGCATTTCAGGTCACCAGAAAGCCTAGAACAGAAAAGCAGTGTTGCTGATTTGCAGCCACCATCTAATCCAAATCAACCAAGTCTCTGTTCCTAACAGAACAGAGTGTGCCACTGTTCCTAACAAAAACTCATCAGATCCAGACAACAGGCATAAGCTCAAGCATGCCAACTTGGAAACTCAAGACTGGAAAAGATGTTTGACTTCTCAGAAATATCAGGATTCCCAGCCACATTTAACAGAATTGCATGGGCAATTCATAATTTTACTCTGTTGTAACTTCACTGATTTTAGCCCCATTTCCACCAGCTAAAACAAAAATAATAATGTGGGCCCTTTAGTCACTGTGTGAGTTTAAATTTCTTCCAGAAATCCATGAACCACAATACCAGTCTTTATAGTACTCAGAAGATTCTGATGCATTACATAAAAATAGTATTTCAGTTTTCCAAAAGTCTATGAAAGAGGAACATACAGCCCTTAATTTTGAAGACAGCTTTATGTTTAAAGCCTTGACCACTACGAGTTACAAGACACACTTTGCAATCTTGGATATTCATGAAGTGATGAGAATGTCAAACACATTCAGTATGGTATGATGAGATAAAACACAGGAAAGAGACACGATATGAAAGTGATCATGAGATGCAGGCACCTCTGTTTAGTCTACAATAGGTCATCCAAAAGACCATTTCAGTAGTACAACATGTGAACACACCGCTAGAGGCCACCAGCTACTGATTTCTCTAAGCAGCACTCAGCAATCTGGAAAGTAAGTGCTGTGTTTGATACATTTCCCTTCTCCCACAAAACTCAGGGCTTCAATACTTACCATCTCCCTCAGATAATAATGTATTATAGTAAATTAGGTTTCCTCTGTTCCCTTTTTTACAGTCCAGGCTAGTAGAAATGCATGAAAAGTAAAGAATTTTAATTTTCATCTTACAGATATTAAGCCTCTAATTGTAAGAGGATCTTGGAAGTATGGTCAAGATACAATCTAGAGGCTCAGAAACCAGAACACATCCAGAAACTCAAACTGAGTACTACTGAGAAAACCTGAGTATTACTTTTAAAGTATTATCTTTATACTCTTCACCTTTATTCAGCCTTTCTGACCATGTTATGTTGTTAGCAGTATTACTAGTTTCTCTAGTAATTATTTTGAAATAAAGACAATTTCTTGACAGATTTTCATTCATTGGGAGATGCAAATTCATTGTAGAAACTGCAGTGGTTTGAGTTTACATTTTTACTTCT
Source organism: Sakesphorus luctuosus (assembly GCA_013396695.1). Classification (NCBI taxonomy): domain Eukaryota; kingdom Metazoa; phylum Chordata; class Aves; order Passeriformes; family Thamnophilidae; genus Sakesphorus; species Sakesphorus luctuosus. The sequence goes on from VWZD01011592.1 coordinate 594,322, forward strand.
TCTGCAATGCCACTGGAGGGCTGAAAATCTGAGCAAGAAGTTGTTAAAGCTCTGCCATGAGTAAGTGAAGTTAAAAGGGACATTTGTTTCCTTTGAATTCTGTATTGCCACAGTTATTTGTCAGACAGATTCTTGCATCCCTCTCCATTCCCCAGTGTGTGGTCCACTGGCACTAACTGCTCTTCCCACCTCTTTCCCTGAAGCCAAGGAAACCTACAACAGGGTTACACTCTTCTCCTTCCAGAGGAAGGAACTGGGGACTGGAGACTTGACAAGTGATATCTGACTCTTTTTTTTCACGGGACTGCAGCCAGGAGTAGGGATATAAAAGCCAAAAAGAAGGGGAGACATGTAAAATACTTTTCCTAATCTGTTTTGTAGCTTCTTTTCTTCTTGAAGAAAAAGCTTAAAATAAGATACAGCAGGCCTCCTGGATTTAAAATATCAGTAAGGCTTAAAATACACACATACACAAAAAAAAACCCAACCACCAAAAAAAAAGTTAACCAACAAAAACAACCACCAAAACAACACAAAAAGGAAAATAATGCTTTGCATGCTTTAAAAGGCAGCTGTGAGAAGGAAATCTATACAACAGCATCACAAGCCTCCAGGTGTCAGGGGCACTTCAGCAGGTGTGCTCAGCTTACAGAGGAACATCTTTTTTTTTCTTGACAGTTCAGCCTACAAATTCAGACTTGCATCTCAAATTCTTTTCCTGACATGCATCAGAAGCAGTAATAAAGATGTGACAACAAACAGGAACGTTTATAGGACCGTGTGGTCTCTTGCTTAGCTGCTCAAAGCCAACTTAGACTTCAACTGCAATCCATTAAAATATTCTGTTGATGATTTGCACAAAGAAATAGGATCTATCTCCCAGTTTTTTTAGCTGCAGTGGTTCTGCATAAATACCAGATGTGAGCTCAAGCAGCAAAATTTGATCTTTTTTTCCTAGTGGAGAAAAAGCTCTGCATTTGAGAAATTCTTTCAAACATGATAAACTACTGCAATTCATTTTACGATGTTTCAACTTCAATTCTTTCAAAGGTAGGTTTATTTGGGGCTAAAAATTGCATCTGTTCCAGTCTAGGATTGTGCAATTAATTATTTAATTTATGATCTATCACTCCAGCCTGCTGGAGGACTCGAAACACTGCACAGCAAGGCTGAAGCAGTTTAGAGCCAGGATTCCAGAGCCAGGATTCCAGAGCCAGGCTGTCTTGAGAGAAGCCCCCAGGAGGTAAAGATGCTCCCGAGCTTTCAAACAGCACAAGGCCACCTTGAGAGGCAGCATCACCTTCTCTCCTGCCACGTGTCTATCCCTATACTTAACCTCTGTCTTGGGAAAGAAAAATGTTATCTAACTCACCAACTGTAAACAGATGCCTGACCCCAACCCAGTGAATGATTTCACTCTCTGAAGACCCTGCTTACAGTCATGTGATGGACAGCAGAAGTATCTACACCTTCTCTTACGGGTTTTCACCCCTAGAGATGATTCCCATTCAAGGAAAAATTATCCTTACCAGATTCTTTGCTGATCACTTAAGACACCTTACAGCACCTCCTGTGCAAATCACAGCAAACACATGGGGTTAGAAAAGCAGGATGCTTACTGAGTCTGCCCACTGCCCTGGCAGTTCATTCTCTCCAGCATAGGGCACCCAGGCTTGGTTCCTGTAGGCGGTGGGTGGTGTTGGGATAAAATAGCCCGTGAAGCCAGGTCGGTTTGCTGCTGGAATGGCAAACACTGCTGGTACTGTATTTCCTGTTAAATAAAAGAAGAGTATACATAATTAATGGCTGAGATTTTGGGGTATAAATGAAAAGATAACACTATAAAACAACTGGGCTCAACGGTAGTTTGTTGTTGGTTTTGGTTGGGGGTTTTGGAGGGGTTTTTTGTGAGAATGTGATCACCCCCTGGTTACCTGAAAGGTTCCTACCATTTGACTACAGCATCTCTGTGATGCTGGGAAATACTGGAAAAGGCAAGATTTGCAGTTGTCCTCATAAACATGTACAGCCTTCAGGTACACAGGAGGATTTAGTCCTTAGGACTTGATCCTTGTAACAACTGATCTTCATCAAAACTTTGAATCATTAGAGAAAAAGCTTTTTTTCCCCTGACGTTTACTTCCTTTCTTCAGTTTTCACTTGTTGTCACCATAGTTTTAAGTATAATGAACCTTTCTTTTCACAGTTTATGCAGTCCTTCTTAACATCTCTAGGCACAAAACCTGCAAAAATGAGTGACTGATATGTTTAGCAGGCTGTACCCTCAACAACTCCATCATAAAACTTCACTGCTTCTCTAAATATACAAAGGTTCTGCCTGCTCAATTCCTCTCCCAGGAACAGTCTATGACTGCAATAAACTACACAGCTACATCTTCAATAAATATTTCCAAGGGAATTTGTTGACACCAACTCTAGTTTATCATGTCATGATCAAGATGCATGCACAGGGATGTCCAGGAAGCTGCCCACTAAAATTCACGCTCTAATTTGAGTAGAAGAAACCAGCCATCCTTGCCTAAGTTTCAGCCAAGTCTCTGGACACAGTTACACCTGCTTTCAGGTATATGGTTACACCTGCTTTCAGGAAGGGTTTATTCCTGTGGCTCACTGAGATGCAGAGAACAAAGTGTGGTTCTCGCTGCAGTTACAGAGATGATCCACAGGCCATAACCAGGCTGTCTGGAAGACCAGCCATGTGCTCCCACTATTCCCCTTGAGATTTGCTGTCATACCCAATTTATTTGCCAAGTTTAGAATAGAATATAAACAACTTGTTTGTCCAGTAACTCTTCCTTCCTCCAGTGTCTATTTACATGCAAAGACAGACTCCAGTAGTGCACCAGTACTGCACTGAGGTCATAAAATCCTCACCCCTAAATCCTGGGTGGGAGAGCTGTATACCATCTTTATCCATTAGTAAACAAAGCACGTGTACAGTATGATTTGAGTATTAAGTTATAATGCATGGACATGTATTTTACTTTGCAGATTCACATAATATAGCAAAAATAGCATCATTTATGTGAAAGCAGAAGAGGCACTAACCCCACAAGAACACAAAAAAAGTACAACTCAAACATTTTCACCGCAGAATAAAAGCACAGTCAAGTTATATATGTGGGCAGATTCTCTCTACTGGAATCAGTGCAGAGAAAACAATTTCTCTCCCTTCAAAGTGCACATCATTTGCATATTGCTGCTAATTGCTCTCAGAAGATATGATACCACTCTGTGGAAAAAATTGCAAGACTTTCTCCTGAAATTCGTACAGAGTATAATTAAATTAGCATCAATTACTGGCTGCTTCAAATATCTGTCCCCCAGAATGTCATTTACAGCCCTGGCACATTTTGGCTCCTGAACAATCTATGAGAGGGTTATGCTCTTCTGCTCTGACAGATGCTGCAGACACTCTGCACAGGCACAGATTCACAAAGGCCCAACCAGTGACATCCATCCCCAAAGCAGTGTCCACAAACGCATTGATTTATAGTTCCTCAATGACCTCCCATGCAGAGCCTGGCCAGAAGTGCTCTGGATGCAATCAGGGTATGCAAAGAGGAGAAAGATGTATTTTGTAGCACGTTCGTTTCCAGAGCAGAAACAAATGATCTGTTTTCTACTGTGAGGGACTGAGCTTTCCTTTTGACTTTGGGGTGTAGTGCCTTTCACCTGTGTCAGGATGCTGGAGTGAGCCCTCAGAGACGCAGTCACCATGGAATTACTGTAAAGAAGTGGGATCTATAATGTATGCCTGCACTGCAGCAGCCACTGGGCATCTCACAGGACCTCTATCCCAATTCCTCTGGCCCCTTGGTTTGGAAGGAGGTGGGCTAAGAGAAGAGGTGTGGGCGACCCTGCCGCAGCCCACTGGCTAGGTGGGTCCAGAGGAGCATGGGACACCAAGCTTAGGGAGTAAACAACAACACAGCAGCCTGGAAAGCACCTGAGTTTTTACCATATATGTCCATGTTGCAGCCTCTAACCTATGGGGTCAGACCTGTTGTGGACAGGGCGGGGTTAACTGGAGTTTATAAGTGTGAGCTGATTTGAATAAAACCAGATTTGCTTTTACACCATATTGGTGAGTGCGATCTCATTCTGGCCTGCTGCTGGAACACCACCCTGGTTCTTTCCAGGTCATAAACAGCACAAGGGTTGCTATTTTAAATGAGTTAGCAAGGCTGGAAATAAGTCTTCTTCAGACATGTACAGAGAAGGAAGTGGTGCTCCTGTACATGACACATGGCTTCTACATCAAAACACTCCTGTAATTTAACCACAGCAAAATGAGCTACTGCTACTATTCAAAATGAACATCCAATTAGCTGATGTAATACCTTATCCTAAATTATTATTATAACATCATTAATGCAGAGCTGATGTTGGGCTGCATGAGAGTGACAATAGGCCATTACATTCCAGATCAGCATCTCCAGCAATGTTTCTTTATGTACTGGGAAAATAAAAACTTCTTTTCATATCAGAACATTGGAAACCTTGTATTACAGCTGCATGTTTCTCAGAACTCCCCTTGTCTTTCCCTGCCTGTATTACAGCCTTTTGTAGCACCTGTCATATATGACAGTTTCCTCCAGCTACTCCCAGAATTATTCTGGCAAACTCCATGATACACACAAAAGTCACTTTGTCTCTTCTGAAATACAGCCCCTCTTGAGCAGTAGCACAAGATACCTGATTTGAACATACATCAATAAAATCTCCCCATCACTGGAACTCACAGAAAAGCATATCCCACACATCACATTACTGCACACATGAAGAAAGAGCTCTTGGTAGTGTGGCATATTTTATAGCTTGAAATGATTTAAAATGAAAGGGTGAGCTTCTGCTCTTTTCAGATTCACATACACCATTTCCAGAAGGCATGACAATAAGTAAGAGTAGAATGGATCCTTCAAACCCACTGTACTTAATTAATTGACAACACATTTGCATATCCACATTATTATTCCCAGTAGATGATGTTGAAGACAATACAGGTAACTATTATTTCTGAGGAAGCCAAGAAAGAAATTTTTCTGACAGATTAACAGAGCAACCTCTAATAAACCATCTAATTTCACAACTTTGAACTGACAGTGCAAAATTCCTTTGAATTTTGTAAGCTCTTTTCTATAGATCTTCAAGAATAAGCTATTTCAAGTATTTTTCCAGCTGTTATCCAGACACCATCAAAACAGCGTATCAGCTTCATCTCATGATTAAATCAATTAATTCATAAACAAAATTCATATCAAAAGGACGAGGAACTGATTAGGCCTTTAAAACTGGGACTGTTAGACCCCAAACAAGTTCTGCACTTGGGCAGGAACTACATTCTCCAAAACAGGAGGTGTGATGAGCGAACAGATTACCTTGGACTACACAAAAGCAGCGCTGCCTTTTGTTCTGAAGGGAAGGGACACATACTTGCAACTTACCCCCCTCAGTAGCCCACTGTTATGACAAGAGTAGGGGTTAAATTTCTCCAGAGGAAATAGGGAGTCACAAAATCATCCCACAGAGAGGCTGGAAAACCTCAGTCTCTCAAAAGCTATTCTTTCTGTCCACTTGATTTCCTCCCCTTTCCTGACACACAGTGCAGAGCTGAGTGCCACTCAGCCTGCTTGGTAGAACAACTTACAGCTCCATTGTACATCCTCTGTTTTCAAGCACTTGGATTGATATTCTTGACTGATAAAATAATGGAAGGATCCAACCCGTTTCTCTCCCTCTTTGCTTGGTTTGTACATGGTGCAAAGTTCACACAGAAGTCCCAGTACTGCGACTTCTGCTTTTGCCACCAATACCTTCTGTACCAGCCCTAAAAATGCTACTGGATTTTGTGGTGCAGATGAGCAGTTTTACTGAGCTTTAATAATTCAGAGTTCTGAATAGCGAGCCAGCAGAATGCCAAAGAACATGTGGGACATTACTGCTGGATCTCCCCTTCAGTAAAGACCATTTCCTGGTGCTTCTGAGGGATGAGTATTTTACAAAGAGCCAGGCAATCCTTTGTAGGTCTCCTTCAGCTGCACCAGGAAAAACCCCACCTAATACAGTCTTTCTCCAAATAATCATCCATATTTGCTATACCCCATACATTCACTCGTATCCAAAAAAATATATAAGGCTCTCAAAGCCGCAAGTTGGGTCTGCATTATTTTTTCACCTGAGTGAAAAGCTGATTGATCAAGTGGACCAACAGACATTGGAGCTCTCGAACCAGGTGCAAAAGGTGTCTGATCATGATGCTGGGCCTGATCTACTCCACTGGACTCAGGTATTCTCACTTTGCTGCCAATATCTGATGTAGACCTGTGCATTAAGAAAGAAAAAAAATTAGAAACTTTTGTCATCCTGACCTCCAGATGAGATTTATAGCCACATATAGGCCTGTCAGGTAGAGTAGGGCAAGCCAGCTAGGAATGAGCTATCCAATTTTGCTCTGCCACAACAGAAGTCTGGAGAACAACTGGAAAACAACTTCTTTAGCCTGGTCACTATTTTGCCTGAGCATGTTATTACATTGTATAGAGCCTTTATTTGCTGCTTCAAACAAACACCTGTGAAACACAAGACAAAAAATGGAGCTTTACCATAATTTACCAACTCTAGGCTGTAGACAGCACCATGTCCCTACAGTGTATCTGACATTGTATCACATATTAGGAATCTACTGTGGTAAGTAACATTAACTGCTCTTGGGAAATATTAACATATTCAGAAATGGTGTGTCCCAGTTGCTTCAGAGTTCAAGTGTAAGGGGTGAACAAGAATATGCCAACACTCAATATGTCATATTCTGAATCTCTTGACACAGTTAACAGTATCATAAGCAGCCACTCAGAAATGTTTCCTTTGCCCCCCTCCCAGCTCTCCACAGGCCTGTGGTGCCTCAGATTGCAGCTGGCACCAGGCAGGACCTACTGACACAGCACTGAGGGCTACAGGAGCTCCTCCACCACGGAAGGGCAAAAATTCCTTGAAATGCATTTTATCGAGTGCCTTACTGTGAGGAAGAGCCAAAAGGCACACACTGAGCTGAGGCAATGAGGCTTTGGCACATATTTGGCTTCAGATATGCTGGTAGGAGATCTCTGAGAGCTGGGCAGATTTCCCCAGACCCAGGGTACTGAGAAGCACCTTGCAATGCATCCCTATCCTGCTGTAAGTCCTTACTATACAGAAAAGCAGGATAGGGAAGGTGTGAATTATCCACCACACACCCTCAATCTGACAGACCATTATGTGAGCTGAGGCAAATGTGCTTTAAAAGAAACCACAGCCTGCATTTCCTGGTTTTATTGAAGCAGATTAGCTAATAGAAGAGAAAATTCATTGTTATTTCTTTTTGTGTTGAAATGAAATAAAATCAGCACATTTCTAATTTCATGAATGTGTCTTTTAAGTGCCCCTTCAGGGTTTGCTCCAGTTCTTATTACAACAGTGGTTTCTAGAGATCATACTTAAAATAAAATAAAAGATAAATACCTCCTGAGAGAGGCAACAGCCACAGGACCCGTTCTGGGAGGGACAGGAGGGGGAGGAGAACCCATTACCATCTCAGGAAGCTGAGAAAATCTGTAAGCCTGTAATAGAATAAAACAAGTATTTTCTGAAACACCAGCTGATCTCAGTCAAAGTAAAAACCAAAAGAAAGTCAGAAATTAAGTACCTGCTCCGTACTTAACAGGAAGCTAAGTTTTTGGGGCATCAACAGTAATTGCATTTATCTGAGAATTTACAGTCCTTTTGTGATTTTAGAATGTGGAAGAAAACCTGCCCAAATTAGTTCAGAGACAAGATGAAGTCTAATTAAAATAAAATGCATTAAACACTCTCTCTGTGACATTTGGAACCTGCTGACAAAGCAGGTTATGATTATGTGAGACTCAACAGCTGCTTTGGACCACAGGAAAAGACCTCAGTATCTTCACTTCCTGCAGGAAGAAAGTACTTTAAAGATTCAGAAAGCATCCTCAGAACAGCAGGTAGTGAGGTGAAGCCTCCTGTGAGCAATCCATATTTCAACCTCTTCCTTTCAAGAGATGAAAAGAAAATTCTTCGCAAAAACCCCAAGCTCTGTAACTTTCTAACACAGCAACAAAGGCCTCAAACAGTTGTGAAAAGCCAGACTGATGCAGGGGAACACAGGACCAACCCACCAAGTCACAAAATTAAGCAACTTACCCAGAGTAATTCTGAGTTTCACCATTAAGAAATGAGGGACGAGTAATCATGTGCATGAAACCCAGGGCACTCCAGAAATTACATGGTGGACAAAATTTCCCTTCTAATTTCCTTGTAATGCTACAGATTAGAGGCCATAGCTTTGCTAAATATACTTCAAGACAGAGCTCATGAGTGTTTCATTGACACTTTTCACAGTATAGGTGAGGCTTTTTTTTCTTTGGTTCTTGTTTGTTTCTTTTAGGGGGGGTTGCTGCTTGTTTTATTGTTTGTTTGTGATTTTTTTTAAATTATGCTTTTCTTGACAATGCTTCAAAGGAATGCACAGGATTAATGAGAAAATAAGAGCAATAAGAAATAACAAATTTTGGGAAGGCTGTGCACTATCAAGACATAGGCATTTTGACAAGAAAATGGTGGAACTTTGGCCCTCTAAACAAGAGGTATCCAGCTCATCCTCAGCAAAGCTCCCTCTACAAACAGCAGGGAAAGTTAAAAACACAATCCCATGGGATGAGTCACTCTCTCTCTCCTGCCTGTAGAAAAAGCCTACAGGATTTATATGATTAGTTCAGACTTTAACACCTACATTTAGGTTTGAATTTGGCAATCTAAATCCCACACTATGTATCAGAAAACATCATCTTTCAGTGATCATCTTTTAAAATTACACCTTCAGACTGTATTCCAGTGCCTTCATTCTCAAATACCTGCAAAACTGGGTTAACATAGAGGAAAGGTAATTTATCAAACACTGACTTTTGATGTCAGTGTCTCCAAGGGAAAAGCAATGCAGGCCAAGCATCCTTCTCCCTCCTCTCACTGCCACCCCTTCCAAAGCAGGGCAGAAACCCTCAAAGGCATGTCTATGAAAATCCTTTTTTCTTTCATGCCACCTACAAAGTCTCCCAGTATTTACTTTCACCACACTGCCGTCATATTTAAAGAATTTAAATAGGTAGGGAAAGGGAAAACTAAAAAGGCACTGGTACATTTCTCAGCCAGGGGTTAGAAATACTGATTTTTAATGAAAGAACTGTAAAGAAAAAAAACAAATGTTATTTGCATCAAAGAAAACCTCAATTATATTTCTCTTAATAGTGCTGGATGTGAACTGGTCTGCAATGCCTTTTCTGCATCTCAAACACCGGCAGCGCTCTCACAGGCTGAGCTGAACTTCCTTCTGGCTCCACCAGCCTTTCATCCCACATCTTGCTCTCAGCATGCATTTGTACCAAGTATGAAATCCTTTTTATTCCCCCTATTTTAAAGGAACAGCACCATGAGATAATATTTCAGAGCAGAAAGTGACTCCAAGATACTGTTTAGCAGGGTAGGCAGAGACTCAGAGGTAGATCTGGGGTTTCCCTTGTGTGGCAGTGGATGTGCTTTGGAATATGGACATCAAAGGAGGTATTTTAAGGGATCACAGTTCACAAACATGCTGTGACTTGCACTGAAAGTCTTATGGAAAAAAGTAAAAGAGAAAATCGAAGCATTTATTTTGCTGCTTACACAGGAGATGAACAATTTGGAGTGAGTGGCAATATTTTGCTAATGGCTGGGCAGAGAGAATCCTGTTAGAGTGAAAAATCCTGTAAAAAGATCTGCTACACTATGCTAAGGAACAGCCAGTCCACGTGCTGAGCTTCCACACACACCAACATGGTTACAAGAGGGAACTCCAGTGAAATTTCTAGAATTTCTCCAATGGGTTGGGGTATTAGTGTTTTCCTGCATGCAGCACATGAATGGAAAAGCAATGTTCAGAAGTTAGATTAAATTAACTCAAAGTTTCACTTCAGAGGCCTGTTCTAGATTGAGATGAGCCCTTAAGGTTTTGGCTAACAGGCATGATTGTAGAATTAAAGTGACCTCACTGAAATTCACACATCACTGTGAATCCACTCAGAGAGGAAAAAAAAAAACCACAACCCAGCTGATATCACAGATTTTCCTAATTTTGCACTGCAAAGTGAATTTAACCTTTTAAAAGGATCTCTTGGGTTTTTGCCTTTGGGGCCAGGATGCTAAACCTGCTGGAAGATAAAGTCCAGCCACCAGCACCATTTGTCTTCTGCAACCCACGAGTCTAAGGCAGCACCTGTCAGGATGCAGGCAGGAAAAGATAAATCACAGAATGGTTTGGGTTGGAAGGGACCTTAAAGATTATCTAGTTTTGACACTCCTGCCATGGGCAGGGAACCTTCCACTAGACCAGGTTGCCCAAAGCCCCATCCAGCCTGGCCTTGAACACTTTTAGGGATAAGGCAGCCACAACTTCTCTGGGGAACCTGTGCCAGGGCCTCACCACCCTCAGACTAAAGAATTCCTTCCCTATATCTAATGTAAACCTGCTCTCTGTCAGTTTAAAGCCATTCTCTCTTGTCCTATCACTCCATAACCTTGTTAAAAATGCCTCTCCAGCTCTCTTGTAGCCCCTTTAGGGACTGAAAGGGGCTCTAAGGTCTCCCTGGAGCCTTTTCTTCTCCAGGCTGAACAATCCCAGCTCTCCCAGCCTGTCTTCACAGGCCAGCACAAATAACTATAGGATAAAACAGAAACTTTGCAGTTGGCTTTAAGGCTACATTGCCCTGGTTGCAATATTTAAATAGTTCTACCACCTCCAACTCCCAGATTTGTCTTGGGTGAAATTATTCAATGTTGCCTTCTAATTACAGGAATATCCATCTCCTTATATCTCACTACGGGAATTAAAAGGGCAGTGTCTTTGTTTACTTATTGAATGACTTAACTATTAAATTACAGTCCAGGAATAACACAGACTTATTGATTTGGTTTTGCTTTAATAGCTGTCCTGTTTTATACTTAGCAGCTGTTACAGGAAGTGGCTAAATTTTGGTAAAACACCTCACTTTACCTCTGTTAAATGAAGAGAAGCTCTGAGGACATGGATACATTATCAGTCACTCAGCCTGCAAGTCCTGGTCATCATTGCCTGTGTATGGTGCTACATCTCACCTTGGGACCCAGAGCTCTGTTACTCACTCCTCTTTCCAGAGCACTGAAGAGGAGAGATGGGAACTGGTCCAGCCTTGCAGTAAAGAGGGTTTTTTCCCCCGGTCTTAGCTCTCTGCCTGACTCAGCTGGGCAAATGTCCAAAGCAGCAACATGACCTGCCCAGGCAGAAGGCTGGCAGTCGGGCTTGTGTCACACACCCAAAACTGCAACTCCATTCTCCAGTCACAGCATCCCAGCTGGATACCAAGCACTCAGCCAAGTGTTACTCAGCACGATTTTGCAGGCTCCAGAACAACACTAAGGGTTTGCATTTCATTGGCTTTCCTCTGCCAAGAGAAGGCGTGAGTCCCTTAAGAAAGAATCCTGTTTTCACAGGTCACCCGATTGGCAGTGCAGTATCCAGGCATTTCCTCACAAGAGCTACAGATAATGCAGGTATTAATTGTAGCATGGAAAAAACCAAACAAACAAAACACAGAGAAGGCCTAAAAAAGGAAAAGGAAAAAGAAGATGCATGCACACTCTGGAGAGATACACAACTGCTTGATGGGGGGACTAGCCAAGAGGTTGACTGCAAGAAACCAAAGATCCATAACTTGGAGGACACCTGAAGAAACATAGACCTGAGGAGGGGTTCTGGAACACTAAAAGCAGATGGCACAAATACTTAGGGACAGGGGTCAACACATAGATGGAGATTTGCATGCATAGTTTTGCTTTTGCCTCAATCTGTTAAACATTTGTGCTTGACAAAGAGCATATCTGTGCTAGAAATCTTATGCAGCACTTGTATCACCCGTGATATGCCTTGGCATTAGGTTTTATAAAACCTAAAGGTACATTCAAGTTACAAGGAAGTTTGTGAGATCTTGTAAAAAGTTTAGTCTGGTGTAGCTGGGCTGTGTAGAGCCAGATCTCTGAAGGGGGTGACGCACTGAAGATCTTTATACTTGTATATCTAAAGACCCAACAGTAAAGCCAGTGTCTACATTTGTTCCAGATAAGCAGGCCAAATGCTCTTGAATCCGTATTTTGAATTATAACAGCATTATTAATGTTGAATTTTAATTGCTGCTAAGAACTAAACCCACTAAACCTGGACACCTTCTCTGCCTGTTGTCCAGCCCACTCCCACACACCCCCCATCACAGCAAATCCCCCAGAGCTGCTGAGGAGACGCATCCCAGGCAGGCAAATAACGGCTAAGGTGCTGAGATGTAATTCCTCTGTGGTTTTCCTACCCACAGGTCACTTCCCCCACACATCTCAGCTGGATATTTTCAAATACAATCCTCCAACCATATTTGAGAACAAACCAGAAAATTTTGTGGTTAAAGAACTGATACGCAGAAAACGATGAACTCCCAGCTCTTATCTGAAGTCCAGCAGCCTGTGCCTATCCTAATCTGTGGTGATCTTCAGGGAATTTAGCAATGTCTTCAGAATGCCAGAAAGATAAGCAAATGCTTAAGGTCCCAAACATGCACATGATTTAGGGAAGTAGTAAGTCTTAGAAAGAAAACAGTGAATCATTCACCAAAAAGGTATGACTGTTACATTTCTTAAAGACCTCTCACCATAAGATATTTTTAATTTCCTTTTAGAAAGATTCTTTGAAGTGTCAAACTAATTTGACTCCCCATTAGCTGTCTCTTGAGCCTTTAATCGAATTCTATCCATAAAATATGATTATATGCTGTATGAAGTTCATTGGACCAATTTCAAAATGCCAGAAATAACCTTTAGCACAATTTAAATAGCACCCAGCCTGAACCTTTGCAGGCAGTGCCACTGGCTTTCAAGTATGTTCAGAATAGTTCAGAAGCAGTATCCCTTAATGTGTTTTTTATTGTCATGGAAGGAAGTCATCATAATGGTTACTTTGAACTGAGGACATTTTTCTGCATTATCCTCTTATTCTAGCCAGAGTAAAGGACTCAATTTGAAATGCAATCTTTGGGGGAAAAAAATTCTGACAAAAAAAGCATGCCTTTAAATAGACAACTTTTCAGACTGATATTGTTATATGGGCTATTTCTCTCCTGTACTCCATTACCTCTGGTTTAGATTTGTAACTGACATGTAAGAAAATAAGTTGCTGAGTTTCACAATATCACGTGTGAGAACTCAGGGGTAGTTTCACAAGCCATGAGCATGCACAGTTCTACTGTGACTGCTGTCTAGACACCTATAAAATTCCATTAACGATTTCCACCCACAGATTTAAGTTCTTAATTCATTTATTACTTCTGTGAGGCAGGGACATGTTAGCTGCAATTTGAGGCTAGGAAATTAAGGATAAAGAGGGACTAGCTGCAATTTGAGCCTAGAAAATGAAGGATAAAAAGTGACTTTTAGGGTCAACCAAGAAACCCATGGAATTAAACCTTCCCTAGAGTTGCAAGCCAATAGCTATAACTGCAAGACTGTCAATAACAGCCCACATTTCAGGTCACTCCATTACACTTGCTTCACACTCCTGCAATGATGCTCCTTGGTGATGGACCTCTCCAGTGATGCAGAAGTGTTGGTTTCATTCCCAGCTGCTGACATAGGTGTTCTGTGACACCCCACTGTTTCCTAATATGTATTCAGTGAATAGAAAACAATACACAAACAAGGTTTTGATCTGTTGAACAGCCTAGAGCTTAGTGCAGCCTACTCTTTGATGCACAGTTTTGTCAAGCCAACTTTCCTGCTAAAATAAATACTGAGTCTTTAAGGTGTATTTGTGTGACTTACCCATTCCCCATCTGCAAGAGACGTGTCTGGGTAAGCATATACACATACAGCCCGCTACCCAGAATTATTTACTGTAGGCACAGCTTTACATCTGGTTTTAAGCAGGTAAATGGGACTACTTAGAAAGAAACGTGTCTCAGAGTGGAAATACCTTTATGATATTACTAAAGAGAAGCTTCACTTACTGGTCTTGGCAAGCTGTACTGATACATGTCTGGTCTGTACGTGGGTACCCACTGTACCCCCGCTCTAGGCCGGGTCATGGTGCCCGGCGCGCTGGTCACCACCTCCGAGTAGGGCAGGTGTGGAGCCGAGCCGTACGAGTCCTGCCTGCTCGGGGCTCCGTGGCCTGCAGAGGCCAGGCTGAAAGCCTCTTCCAAGAGCATGTGCATCTGCTGGCGAACCTCGTCAATGGAGGGCTGAGAACTTAAAGTCGAGGTCTCCGAGTGGCCTTTGGCCTGCCGGGACCTGCTGTAATTCCGAGGCTCGTTGACACGGTCAACATTTGTTTCTTCTATAATTTCAGGCTCAGTCTGTTGGGGGGAATAAAAGCATGTATATGTAGAAAGCTTTACAAGACAGTATTTGTGCTGCTTCACAAAACATTCTCAAACACAGATGTAACACAGACAAAGTCAGGAACTGTGACAATGCAGATGCATGACAAATATTGGAAAGGAGTGGTATGATGCAGGGGATTATAATAGCTTTTTATAGCCTACATTGTTTGCTGGGAAAACAAGCAGGGACACTCTGTAGATTAAATTGTCAATGACTCACTTAAAAACAATTAGAATTAATGTCTGAATTCTTTTCTTAGTTGTAGTGTCAATGGGAGCACAACTGTGCCAGGAAGAGGATGGTTCCCTAAATAGCACCATCACTATGAAGGACCCCCTTACAAAGGGACTGCTTATTACAGCCACAGAGACTGACATTTCTTTGTTCTTTCTGTCAGATTTCAGAAAACTTAAAGTTCAGAAGTTTTTCTGAACTTTCTAACCCAGTGAGGACCCCTAACAATGACACCACAAACTAGGTCCTGTCCCTTGCAGAGAAGACCATGACCCAGCTCGGGCATCTTACCCAGCCACCAAACGGGAATTACACAGACATTTATGCAAAGTTAATGTGGGAACAGTGAATGAAGCACGTACTCTAATGAGCAGACAGGACTTGGGCAGCTTAACTTCAAGGGTTACTCCTGGGGTAATTCACTCTGTACAGACAAGTACAAACATAAACCTCCTGGATACTTTTGCCTCTAACTCCATCACAGGAATAAATCTTCATATTGAAAGAACTTGACGGGGAAATACCACATTCCATTTATATTTTGCAAGATTAGTTTTACAGCCCATAGTTTTAAAAATGTATATTTTAAACCAGGAACCTAAACCAGCAACTGATTCCTTACAGATCTTTAAATATCTGTAAAATGCATTTAAGATGCTAGGATAACTGGAATGAACAATAGGATATGTACTGTCTTCTATATATAGCATGAGGTTAGAACTGTGCTGGTGTTTAAAATAGCCACAAATAAAAGAATACAACAGGATGTTCTTACTAAAAATTCCAGCCCTCTCCTGATCATTTGAGTGTTCTGTAGCTCCTGGTGTGGTATATGTTTTTTTTTCCATCTAATCATGCTTTTCTACACCTGAATAGACAAGGAACTGTGCCCCCAACCTTTTGCAAGTTGTATCACAATCCTCACACATATTTCTCACTTTTCAGAGCAAAATACCAAACTGATTTTCTTCTTCTGCCACTCAGCCACTCAGACAAGAATTACATTGTTAGTCTAAAAACTGATAATAAATTTAACAAAAAGATTAATGTTTTCTCTGTTTTAAGTATAGCTACATTATGAAATGAAATTAAAATACAACAGAAAAAAAATAGTAAGAGAACACAATCATTTGTATATTAGAATTCAATCACAGTTTCTACAGTTACATTTATAGAGTATATTATCCAAATTCAAAACCACAAACCCAGCTTCAGGCTTCCTAAGTGATAGGTATGTCAGACTATAGGAGGGACAATGTAACTGCACAAAGGGAACAAAAAAACTTTGTAGGAAGTTTTTAACTAAATACTTTCCCAAAATTTTCTTCCTGCATTTTGATTCCACTGTTGTTTGTGTTGTTACAGTAAATAAAAATCAGGTACATTTTAGAAGCCTGACTATAAAATGCAATGGTGGTTTGTATAAGTGCAGTCAAAAGAGCCTCTTGAAATCGTACTGCCCCATCTGGATGGTTTATAACCACAGTTCTTCTATTTCTCCATGCCTGTAAAAATGTCAGCGAGTGGAATCCCCCAAGAGGCCTATTAGTACACAATGATGAAATAAATCAGGTTTTCTACAAGCCCTTGGTGAAGCCATTAGACCTCTACAGAATGTCTAAAATACATCATATGAATAACAGATGCATATTAGCAGTCAACATTAAGTCAGCTGTGATTTATCAACAAAAAAGTTGACATGACAATTTTGGAGGAGACTGATGGTCATTCCTTTTCCTGAACTTTTAGAATTTATTTCAGTTCATCCTACCACTTTCTGATGTTTGCCATTTGCTTTCCTATTTACTGAAATACATAAGTATCATAAATAGATGTCACTATAGTCATTATTGCAACCATTACAAAAAATCCAGATATTGTTCCTACACAGTTACTGTATAATAGAAGGAACTAGATTTACATGAAGAAGGAAAACAAAACCCTGTACTCAGAGACAGACTTTATACACTCCTTGCATAATTTTGCTGCTGCAACTATATCAGTAACATTCCTTATGTGAACATTAATCCATGAGCTTCTTGAGGCATTCCATTAATTTAGCCATATCAGCAAAATTATGCCAGGGAATTCTTTTGTATACTGATCTCTTAGATATGTATAAGGCAGTTTTCTTCCTTTTGCACCAAAACCAGCCTAAATAATTTCTGCTCTGGGATAAAGCTCATTAGCAGTCTACAAGTTCCAGAGTCTTTCACTGAGGCATTTGCTCTTCTCACAGTTGACTGTGAACATGCTGAAAATATCCAACATGTTAATAAAAATCTCCTTAATCTAATTCCTAGCTGAAGGTAATGATAGCAAACCCATTTTGGATTCTTTAAAATTGAAAGATAGATATGGTTCAATAACTCATTTATAAAAGACACTATAAAGGCAAATAATATCCTAAAAACATCAAACAGCAGAATTTACATGCCAAAATTAATACAAAAAGCTACATATTCCATATGGACATAAATAGAATATCTTTATGCTCATGTCCTTAACAGTTTTTAGTTCTGAGAAACAGAAACATGATTCAGAGAAATAGCACAAAAAATAATTATAAAGAATGAAGTATTTTTAGAAAAGTATGAGTGAAGTATTTTAGAAAACCATAACAGAAATAGTAGAAATTGAAGGGGAACCTTATGGTTGTGCATACTAGTAATTCTTAAGGAGTTTTCTTAATCTCTTTCCTTTAAAAAAAAAATCCTTGTTGAGAAGATAAACCTCAATACACACATGGCTGTACAGCTTAAAAAAACAGATCAATTTCTTAATCTGGAAAAAAAAAATCTCATGACATGAAATGCAAATGTCACTATTCTTCAGCAGGATCTGCTGCTAAATAACGTACTGGGAGGAGTCAGACAAGGCTGGAACCGTTAAAAGGACAAACTGGATGCCCAAAAATGGTACCGGGTGTTACTACATTCAAACCAGCCCTTTCTCAGAGCCCTTCTCACCCATTTTCAGAGGTCAGATTTACAGGGTGTTTATCTCCACCACTGGTGAGATCCATAGGAATTCCATGCACAGATCTAGCTGTAAGTGCCACCCCCCGTGGGTATCCTGGAGACGAAGCCTGTCAGACGCCTGGCAGAGCTCTGGGGAATCTCGGACAGGAGCGAGGGAAACCAGCCCACGCTGCAAGGTGAGGCTTGGCAAGTGAATCTCCATATTCTGTCCCATTTTCCCTGTGGCATTTCTCCGCTTTCAGACAGGAAGCACATTCCCAGATAGAAGAGGTGCACTGCAGTGAGTCTGCAGCGCACTGGGCAGGAGGATTTTACGTAACTTATCGCTTAAACAGACTGTGCCGGGGCCAGGTCGCCCAACTGCAGCACTAAAACAAAGGCAAAAGCAAATCTTTCTGTGATGTGCACAGTTCTCAGAGTTTGCAATTACTTTTAGGACACTTAATAATCTGGGTAAGCTCGTTAATCTACCTTCACAGTTTTTAATAGATTTTCTTTTAAATATATTTTATATATAGAATACACAACATACTGAAATATATTCTTAAAGTCTGATGCCATGCCTGCTCCCAGAAGGTTATCAACAGTGATCTCAGGAAAATATCCCTTGTGAAAAACTAGCTTTTATTAGTGAAGCGTTAGTATTCTGATTCCTTATAAAGCAGTGAACCAGTCACCCCACTGACATGGCCCAACATGACTCCTGCAGTCTGATGGGAAGTGTCCAAATGCAGCAAATCATTTAAGAAATCTGACGACTACAACATGCCCTCAAGAATTCTGTGAAAGATTTAAAGCTCCCTGACCTTGGCACTTTACTTCACCTTGCAACAAACACATTCCCAGCAGCCGAAGGCATTGACAATGAAGCCCCACATAAAATGTTTGTCATCTACAGAGGTTAGAGGATGAACTTCCTTGGTTTCCAGAATGGTTTAGACTTTCTCTAGGGACTGATCCTCAGGGCTGGCTGAACTACAGCAGCTTGTACACGTGAGGAAGGATTGAAAAATTCTACATTACCTCAGTGTGGGGCTACTCTGTCCTCATTCTGGGTGCACAAAATGTCAGGTTGCACCCAGTGTATGCTCAGACTGCACAAGACAACTCTGCCCTGTGCTGGCTGTGTGAGTTCCTTGGACCACAAAGCAGCATCTCCTCTGGCTGGGTTTGACATTTACCTACGCAAAACTGCCCCAGTTCTGAGGTAGCAAGAGGACAACACCTGTCCCTAGGGGATTTCCACAAAACACTGACATCACGACTTAGGTGAAATTCCCAGAAGTTGGTTGTTCATTCTTCTGAATCAAGAGAGCAGCTTCAGGCTGTTCTACAGAACAACAGGGGATTTTAATTGCAATGAAAAAAGCTCAGTCGTGTAAGTGGCCGCACACTTAAAAGAACTATCTAAACTCAAAATTCAGTATTTTGGCAAATCATGGGTTTCAGGGCAGGTATTTTGTTTGCATTTCAGACTGTAAAATGCTGTACAGTGATAAAGCATATGAAAGGGTCTCTGCTTTGAACATCCTGAGCTTTTTTTCAGGTTGTGCACATAAAGTTTTGTAACACTAAATATCCCGTGACAATCTGGCTTGTGGCTTATCAGGAGTTTCCTGGGGTTAGGAGCAAGTTAAGACTTTGCAGAGCAAATTTCACTGTGTATATCCAATAAACTTACATCATATCCACTGTTACGGATTCCACGTCTAGGCCTTTCTCGAGTCACAAGAAGATCCATCTCAGTTTCTCCTGGGCTGGGACTGTTCAGAGACTGTCTGCTTCTGTACACAGAGTTCTTCAGTGGTTGCCTAGAAAACAGGGAATGAGAAAAGATTAAAAAAAAAAAGAAAACAAGAACATGACAGGCAGCAGTTTTTAATACTTACCTTTATTCTAAACTGATGAGGTTCATAAAAATGACACTTAATTATAGGATATTTTCTATATATACAAACTGCTAGAAATCAGGAATGTTATTAAGATATGATTACATGTTTTTAGTGCCAAGAAAATAAAGTTATGTAAAAGACATGGACATCGTATGTGGGAGCTTATCCCAGGAAGATATCAGGTCCCTTTTAACCTCAGCTGATATGATTCAAAATCATTAAAAAAAAATAAATCAAAAAATAACAGGACCTCCCACAGACACAGATGGGGAGCAGAGATTTGGTTGCTGATCCTGAGCAATGAGGGAGAAGTGGAATAACACTCCACTGAAACAAACACCCAGCAAAGTGAACGGGAAGAGAAACAGCAGTGGGAGGAAACTGCTTGCAAGATGCTGTTTTTAAACAGTCGGTTTGGTAACTGGCCACAACTTCCTCAGAGAGCTGTGCTCCCTGGGATTCAGTTGCTTCCAGCACAGCTCTGAGCAGCACTGGGGCAAAGTGCTGCTCATCCTGAGGCACTGAGCCTTCACCACTGTGTGCTCAGGAGCAAGGGGAAGCAAATAAAAGAGAAAGGCAGCATGTAACTGAATGCCCAAAATACCCTGCAATCTTTCCAATGCAACCATTTCTGCCTTTGTTACTGGTTATTCAGAAATAAAGACAGCATCCCTCTGTGAAACACAAAACATATCTGTACATATCTGCAGGAGTGTTTGCCAAATGGTGATATGGGAATTTTATGCTCCACCAAATTGCATATTTTAAGAAGGCTGCATCTAAATCAGAAGAGTTCAGACAGAAGTTGTTCTTTTCCTACTGTAGCTGGCCATCAGTCATAGAGTAATCAGGCATTGGAATGGGCTGCCTGAAGAGGTTGTGGATTCCCCACCCCTGGAGGTTTTTAAACTGAGACTGGCCGCGGCACTGAGTGCCATGATCTGGTAAAGGGACTGGAGTTGGCCCAAGGGTTGGACTTGATGATCTCGGAGGTCTTTTCCAACTCAATCGATTCTGTGATTCTATGATTTTCTTTGCATTGCCCAGAGAAGCGATGGTGCTGTCACAGATCAGTAACAGATCAAACAATAGCCTGCCAGCTTCATTAATTACACTGTTGTTAGAGCCTGATACAAAGTTATCCTTGCTCGGCCCTGCTATTTTTCTGCTCTGTGCAATTACCCCATTCAGAACACCAAAAGTAGATCAGGTCACCAGGGTGTCCCTGTGTTGCTTGCACAGGGGACCTGGCATGCTCCTAGTGAAGACAAGCCACACTGTTATGTCTGGAGTCACACTTTCAGTCACTTCATGGTTTAACATCTCAAGAGTCATCAATGGAAGGAACTGACAAGACAGTCCAAATGAATGCACTGATAAATAATTCTTCAGATATTGCAGATTTGGTTAACAGCACTTTTTGCCTTGACAGACTAGAGCAGCAAAAACTGGTTTGCAGAAATCCTGAAAGTAGGACATTTACATGATCAGACAAGATAAAAGATAGGGGGGAAAAAACCCATCATTTTCACACTTCTGATTAAACAAATTACTCAGGTATGTACTTAGTTTTAAGGCAAGTTTCAAAGTTTCTGTGTGACCTTTGATCACAAATCACCACACTCAAGTTTGAAAGTCCCAAATGCACTGCCAAAGCAGAAGACAAACAGGGCTTCTGGAATAAGTTTCCCCTATAAAAATAATATTGAATACATTCAAGTTCCTTATCTTGCTTCTTCCTATATAATCTTCCTCTGACTATACTGTCAGTATGACCAGGGTGAACTAGGTTATGTAAAGGCTAATAAGATCTGACAATCTTTATTTTCCTACATTAAAGGTCCTTAAAATTTTATGTTTTGCAATAGGTCCATAAATACTTAGTTGAGGCAGTTGTGATATATTTTCCATGGGATTCAAATACACAGCTCTGTAATACACACAGATTCTTGACCTCATTACAAAGAAAATCCAAGAATAGAGCGTATCATCAGTAGGCTCTTAAAAATTACCTGGAGATTGCCAATTACCTCATTTAAAGGAGTTTTACTAATGAGAAAGGAGGTATGAACAGTAACAACTGGCGTTCAAATGGGTTAGCAAGTGCCTCCTGGGAACACAACTGCAATGTTTTAAAACATGAGTTGCATGGTATGGAAGACTGAAAGACAGTAAAAGCACAAAGCTGTTTGTTCTGAAAAAAATAATTTTGCAGCAAAGTTTTGTAAATCACTTTTAAATACAATTTTAAATTAATCCAGAATGCAAAGGTAATCTTGAGTAATCAACTGCATCTCTATTTTCTGATATATTTTGGAAATGCTGTAATCATGTGATATACAGGAATATATAAATAAAAAAAGTGGAATAAACATTTTCCCTAAAAACTCTGAAATCTTTGACTTACTTTTTAGTGGTATTATTTTTTTTAAATGCCATTTTTCAGATTTTAGTTGCTGCAGCTAATGATAAAAACAATAATTCAAAGCAGAAAAAGTTAGAAATGCTTTTTTTTCTATTGTATGTTTACCTAGATTGCTTTTAAAGCAATTTCATTAATTTATTTATCAATAGACCACACATTACCTTGTAGTATTAGTCAAGGTTTTCCTCTGGCAGTGTGCCATTTTAGCCATCTTATTTTGGTTAGAAAAATAGGGACAAATAATTTTCATGTGTGCTGCAGCATATAGAGTTCAGTTCCAGGTCTCAGTATGGTAATTTATCACAGACTTTGGAGTTGGTTTGTTTGTAAACATCTGCAACACCTGTGAAGTTCATTAGGTTTTCTGTGTCTTTATAAAAAGTGCAGCAGAAATGGTTCTCTCTCACCATGTAAGGATATAGCCTCTAAATTTAACAAGCAAATCCAGCAGCCAGCCTTTCCTACACACTGAAATCACTCCTCCCCAGCAGTACACCTGCCTTCAAGCGGTTTATATCATGCCTGTGATCCCTATCCCAAATAGACTATGACATGTTTACACAACACACGAGAAAACACGCAGGAAAAAAATGTATTCTGGGATCTTTCCGCACATTGGCACATGAGCAAACAAACATCAGTATATTTAACAAAAAGCAGATGGCCACCATTAAAGCTTCAGTGTAATGCTTGAAACATTTCCTATGTGGCACGTGACACACATCCAAAGTAATGCCTCAAGCTGTCACTCCATGTACAGCACAGTCACATCAATGTGTTAAGGGAACTTTCTGGCTACCTGCACTAAATGTATTCCTCAACAAATGTTCCTGCTGTTCCATCTGTACTTTCCTGACAGAGAGTCTAGAGCAGGACTCCCCTGTAATGAGGGTTCAGTTTCTGTCCCTCTCAGCATGCACTAAACTGGAAACCTACACAAGGAAATGATGCCCCAGTTCCTCCACCAAGCACTTAACATACAGGTGAGTCAGCATTTTTTTCTTCACTGACCAGTACAACCCTGCAAAACAGCCCATCAAGGGCAGTATCCCTCAGTCATTTAACTCTAGACCTATAGAAATTCATCTGATCACAGATTTTGCCCATATTGTGAGCCAACACTGCTTTTGTAATTCCCATTAGTCTTTTCTATCTCTGTGCCCCAAGGACAATCTCTGAAGTTGCACTGTGTGCAACGTCTGTCACCACTGATGCTTTGATTGCAGTCAGTTTATGCTCAAAGGAAAATTTTGGTCTGAACTTTCTAGGGGATAGGATGCAAGATTGCACCTCCAGGCATGAGGTCCATTTCCAGAGGAAATATACTTCAGCATCTCTTTTTCTCTCATAGATCAACTGCTGCTTGCCCCTGATTACAGTAAGAACCACAGCCCTCCTGGTGCAACGGCAAACACTCTCTTATAACCCTTCACGCCACCACCACACCTGAGGAAGAGGACTCTGTACACTGTGCCATTCCTGGGGTGGGACTGGTGTCATCTTCTCTTTACAGTATGTCAGTTTGTGTTTCAGAGAGCAACAGTGCAGGTCCACCCACCCACTCCAGGAGGCTGAGGCAGAATCAGCATGTGCACTCCCCCTTCCTTTCTAAAATGGGGAGATGAATACTACTGGTGTGCCAGCCTCACGAGACAGTGTTAATCAAACATTAGTACTGTTATACAATATGCCAGCTTCACATCACAGATGAGTAAGTTATGAATTTCTCTGTTACAGGCACAGGAAGATCACCAATAACAGGTACACACACCACCTTACAGGCACTATCCCTGCAGGACTTACTGAAATACATGGACTGCATACTGGTTCTGTTATCTCATGCTTACTGCCATGGCTATATTTAGACAAAAATAATGACAAAAATAATAACACCACTGAACTTCAGAAAAGAACCAATTCAAATGCTAACTTCCTGCCTAAAATACACTCTCAGGATTACCAAACACATTGCTACCACTTTTTTTGTTTACCTTTGAAAATTACACAGAAGAACTTGCAATGGCCCTTTTCTTTACTTTTTTTTAATCTTTCCATTTGTTTGTTTTTAACCACATTGCAGTTTTAGCAGAAGACATGCTTACTGTGGGTTACCTGAATTTTCCTTATAAAGCAGAAGGGACCAGTGACCACACAACAAACCGCTGGCTCTTTAAGAATGGCCCCTTTGACTCCCCAGACATCAACTTTCCTCCCAGATGAAGAACTGTATATAAAAAAATCTCACCTGTTCTTAGGCTCAGCAAATGGAGATGAAACATCTGCATCTGGATCCAAAATGTGGTCAAGTTCTTTCTGGTTTTTTTCATACATCCTTTTTCTGTCTGTCAGCCCCTTGCTGTTATCAACCTGTGGGAAATCATAGTACCCCTTCCTCTTGGCTTTCAAGCGCAGCTTATTGCGGTAATGTTCTATATCTGACTTCTGCTTCAAAGCCTTGTTCACCTAAAAGGCAAGAAGATGTTTAAAGGATAGTGGTGGGCTGGCTACTTCCAAATGATACTGTCAGAGTGTGTTTGATGCTCTGTGTGTGTCATCTTTCAGAGCGCGTTTCGTACCACACCGTGCCATCTGCGAGCAGTGAGGAACTGCAAGTGAACAGAGTCGATGCATTTTTATGGCTTGGCAGATGGTTAAATAATTTTAGCCTAAAAACCATGTACCATTACAACAGTGACTCAGATCCACCCACTGAAGAAAAACACTGATGATGTTAGCCAGTTGGTGTGACCCAACGCTGTGCTTGCTTTTGGGCAGCAGGGGCAGAACTCACAGATGAAAACTCTTCTGGGGTCCTGTAAATACAGAGACGACACCTCTGACTGCACAAAACCTTAAATAAGTCATCACTGATGGCTGTGGAAGAGCCCAATTTTTCCTTTTTTATATGCTTTCTTACAACTGTCAGAGGATCCTTAAAAAAACAAAGGGTGTTCAGTCTGACCTGGTACAACTCAGTCATGAGTGTTTGGTCTGACTTGGCACATGAATGCTCTTAAGTATTGGGAAAATTTCTCTCCTGCTTCAAATTGGCAATTACTTGGAAATCAGGAATTTACTTGGGCTTTATGCCTCCAGTGCCAAATTCTACAGCCTTCTCAGAAGTAACAGGAAGTGTAAGTACAAGCAGCACACAGCACCAGGAGTGTCATCCTGTTACCTTACAGAAAATAGATGCTGAAATCTAAATAAGCCTTTCTCCAAGTTTGGAAGCTATGTGGCATATCAGGACTCAAAATACAAGTGCAAAATGGAGCACAACAGACTGCTGTAATCCAGGCCCACATGGGAAGCCTAATGACATTGTGCCTTACTGTGTCTCTGGCAGCAGCCTTCCCTGTTGCTTTTAAACAGCATCAGGGAGATTCTGGCAGATCTTTCAATGACTGTTGCAGTGAGAGTTTGCAAACAAGGCACCTCTCTGACTTGTTCCCATCAAATTTAACAACTATATAAAAGCCTCATTTCTTTTGTAAATGGACCAGTCTTGATTAAAAGTATATCAAAACATGAATCTAAGTGTGGAAGTCAAAGCATGCTTTTTTGGCCAGCATCTGGATTGGACATTTGTGCCATCCCACTTTTTTTTCCCAGGAAACAACTGCACCCTCTGTGCACAGGCTGGAGTGCAGACTGAGTAAGTCCATGGTCCCATTGCATCCCTTCTCACTCCGAATGAGATGCATTGCTTAGTAGGGAAAGGTCAGCCTGGCACACAGACATCTATACACAATTCCATGCTCAGCCACAGAATTCATGTAGACAGAGATGTGACTCTGCTTTCTTCATTATTCATTTTTTTAAATCAATATGTTAGGAGAGAAAGAAGGCAGGAATATAGAAGATTGCCTCTTCCAAGGCTGCAGGCATTCACAGGTGCACATGAAAGAGCACATCTTAAATTCTCAGATCTGTGAGCCCACAATGCTAATGGAACCTGATACAGCATCAGGGTGAAAAGCTCCTACCTGTCCTCAGCTCTAACAGGCTTAAGATTGTTCCACTTGTGGCTGTAGCCAAGGAAACAGCTGGAGCCATTACTAGACGTCCTTACCTCCCCATTAATGATGGCAGATTCCTGGCTCCTCTCTGATGCAGCGTGAACAGCAGGCAGGGCCACAGGTTTGATGGCAATGAGCTGCACCGAGCCAGAGGAGGTGTCGAAGGGGTCAACGGCAGATTTGGCGATGTTATCAAAGAGAATGCCTCCCTCCTCTTCATCACTCACGGGCACTAAAGCACATCAAACTTATTCAGCATAAAGACACAGACATGTTTGCTCCATTTCAAGGTGAAATTCAGCAAGTACATGCTTTAGATTAACGATGTGCTCGGTGCACTCGAGGTGCAGACCTGGGAGACGTCTACACTGGAGAGAACATCCCATTAGATCACAGGAAACATTATGTATTCAAAGGATTATCTGTCACTTCCCTAAGAAGGTTGATTTCCAATCTGCACTAATAAGATGGAAAACAAGGAGAAGAATGAAACAGAAAATCATATGAAAATGACAAGGAAAGTAAAGTCCGTGTTTTCCTACGTTTCACATGGAAACACACAAGTCCTCACATGCCAAGCCATCAGTAGTTACACCTGATCTAACCCAAGAGTGCAGCTTTTTCTCTGTCTTATACTGTAAGAGCACACTCAAAATTTGCTAAAATAGGTAGGTTTATTCTTCGAAAGTTGTTACTGCTGAAAGTGCCATCTATCAAAATGAAAGCATTGCTGTTGTGTGTTAAAATGGGCTTAAGAAACTCATGGCATCCAATTTTCTGTTCTTTTTTTTACTTTGCAAGGAAGTACCTCAGGTTTCTGTAAAGTTAAATGGTTAAAATTTCTTAAGAGGCAGAAAAAGGCTTCTGTAAATCTTTAAAATTAAATGGCATGGCAAAGCCTGTTTAGTTTTAGGTTTCTATCTAAATGGATAATTCTTTCACATGCAATTTGGCCCTTTTCCTCGAAATTTTATTTGTAAACGTGCATCACCTTGTCAGCTGTTGAATCCGAAACCTCTTATCTTCATTTTGGAATTAAAGTATGACACTAAAACAAGAGCACAAATTCTACAAAGAGATCCTTGCAAACATTTTTGAATAATTAGGCTATTAGAGGGAAGAATGTTTATTCCATCTCTTAACTGACAGGAGCAGAGATCCTCTGCTAAAGAACAAAGTGGCCTGCTCTAAATTTATTTCCTCTGAAAATACACTCTAGTTTAATATTTAATCACTGCACAAATTACAATGGACTTGTATAAACTCAGCAGTTTAGACAGCCAATGATTTTGTAAGAAAATATTTGACAGCAGTAACATAAAATATGAACCCACTGAGTAAGCTCATTATCTTCCTGTCTGGGCTCAGTGTGGACTGGAGTTGGCACTACTTGAGCTTTTGTGTAATATATGGGTTAAATCACTGTCATTAAATATTGTCCCTCCAGCTCCACAGGACTGTCCAAATAGGATGGAGTTTTTAGTGGGTCCGAAATCCCCTTGCCCCTCCTGGGGCTGTTCAAACACTCTAAATCTGTGTGTTCAGCCAAGCAGGCAGATCAGAAGTCTGGCTCAATGGAAGTACCTGCTGGACTGCCCCTGACCCCACA
Source organism: Sakesphorus luctuosus (assembly GCA_013396695.1). Classification (NCBI taxonomy): domain Eukaryota; kingdom Metazoa; phylum Chordata; class Aves; order Passeriformes; family Thamnophilidae; genus Sakesphorus; species Sakesphorus luctuosus. Next base: position 621,987 of record VWZD01011592.1, read on the forward strand.
GCTCCAGGACACCACACCAGCAGAGCCAGCTAACCAAGAGAGCCTGGCCTGTCCCAGACCACACACAAACAGGATGGTGTTCACATCACAATGAGTACAGAAGTGAAGCATAGACGCTCTTCCCTGGGGGAATTTTGAACCAGTTCTCATGGAACTCATCAGATGCAGTTCTTGAGTTGGGTCTTGTGTGTAATTCATTGCTGAAACCTTCACACCACCCTAAACAAGGTACCTCTCTTGAGAGACATGACTATCTCCAAGAAAGAAAAATTGTTTTTTACCAACAAAGATGGCCTCTCTTGATGATTACAGCTCAGGTGAGCCTGGAGTATCTGATCAGCAGCCCAAGTACCATGAAATTGTGGAATCCCTTCTCTTTGGCTGCCTGTCTTGGCATTTTCCTGAGCCAGGCATGCCCAAAATCCCTGCCTAAGCATCAACTTGAAAAACGTGATTCTTTCCAAACATCCTCTGCACACCCTATCTAAGCAAAAGGCACCAAGAAGCACAGCTGTGTTTCCCCCCTAGTGTTTCAGAAGGGCTGCACTTGCTGAGACCTCAGCAGTGACGCCCAGCTCCCAGACAGCACGACCAGCTACAGGTACACCGGTTGTCTCCTCAGTCCTTGTTTCAGGTTCAGAAACCAAGAGCTTTGCTTAATGAAACAGAATTCCTCTAGTTCAAAGACTCATTAAAGAAAAGAAAAATTAAGGGTAAAAAGAACCAGAAACCACAGATGACATCTACTTCTGATGTAGAACACTAACACCAGAGCACCCTCAGTATCAGCCCTCTCATCGTGAGCACATCTGCATCTACTGCAGTGCTACTGGCATGGAAATGAAAGCCAAATGGGAGCAGAAATTGGAATTCTATTCCACTTAAGCTTAGCATTTGTTCATTAATTGGTATTTATAACATAAAAGCAGTTTTTATTCCATTGCCCTTTTTTTCATTGATAAGTAATAAAAAGCCTGTGATCTGCAGTTACTGGCACACTGTTACAGTCGGTAGTGACAGTGAACCACAGCAAGTATGGTGGGGATTTTATCATTTGTTCCTTTCTGAGAGAATTTACAGCAAGCATTTATAACATGATTGAACCACAGCAACCTCCCAACTTTGAAAAACAAACCAAAGGAACTTCAGAGAAAAGGGTCAGTCCTGGAGTGCTTGTTTCTGCTGTGTACCCCTGCCCTGGGCCAGTCCACCCATCCCAGCACCTCAGCTGGGCAAGCAACTGGCCAGGATGGGAAACTCCAGAAAGCTGCCCAGATATTCTTTATAGTCAGTTATAATCAACATCCTTGCTTATTATAATTGGCAACATAGATTTAAAGTGATGGTTGCAGCATCCTTGCGGAGTCACTGCTTTACTCATGCTTGCATTGTCTGTGCACACACAGAGTGAGACCTGCAAGTTCAGAAAAGGGTAAAACCCAAGTTAATCACCTACTTAACAGCAATTTCCCATCTCTGAAACATCTCTTGCTAGATATCTCATGCCACGTGATGCATTGAGATTGAATTACTCCTCCTAATCTTTCTGTGACTGAAGTACATGAAGATGTATTGGGAGCAATCATTTACTCAGGCCCGGTGCCAGTTGCAGGGAGGATCACCGTGGCACTGGCTCCTTGAAGGGCAGGACCGTCACTGAAGCTTTATCTCCACACCACTTCAGCTCTAAGCACACATGATTTGCTCCATGCACACTGCCTCAGGGATGCCACCCTCCCATTTCCACGCAGCTCTGTGCTGTTTCCAGCTGGCAGTGCCAGCAGGTGGTGCTACCCACTCGTGACACCGGTCCCATGGAAAAGCAGCTGTGGAGCTGCAGCTCTGAATGGTTAAAACCCAATTAGACAGATTAAGTATTCTATTTACTTTTTAATTCACAGTCAAAACCCCAAAAGTTATGCTTTTGTCAGCCAAATTCTTCAATGAAGGCCACAAAAGGTTAGTTCTTCTCTCTCTTTCCCTCTAACTTGTCTTTCATCCCTCTCTCTCCCAACATATTTTGTTGGGAGACAAAAAAAAAAAAAGACTGAAATACTTGCCCATTAAAAAAACAAAAGGACATCTAAATTACCTGTGAATTGGGTAACCTTACAGCAAAACACTTTTAATAAAGATGTGTGATGTCCTGCTAAAAAACAACCATTTGGCAGATTTCGGAATCCTCAGGAAAAGAAAGGCATCAATGGAATAAAATGCATAAGGACAAAACCTGGGAAACACCTGCAAGCAGGTGCATATGCTCTGCCTTTTTGTAGGTCATTCAATGAAGTATTAAACACTTCAAGATTTATTCTGCATGAAGGAAAGGCAAACATTGCAACCACACCTACAGAGTATACTTACAGTTTGACAAAGAGCAAGCTGTGCCTCAGATCTAAAAGAACAGGCCCTTAGAAAGAGGCAATGTATCAATATTTCAAACAGAAATCCTGACTCTTGCATGCAATTTAATAATGGGGAAATGATTTTCATTTGAGAGAAAATCTCTCTATGAAAAAGAAATTATACATTTTCTACATCATCCAAGTCATTCTATTGGTTGGTTGATTATCTCCAGAAAAGCAGGAATAAGACCTCTTAGCAATAAAGAAATTTCTGTTTCTGAAGAAGTTTATAGGCCTATAACTAAAACACAAGTTTCTGAACCTATTCAGGACAGGAATACCTCTCTATAAGATACTGCCTCCATATACACCGGATTGCAAGACAGTACAATTCTAAACCTTTCACAAGCAGCACAAGTATGATATTTTCAGAAGCAGACATCTTACAGACCAATGGGAGCAGCTCATGATTCCACCTGGAGAGTATTTTTTACATGTAAAATTCTGCTAAATTCTAGGTGATGTGCCTGAGGTGTTACCTGGGATCCTGAAGTAGGAGTCACCTGAGCAGGTTTTTTGAGATCTCTAAACTGGTGTTTGCAGGTTTTCTGTGAAACTGTATACATGGGGTGTCTACTTATCTCTTGGCTGCTTGTTTAATTCAGTTTCCATGAAGGTTTCCTGTTCTTATAAGCAGCAGCAAGGATATCTCTCTCTGTCGTTACATTTCCTACTCCAACTACATCTGCCTCGTCTCTTTAAATATCAAAGTCAATCAAAGAAAGACCACATATTTCGTAACGTTTTCAGCAAATTCATCAGATCCTTTTCTTGGCTGGCACTTCAGTAAGACCATCCTAGGTACGTTCAATAACTAGAAAAAAATTATTTCACTGACAAGGACGATGACTATATAAAGAAGATAGCACAGGCATAAGCCAATTCTTTGAGAAAGTAGAGCTCTAGGAGCTTTAGAAACCTTTTCAGAAATCATTTTATGTTTGCCCAATAAAACTGTACATTTGTCTTCCTCAGTGCTGACATATTAGTGAAAAATCATGACCATCCAGACTGCCCCTGGATCTGATGGCATGAATGTCTCCATGCTCTTCAGACTGTTGCTTGGATGAAAACTGCTGTCTGACTCAATCAGTGGCAGAGTAAAAGCTCCCCCAGAGGGGAAGGCAGACGTGAATGAAGAAATACTTAATGGTGCAAGCACTTGCAGATCCCAGATCCTTCAGTGGCCTGCTGCATCAGGCAACTTAGTAATGTTGTATGAAGTATCTTCTTGCCATGAGGAAAGAGATCGGAAAGACTGGCTCAATAAATAGATAAATAAATAAATAAAGTAATTTGGGTTAGCCATGCTGACTAAAAGCAGCCAAGCAGAAAAGTATTTTCCACCTACTCTATGCAAGTTCCACCACGCCTGTGAACACAACACTTGGGTGGCCCTACTCACACTGCATGGACAACTTGGAGGTGCTGTTTCCCTCCCACTCTGTCTCTGGGGAAAGAGGCAGAGGACCACTGCAACCTTTTGCTTTGTAGGAGTGTGCAGAGGCTCAGAAGTTCACAGAATAGGTTACACTACTTAGCTGCCTCTTGCAAACCAAAACCATGTAGAGAAAAAGCAGCAGCAAATGGTACTGACTAAGTCTAAGGAAACAAAGGGTTCACTGTGACCAGCAGGGTGCCAGCAGGGTCACAGTGCTCTCAATATTGAATGCAAGTAAACAACAACAAAAAAAAAAGCAGGAGAAGAAATTGTAACTCTGTGAGGGAGTACTAGATGAAATCTTTGGAGGGAAAAAAAAATCAATGTGTAAAGCATCTGGGAGGCTCAGGGAGAATAGTAACTGGTGCCAATACACAAGATTTCAGCTGAACAAATAGATTTTGTTTATTCTTGGAGGTCTTCTACCCCCGCCCCAAGGTTAAATGTTAGTAAATTACTCCATGTGATGGAGTGAAGAGCTAGATGAAGATCCTCACTTAGTACCCTTTCTGGGGCAAATGAAGCTAATGCTTCAGGATAAGGGAATAAATTATGAAAAAAACCAGACTCCTCCTCTACACCATGAATTCTTCCCAGAACTCTGATTTCTTAGCCTTTCAGAGACACAGACAACCAAACAGGAATCATCTCACTTCAAATCTGCACATAGGCTCCAAGGCAGTTGACAGGGCTCCTTCCTTACTGGAAAGAGAAAGATGAGTACCTCTAGAGCAGATCTGTCTCAGCTGGCCTTCACCCTCTGGAGTCACTGGATTAGTTAGTTAGATTAGGAAACCAATTCTAAAGCATAAAAAAATTGGTGGCCCATTCCACTCTGATTTCATTTCAGCCCATCTAGCACAGAAAAAGTAGAGGAAGTTTGCTGGGATACACCAGGTCCTCCAGCTAACTCTGTGTCAAAGCAAGCCACTCCATCACTGCCACCGCATTACATTGCTGTTGCCACATTTCCTTTGAATTTGAGTCACTAGAGACAACTGCTCAGAAATTCAGAAAAACAGGCTCTGATGCTGAGCTGCCACATCAGACAGTGTGAAAACTGGTGGCCCACGCTTCTGTGGAAAGAAGGAGGCAGTGGATCATAGCTTGGCTGAGTTACACCCAAAAATCCCTTTGATTTGAGCTAAGCCAATAATACAGCCAAGTTTTCCTCCCTTCTGCTTTGTTCCTTCAGATAGTTTCTGCCTGCACAAAGGAAATTATAGTCTTAGAGACTGGCATTTTAAAAAGGAGTGAGGCCTGTGACTGAATTACTTCTGAAAAGTTCCACCTGGTTTCAAAGGCAATGTCCAAATGCCAGGAAGATGGGAAGCTGGTCCAGCTGGAATGCCAAGAAGCAGGAAAGGAAGGCTTCTTACACAAAGAAGTTTAACTCCTTGGAATGCTGCTTGTACATCTGAACCTCTGAGACATGTCCTTTTGTGATTATGAGGTTCAAGTAAAAGTCTGAGCTCAACTATACGAGTTCTTAACCCAAAAGGTGAGGAGTCATATTCTTCATTAAGAACTGCCAGAACATCAAAGCTTTTGTTTTTCTCAAAAAAAACCCTCCAAGCAATCCCACTCTCCCAAAGATGCTAATGGGAAAGTTGAAAGGTCAAGCACTTAAAGGTTGGAGAAACAACCTATATAAATTTCCTTGCCTACATTTTGTGAGGAGCTGGTGAAATGAAAGGTTGTACTGCAGGCTGCTTTAGTTCTTTAGATACAACGGGGTTCAGCTCTTTGATTCTCCCTGAATGATGTTTGGCCTGATAAAATGACAGGTGAAAGTGCAAATATCCTGTTGTCTCTTCCATGCTCTCTTAACAAACCCATCTCAGAAACTGTCAATACCTCTCTTGGCTGATTCATTCATGTTACATACATAATTGGGCAACTTTTTTTTTTTAAGAAAGGTTTTCATTCTTTTTTTAGTGCCTGAAGTAAGTGAAAGCACAACTCACCAACTTTTAGAAAGAAAACTTCATATTAATATACTACTAAGTGTTCTCCAAGAAAAAACCTGCAGTTATCTTACAAAAGCTTAGCACTGTGTGGTACAAGCAGATATTTTATTTGTGATTTCTGTAGATATACTGCTCAGCTGAAGAGTTCCCCAAATCCTCAAAAACACCAGGTCCTGAAGCCAAGCCTGTCAGTCCATGCTGGTTTCACATTGTTCACTCTCAGCCCTGACACACTCCATTTGGAGTCAATTTTGATAGAAGCCACATCGAATTTACGTGCTGCGTTAACATCCAGTACTGTCATTTCTCCCTGTAACTAAATGTCAGCAAGAAATAGAATCTAAAATTGGTCTGTAACTATGGCAACTAATGAGCCATTCTAACTTGGAGTCCCCAAATCAAACATGTGACCACCAAGGGATTCATTCCAGTTTGAAGATGCTGCTTCTCAGAGAAGAAAATATGCTCCTGCTTCTCCTGACATGCGCTCTGGAGCCACCTGCCCCCAGCCAGGCTGGAGAGCTGGAGCAGGCTCAGGCAAACAGCTGGGGGAAAAGCTGCTTCCCTCTTCAACTGGAAGGGAAAACTCATTAAATGGATGGTAATCACACTGGACGAAGGTAAAGCCCTGAGAAAAGAGCCCAGAGCAACAGTGTTTGTAATCAGCACTGGGGGACAAAGTGTTGGCTCTGTGAATAGAAGTAATGGGTGCCTTGCTTGTTGGTTTGTTTAATTTCAACTTCAACAGGCATTTGGGATCACACAACTCCAAAGTCAACTCCATTACTCTGATAAGGGGAGGTCCTTTCATCTCCCATAACCACATCCTCCTTCTCAGAAACTGTTCTGAAAGGGTTGTTTCAGAAAACTCCCCTAAACATATATTAAAAGATATGCCTATAACCAAAAAGCCCCCATCTCTTTACCAGAAAGTTTTTCCCTTTCATATCCATGCCTGGAAAATACCAGGTGACCCTTTGCAGGGCCATAGCAGTCAGCTGAAGGCAGTTCCTCCAGAAGCAGTTGAAGTCTTTACCAGGAGGGCTCTGCAGATGAGGTGCCTCATGCACAGGTTCTTCCAAAGCCAGAACAGTCAGACAGAAACAGCCTGTTTCATATTTTGTATATCTGCAGTACTACTACTTTTGAAATGGGTATATCCTGTTTCTCCTTTCTGACACAGGAGCTCAGGTGCCTACAGCATCCAGTAGGAACAAATGGTAAAAAGCCATAATATGAACAGAGTATACACTAAAGATGGTTTTCCTAGGGCCCTGGGACTAGAATTCATTTAGCTGTTAAGTAACATCATTATTCAGGCTTTTTTCTTTCCAGAAGAAAGAAGAGAGAAGGTAAAATAAACATGTAAATAAAGCAGTTATTCCTATCAAATAAAGTTGCAGCTAAATTCTAATGAAATTAAGATACAAAGTAAATGGTCAGTATTTCTTTATACTACATCAAAGATTTCATTAAGAAGCATGTGTATGTCCTAGAAATGTACCACAGTCCAGATCAGATGAAAGGATGTCAAGTGTTAGTCAATTCTTTAACCAAAAAACCCCGATTTCTTACCAATTTTCTTTGAAGATTTTAAATCTGAAAACACAAAACAAAAAGTACCTTCACTAAATTGTTTTGCCTATGCCTGTAAACATCACTTGGCACTGATTTTGAACACTGGCTGCCCTGGGTAGGTAAGGAAAAAACCAGCATAAATTACAACTTTTAACTCTGGAAACCATAAACATTGTTGACTTGTAAAATGAGCTATATTTGATCCAGTGAAAAATAAACATCTAGAAACTTAGAACCTGTTAATCACTGTTTTCTATTCATAGCTATAGGAGCAAAGATATAACCCAGGAGAAATAAAAAGAGAGACATAAAAAAGAAAAGCAAGGCAGAAAGGGGATTGAATTCTACTCTCATCAGATGTTCCTGATACATCTCAAGTCATAAGAGCACTGCCATCAACCAAGCTCTGATAAGAAACATTCAGTGTAACATCCTGGGTGCATCCGGAAAAGCTGCCACTAAGTCTTATTAACAAACAGCTGTGCCAAGGATGGTAAGAGATCAAAAGATAAAGCACTGGATGTTTCACACTTTCTCAAATTAATTTTTACCTAATTAATTCATCTTCATCAGACCTGGGCCAGCTTAGCAACAGCAGCAGTGGAAATTAATATCTCAGGGCTCTACACAATAAAAAAGCTGTAAACCCTGTCCACCTACTAAGCAGCATCCTATCTCATTAGTTTACTGGTATTTCAAGAACAAAAGAAAAAGAAAAAAAATAAGAAAGCAAATTTGCAAAGGCCCACACAAAGAGCAAACACCACACTGTTTCATAGCAGCTTGAGCAACAGTTACAGCAGTAAAGGGGAAAGAAAAATCCAACAGATCAGCTACACACACAAGAAGCCCAAGTACTGCAGAGGGTGCAAGATGGGTTTGACACTGCTATTGCCTGGGTGGGTGTGGCTGTGGGAATGACCACGAGCAGCTTTCAACAAGGAACACTTCTCACCATTTCTTTTTCTTCCTTCATCTTTCGCCACTTTTTGTGGTGCCATCACTTTCTGGAGGGAGCTCCGTCCAGAGCTGGGCTTTGCCGACCCATTGCTGATGATGGAGCCACTCCGACTCGGGGACCGGCTGCAAGTAACCATAGCAACAAGGGAGGATGTGAGTTCTTCTTCATAAGCCTCATTTCAAGGTTATTTCATTTGCACAGTTTGCATCACTGAGTTTTCAAGTCTGATTTTGTACCAAAAGGAGACAGAATATAAACTGCACACAGAAACACAGTAAAGGTAGGAACAGAGTGATGGGAGGTGAACACGACATTCTCAATTAGTTCAGGGCTGATGGGCACCTTAGAGCCTTGGAATGCAAACACTTCTCATGCACAAGCTCCACAATGACAGAAGTGTCACTGCAGAGGACAAAAAAAAGCCATTATCAATTCAATGTCATTTACCCGGTTAAAATAAAGTAGACCTTTGTTTTTGTATGTATGGGTAAACCAATTCCCTTATTATTTAGCCTGCATTTAGACTGTTGTTGTCAGCCACAATGCAGAATTCACTCACTCACTTTAGATGTATGCACACACAACGTGATAAGAAAATTCTCTTCTCCTCCTGGTTTAACCAGCACCATTATTCACTGAAATGCCTAAGAAAATGCTTGTTTAACTCAGCCAGTGCATACCCTTGTCCTGAGACTGGTCCCTGCCCAGGGTGAGGAGGGAGGGCAGGGCAGAACCACCACGTGTTCAGTCCCAGCAAGGGGCAGGAACAGAACAGGCAGCCGACTCTGGGCTGCACTGGGAGCAAACTCTCACCAGGGCCTCTCTGCTTTTGGGGTAAGTGACTCAAATCGTAAAAGCAGGCCAAAGTAGAAAATGGTGTATTTGGTGCTAGTTCACATCCAGACACAGGGTCACATTGTTTTTACAGGTGAAACTTGCCACAAAGGGAATGAAAACTACCCACAGGACCTGTGTAGTTATTCGCATACCTATCTGCCATCTACCACTGAATTGTCATGGCCAGTGACAGGGAGATGGAAAGAGGTTGCATTGGAGAAAAAAGAAATGGACTTAGTCACAAAGACTTTCATTTCCAGAGGAGGGAAAAAAAAAAATCAAATCAATTCCTATTGCTGTCACAGTGGTTTTATATCCAGAAAATGGAAGTAAAGCAAAACAACTGTCAAAACCATCCTGTAAATCATTGCCAATACGAAACTGTCAGCTTGAAACATTCACTTACCTCCAGGTCTGACCACCCTGTCTGGTGTAAGTAGAAAGCATTTAGTGTGGTCAGAACAGTGAGGGACAAATATGAGAAAAGCAATTCTTGGGGACTCTCTTTTGCACCTCAGTGGAAGCATAATATATAATTTGAGACAGACTCTTTCCAGCTCTGTGAGAGCTCAACATGCAACCCAACTCAGTCCAGCCCGAGGATTTTCTTGGGAAATTCTGCTGAGAATAAACCTTCTTGTGAAGCAGGATTTCTCCTCTATAAACCTGTCTGTCACTGCCTAATGAGTAACCCCAGCCAAGCAAAAGAATTCATCCAGGGACAGACCAACACCTGAAGAAAATGTGCTCCAACAAAAGAAATGAGCATTTATAGTTTGCACAATGGTTTCCACTGTCACTAATCTAAATATTCATCCCTTTTAAGTGGTCATCATAACTGAGAAGTTTCTTTCAGTGGTGATATCAGAGAAGATATTCTGATCAGTCACCAGCCACTTCATGGCAGTCTGATTTAAATTACCCTTTCCAGGCTGCAAAGTAGCCTGGATGAAGGAGCAAAGACATAAAGGTCAAGAAATATTTCTTCATCTTCAGAAACCATTAAATCCTATTCCCAGACACAGCTCCTGGGAATGAAAAATACTAAAATTCTGCATGTTTTCACTTACTCAAGTGATCATCCTGAAGGAGGGAAAACTAACTCTCAGTTATTTGCTTAGAAGGGCACGAAGGTTCAACATATTTTACAATGAGATCAAATTTCCTGTGAATTCCTGGATCCAGTTTGCTTATCAACATTTGTTCAAAATGGTGCAGATTAAGTAGAGTGAGATTTCTGAGCTCATTCAAAGGACTGAGTGAAGTGCTTAATCACTTCTGCCAGAGGATTAATTAATAGGGCTGGTTTACATTTTTTTATGTGTATTTACACATGGCTTTGCAGAGGCTTCAAAACATTTTATAGAGCAATTCCTGCAAAGAAAACCTCTGGCAGTCCAGCAGCAGCAACTACTGCCAATGTCACCGTCCTCTTCCATTTCCATTCATCAGAGGATGGAAGACTTGGAAAGGGACAAGTGCCATTCAGTTCACACACAGTAAACAACCCAAGCCTCACTGTTAGTGATTTACAGTGTGAACAGCACATCACTGACATTAAATGGCAGAATGACAGTTTACATCCAAACACAGCTGGCTCGCTCTTCTCTGCTGGTACTCCCTGCAGAAAGCTCCTTCCACACTCCAGGTGATTCACTAGACAGCTAAAGAATTATGCCAAACCAGGCACCAGCTCAGGATCCTTCTGTCTCCATTTTTCTGTAGGGAAAAACCAGTGGGGATGTCTACCCACCACAAAGGGCAGCAGTGCCAAGTCCTCCAGCCCTTCCTTGGCTGACACCTCCCAGCACAGCTCCTCCCAGATGGCTCCAGTGTGTCCCTGTCACAGTGCACAGCAATATTGTGCCGAGTTTTCCAAGCTCTCCCATTGCTCCAAAGGGGCAAGTATCACTGTACAAGATGAGATGACTCAGCTATGATGTTCTGGTTTTCTCTAGAATTTCTCTGCACTAGCCAGATACTCTTCTTTTATGTTACCACGTCTCTTCAAGAGATGAGGAATGTTTAATGCCACTGAATTACACAACAACTGTTACCTCTATTCAGGCTGTTTACCTAACAGTTTTATTTTCCTCTCTTCCCTTCAGCATCACTTTTCAGCTCCACTCCAATTTAATGTCAAGGAAAAATGGACACAAAGCATGCAAAACAGAAAGGATAAAGGGATAATCTGCTTTCCTTGCCTGTGATGACTAAGAGAAGAAATAATGACCTTCTATTCAGCTATTCTGTTGGTGATTGAGGGTAGGTATGAGGTAAAATTTCCTAACAGAAAAGACAGAAGAGAACAGATTGTTGAAGGAGGCTGTGATCATCCCACCAGTGAAAGACCTTAAAATAAGGTAGATAAAGTTGAGTTAGGGGGTGTTTGACTCTGCAGCAGAGAGGAGCCAGATAACTTCCTGTGGACCTTGAATCTGTGATCCTACAACCCTAGAGGCTCATATGAAGAGACTGCAAAGGAGTCACTTTGCCCTAGACACTGACATTATCTAGTCTATTATTACACTTTCAGAAGTTTTGAAGTGCTGTAAATGGTTTGGATCTAGAAGTCTTCCATAATTTGGTGGATGCTTAAGGTTTTCCCTTCTGCAAACGAAGGCATTGGAACTAATTCTGGAGTGACAGAGTCTGCCAGGGGAGCTGCAGCAATTACAGTGGCTGAGGCCCCATCTTCTGGTTCACGGAGAAATGATCAGGGTTCATGCTACAGGTCCCATTTTTCATTTGGGCTCATCTCTTGTCCAAGCCCAGCAGGAACATGAGACACACTTCCCCTTTCCCCCTTCTATGCATGGACAACCTGTGAAGATTTCACTTTGGTTTATCTGATCTTTTGCAGCAATTTTACACATCCAGCACAGACCAGTGTTACACGGAGGATGCATCATGGAGGAACCATCTGCCACACTCAGCCTGGGTGCCAAACCTGACAGGAACCAGCAGCATGTACCCTATTCCACTTGTCTGTGGAAAGATGCCAGTCTATACCTTTTCCTTGTTTCGTTGGATTTGGCAGTTTTGATGGTGCTCCCATCCTGGGTAATTTCTCTCTCCTGGGAGGCAGGAGCATCTCTAACAGGAAGTGGAAGTATCACAGTCTCCTGAGTTACAGGTAAAACTTCATCTTCTGCTCCCTGCTGACCCAAATGTTGCTTGGCATAGTCAAAGCCTTGTACTGGCTGCAAAAAAAATAGGAGAAATGAAAGAAATTTCCAGCATGAATCTTATGTTAATATAAATTTTCAACTTCAATATAAAATCTCTGACTACCCCTTAACTTCTTTAATTACGTAAGTGACAGGGAAACAAAATGTAGGTCACCACGTGAATGCCCAACAAGAAACCAATTTCTCATGAAATCTCCATTCAACATGTTTTAAACATGATTAATATAAAATTGATCTTGGCTAACCTTTCTTACGTCCTGTAACACCCCCCAAATTCCTTTAATAGACAATGGAAGAACAAGGATGTGGAAGAAAAAATTGAGAGGAAAAAAATATATGACCATACAGAAAAACTTTCTCTGATAAAACTCTTGTGTTTCTGAAGAGGGTGGGAGTAATTTATTCCCAGTCAAGACAAAGTAAAAAAGGCACACATCAAACTTTCATGGGCAACATTTTCCAGAAAATCATCTTTTTCAGTTCAGTGAAATTAAATTTTCCCTGGCTTGCTAGTTGCCTGCTGGGAAGGATGTTATTAACTTCACTTGCTTCTCTTGGGAAGTGGCATTTCAGCAGAGCCTTGCAGTGAGGCAGCCGAGGGCGTGTGCCCAGCCTGCTCTTCCCAGAGCCCATCCAGGCTCTCCCTGCTGCTCTGCAAGGAACAAACAGAACCAACACATCTTCTGGGCCAGGCAGCCACTCAAAGGCAGATTCCCTCAATGCAAAAATTATAGCACTTAGACAAAACTTCACTTTCAATTGGAAGAAAAAGAGAAGAGGGGAAAAAAACCCAAACAAAACCAACCTGCATTTTCTGTTGGGAGGGTGGGGGGGGAGGAGGGGGAGAGAAAAAATATGAAAAATAAATCACCCAAAGAAATTCCTGGCCACCTCTGGAAAAAATCCATAGCATCAAGATGTTCTTGCTACGTTAAATTAAATTAATTGACCAAAAACTGGAAGGACAGTCTTCCTGAAGTACAAAGACTATTGACAAAATGCTAAAAAAAGCACTACAAAACACTTAGAAGTTGAGTAGCAGTGACTTTAAACCTCAAACGTACTTTAGGAAACACACTGCAATTAGTTCATGCCTGATTAGTCTCTCCATGTTCCTGTCATGTCATTATTGAATATTTTAGTTCCAGAAGAAAATCAGCAGGAGAAAAAAAATTGCTGATGTCACAGGATAAGGACAAGCTTCGAAAAAAACATTTTCTCTTGTGTACCTTACTAAACCTGTGTGGTAGCTTTAAACAGAGATACATTTCATAGGTAAGCTCAGTCTGAAAATGACGGGGCTGTCTTCTACCTTTTAAACCATAATAAAACATGCTTTTTCTTTGGGGGATCTGCATGGCATTCCTAATCTCCTGTTCTAACTGGGGCTCCCTTATTTCAGCATTCTTTTGGTGAGGAGTTTCAGTGCATTCAGGAGTCACTAAGTGGGCTAATGCTGATTTGGAGAGCAGATAACTCCACATGTTACCACCATGGAACCCGCACCAGATCGGAGAAATGCCAATTCACCATCACCCCTCCATGGCAAGTCGTGATAGTGTCACCCCTGAGAGAGCCTCCTCCTTGCCCTCCGCTGAAGGCAAGGTACCACAAGAGTCACTAAAAAAGCTTCAAAGGGAGGAAATGAAGGAAGGGAAGGGAATAAACAAAGGGGAACAGCAGCTGTGGGAAGGACAGCTAGGAAGAACTACTGCACAATATTCCTAGATAGCAAAATTGTTAACCAAAATAATGTTTTTCAACCTCATTGCCAGTATTAAGTGTCAGTTGAGACCCCCCTAGGTATTCTGCAAAAAAAGTAACAAAACAGAAGTGATTAAATGAGTTATTTCTCCCTCCATGCCTTTGAAAAATGAAAATAAGTTTCAACTTCTACTTCATAACTTATTTAAAAACAAAACCAAAAACCCTAAACAAACCAAACCAGAAGCAGCAGAACAGGAGAATTACTAAAGAATTCTGCAGTGTCCCAGCTTGGATCTGCCAAAGGAAGAAAATGAAGGATTATTTTAATCTGAGTTCTACTTACCACCATATCTAGTAACAAAATGCAATAAAGAGCTGAGAAAGCCATCCTCATCAGCGGACATACTGCGTTAAATAAAACTTGATCTTGGAACTCTGCTCTGTAAAAGCCCACAGGAGCAGATGGCTTTACCACCCCTGAAGGGAACTGGCAAGATTAAATCACCATCAGGCACTGCTGAAGCACTGCAAGAATAGATGTTTAATAGGAGCAAAATCCTGAGAGATACCGTAGGACTGGGATTTTAATACTGCTTTTGAAATAATAAGTGAATTATAAGACCACTCTATTATACTGCCTGACAGAGGGCAGACTGAATACAGAGAGTTGTTTCTGGGACTTTTTTCTCCTTGTAGTGGTCATGAAGACAGACTTTATAATAATGAAAGGAAGAACAAAAACAAAAGATGATCAGCTCCTCCCATCCATACGCATACCCAGGTACAGAGTTTCACTGAATTTTTTTCTTCATGCCCTTTATCAAACTGATAGTTGTTATTTTCCATGGTTGCAGTGTTTGCCTTGCTTGTGGGTCTTATACTACAGATCTTTGCTTACCTGCAAACTTATTATTTCATGGTCTAAAAAACCAGAAAGGTGACAGATTATAGCCTTTAAAATAGCATGCTGTGAATTAGAAAGTAAGGGAGGTAAAAGCTAACATCCATCCAAAACCTCTAAGTAAAAACAGCTGCTTAAAATAAAAACAGCATTGAAATAACCTTAAAATAAAATCCCATCAGAATTTCATCAATTTGAATTTACATTTCTTTTAATGTCACACCTGGAGAGAAAATTGAAAAAAAATTTAACAGTCCCTTTTCCTTGCAACTTAGTCCAGATGTCCCTGATTGCTGAGGCAGAACAGCAACAAAACTCCCAAGACAGATCCCATAAACAACACTATCTAAGAGAGGTCATTTTGTAAACTTCATTTATTTACCCTTCAGTCTGCTACAAGAAGAAAGTCATTCCTTAATTACCAGGCACAAGCAGGTTAATGCTGCATCACCTCCCCCACGCTCCCCAAGGATATTCCATGCTCAGTGCCGCGTTCCCCTCCGTGCCGTGTTGGTCGCTCTGTCCCGCTGCAGGGCACGGGGGTCTGGAGGGCCGGGGGAGGCAGAGGCGGCTCGCCCTGCCCTGCCCTGCTCTGCAGGACCCGCAGCTCCCGCCGCTCCAGCAGCAGCAGGACTGCAACGATGAGCAGGCAGCTCTGCTCTGCCAGTCCCCTTGGAACAGGACTCCTGGAGTCCGAGAGCACATCAAACAGCACCACTGAAAACAACAACACCCGAGAGCCAAGGCTGCGGGTATCCCATAATATCCTCCTTTCCTTTGGCTGGATATTCAAAAGGTATCATAAAAACTGCCCCAGTCATTCAACAGCAAAGCTCAGACACACAGAAACAAAATATTAAAGCTGCTGCTTAAACTGAAAATCACTCCAGTGTGACTCTACTTAGAGCAGAGTCAGCATTAATCAGCAGTCTCAGGCACTTTCCTGAGCCATGAAATACAACATACTCATTTTAAATGGGACACGGATACGTGCTCACCAGCTATTTGTATTGCCAAACTGGATAAAACGTGGCAATTACAGTTCAAGCAACTACCACTACCCCATACACTGGAATTAGAAATAAAATTAAACCTGTTCTTTTTAAAATGACCTTATTTCATTATCTTCCCCAAATTCGTTCCTTAGCCTTATTTTAAGTAAAGGTGCTGAAATCAGGATCAACCAAACCAGTCCGTTCTCAGTCCCACTGCAGGATTTATCTTCCACAGCCCATATACCAGAGTATACTCTAAACTAGACCTGGCCAAACCTTTTCGACGGAGCCATCACCCTGAAACTAAATGGAAAGCAATTCAGCTTTCTTTTGGAAATGCATCACTTACCATACAATGAATTAAATTAAATTTTATGGAGTCTCAAAATAAACTGTCAAGGGGAAATGCACTCTAGAAGTGGACCTCCTGCATTCCAGCTGCAAATGTGAGCAAACCTGCAGGAAAACCTCCTGCAACGAGTGTGGTGTGGGTGCTGGGAGCTCAGCACCAGTTGTTTTGTTCTACAGATCCAGCCTCCATCTGATGACATCAACCATAACCGAACTGAGCAGGTTTTACCCTGACCATGGATCTTACAGTCTGATTAAATCTGATCTCTCAGGAAAAGTAAAAATTCAATTTTCCTTTTCTTTCTGAAATGCCAACTATGGATTAAAACATTAAAATACTTTCATCAAGTTTTTTCCGTGCTGTAGCTTCTACCAGCGGTAGGGTATTTTTTAAATAGCAACTTTCTCCAGCTGTAAAGTATTCCATGATGTTGGGCAATTGAAAACAACATACAAATTTAGTCTTATTTTACCTCTAGTTGGGACTAAGACCATATATAAAAAGAATCAACTGGTCCATAGTTTTTGCAACAGCCCCTAATAAGACATAATTTGCATTACAGAGGCTTCAATGGGGCGTTACATATCACTGCAGTGTATTAATTTCTGTTTGTGTTTGTGATATTGTGTGGTTCACTTCTGCAGATCTAGTCTAAACACTAGATGCATAGCAGTGGATAAATAGATGAGCACATTGGAACCAAAATGGAAATGCCTTTTTTTGCCTCATTTTTGATACAAATGTCTTGTTTCCAACTGGCACCAGCTGCACCCATCTGCAGCGAACCCAAGACAAGGAGAAAAGAGCTGTCATACACATCATGCCTTACTTCAACTCTGCCTCCAATCTACATTTTTCAGCAGAAGCAACAGAGCTGAAATCTCAATAATCCTGCTGTCTGTAGCATTAAGAAACCAAAGCAAAAATTCATCATCTCAGTCCCATGCCAATGGAGAAGAACAAAGTCAGCTAAAAGGGCAAAGCAACACTATGACTTACACAGAGGCTCTGTAGGCTAAGAACTCCTGCCTTTGGTTGGCCCTGTTCAAGAGCCACTGAATAGCAGCATTGAGAAGCCAGACTTTTTCACTATGCAGACAAATCAGTAGTCTGTGCTATTTTGAGTTAGAGACAGAGAATCAAACTGGAAATGCATTTGGTTCAGAAAAAAAAATCCATCCTGTAACTGATACAGGTTAGTAACTTTAAGAATAAAGTAATTGTTTGAACCCTTTCAGCAATATCCACAAATGAATTGGAAAGTCCAAAACATCTAAAAGGAAAATAGCAGTGGGAGAAAAAAAATCCCAATAATGTCTATGCTGGATTAGCAGTTGGAAAGAGAAGTTCTGGTTACGACCAGGTCTGAACTCTGCCAAAGGCCAGGCCTTCAGACATTGCCACCTGCAGCAGGTGGGAGCTCAGGATGTGGGGTTTGAGGTCCCACAGGAGATGTGCTGCTGACAAACCCTAGGCATAATATCCCATTTCCTCAACTTTGAGAAGGAAGAAGCTGCCTTGGGTACAGCCTACTCAGCCCTAAAGGCTCAGTGCCTTCCATCACTGCTCAAGGGCCATTCTGCCACTGCTCCCTACGCACAAGGAATGAGCTGTGACAGGTTGAGTCCTAAGTATCATGGGGTATCCAGATCCAACCTGTGAGAAACAACCATTTCAATTCCAAACATCCTTCAACTACATCAGAGAAATGGTTGCAACCTCAGAAAGCCCATGGACATCCTGGATCTGGAGATCAGTCGCTCACCTTCGCTCTCTGAGGCAGGTTCATCATGGTGTCCGGCTTGAAGTCATTCTTGTTCTTCCTGCACAGCACCGCTGTGATGATGATGATGATGACTGTAACCACGGCAATGGGAGCCAGCACCGCTGCAATGATCCACAGGTTGTTTGGGGGGTTCTTCACCACAGCTACAGGAAATTGCAAACCAACACTGGTAAGCTTCCCTGTGCAAGATTCCAACTGCTTACAGCCTTCAAATGGCTCCATGTAAAAATTAGTATAAAAAGACTAAGTAATCTGGCTTTCTATACAAAGGAATGCCTTAAATGAAAAACAGAAAAAAAACCCCAAACAAACAAAAAACCCCACAAAACTAGAACAATCAGCAACACCTTTCAATTCACAAATCCCTGGGCTCTCTTCTCTTATTTATATGCAAATACCTGGTTATATGCAAAAGCAGCCATCAACTCCAAATTCAAGTTAGATGCCATATTAGACAACACTCCAGTGGTTCATTTCACAATAAAATAAAACAAAAAACTTTAATACATCTTTAACTATTCTTCAAACACAAATCCAGCTTACAGGAAGGCAGCATGTGTGTTAAAAGAATACACATGGAGATCATACCTGGTGTCATAGACTTACTGGCTCAGCGAGAGTGAACTGGCAGAGCTTTTTCAAAAACAAGGAAGTTAAGCACTCTAATATAGTTATTATTAATATCAATAGGGCAGTAAGGAAATGCTTCTCTTGTGCTCTAGAAAGAATTTATCATAGTTAAGGTCAAAATGAATCCATCGCTTCTGAAGGAGTGGAAATAATGAGGTTGGAAAGAGCTACTTGCAGATATATTAATAATGGCACCAGGAAAAGGATACATTTCAGAAATGCAGTGATGCAAAAACATTTTAGATTCCATTTTATCAGAATAATCTCCCTCAGTATGAACCTTCAACTTGTTCACACATAAGACACATTCCCAGTTCTCTCATTTCATTTCTTTCTGGAAAAACATCAGATAATCTCCTTATAATGCTGAATTTTGCTGTAGTGAAATATTTAGTGGACTTCCCCATGATCTCTCTGTTTATCTTCCTATGGCACTGATTGCTGGTGTGGGCAGGCAATAGTGAGCACACCAGCACAAAGCAGCCGTTCCCATTTCCTAGGGGACCAGCGCTTTCAAATGTCATTGAGCTTATGAGCTGTCAGAGGCACTCAGCATCTTTCAGGATCAGACTTCAAACGCACACCAGCTCGTTCAGCAGCGACTACAAGAGCCAGCCCAAAGTCTGGCTGGAGCCTGAGCTGTTTTCTTTGTAGATCTGCAGCTTTGTGCAAGGCCGATGTAGTTTGTTGGGTGATGAGGGAATAGCACCATTAGGTACACAACCTGAGCAAAAGACTCTCCAAAAAAACAGGCTGAAGCCTTTCAAAGTTCGCTTTTCAACAGACTTGCATAATTCCTAATTGTTGACTTTGACATTTAGTTTGGGGATGAAAGGGCTGTGGGGAAGGAAACCCAAGCTGAATTTTAACAAATAACAGTAACTTTAATTACAGACTGCTGCTGTGGGAGCAGCAAACAATTGTTGAAAAATTCTAGTTATTCTTTGTGGTGAATGCAGAGGGAATGATGACCTTATGACTAATAAGACAGACATTTAGGAGTCCTAGTTTACATCTTTAATTCAGTTACCAACTTCCAATATGACCTTAAGTCAACCCATGGTTCATTTAACTCAGTAAGACTTCAGTGGAATTTGAAACAAGCCTTTCATTCTTTTATAACTCAGTCTCTTGCTTATAAAACAGGAACATCCATAGTTTTATTATTATTATTCTGTCTTGTCTCACCCAACTATGAGCTCCCAAGGGTAGATTTCTTTTCTTGCTGTACTTTGGAACAGAACTTTTCATTCTGCTATGAAGAAATTATAATGAGCAAAAATGAAATCCACATAAAGTATTTTCTGTGGCAATACAAAGACAGACTACAAATAACCATGTCCAAAATGAAAGAAATTGATTTTTTTCCCATAATAAGGTATAAAGATAGAATTACCTCCTACATTTCAAATACTCTACCTTCAGAATCTCAGTTCCCCTAGGTCATAATTTCAATTTCTGTATATTTCTCTTCTTACAGTATGCTATGCATACCTCACTGGTATGAAAAACTACAGATGAATAAGGCTGCCTCCTCAGACCATGGAAATACCAAGTTAAATGATGAGCAGCAGATGTCATAATTGCCTAAACACCCATATAAATCATAACACAGCACAAAGAGCTAGGAAGCTGCTACGTGCTATCTGTATTTTCTTCAGTGAAAAATGCATTAAAGAAATATTCTCACGGAAAACAAAACCATTTAGAATTTAAATGCTGGAACTTATGGAAGCAGGAATGGAGATCTACCTGTTCAGTAGAACTAAAGTCAGTAACAGATCATGATTAAATCAAGGATCAGATACAGCACAGAGTGCATTCTCTGGAAATTATATCATAAATTATATCATATTTCTGTCTTCTAACTCAATCCTATGTTTATGGATGATACAAAAATTACTTATTACAGCAGTCCCTTCTTTTCCTGTCACCACTGTATGTAATTATTTCAGTATCACTGCTCTTTCAGGCAGATATAACTGCACCAGGGAGACCCATTTTATAAGCTGTTTTGTCAGTAAGAAGATCCAGCACAGAAGTCCACTATATAATTTTAATTCCATCTAGATAAAAACCTTGGCAAAGTGGAGAGATTCAGTTAGCTAAAGGCACCTAAAGCTCTTACTGCACAAAAAAAAAACCCATTCCAAGCTCCACCACAGATTCATGACTGTGGATCACTATGTAGGAATATCCGAAAAAAAAAAATTTAAAGAAACCCACGTCCACAATAATTCAGCAACTGATGAAGGTCTTGAAAGAGAAATATGGGAACACTTTCCTTTTCAAGACTGGATTACTTTTTGGCTACATTATTCTGAATGATACAAGCATATCTTGAATCTGAAAACTATCCAGACACGCAAGTAGTTCTTTTCAACTTCACTTTTCTGACTTGTGTCTAAACAGTATCTTTAATGATCATGTGGTGCACTTAATGAAGATCTCAGTGAAAATTATTATTATTGAAAAAAAAATCTCTTTGAGATAGAATCTACATTGTTTTGAGCAAGTCAAAAACAAGAGACATCTTAAAAGCCCCCACATTTTGCTTTGGGACAGGTTATTTGAATAGCAGGTTTGTCCCAGCCATCATTAACCTGTGGTGTCGTGGTTTTGTTGGCATCAGAATTAATTCCAACTTCACAGTTCCACAATGTTCAGCCCATGGGTGTCATTCTGTCATCAGTGGAGGCTTCCCACATCTACACTGGTGTTTTCATAGAGAAAGAAAAAGGAAATAGAATAAAGCAAGCATTAAACTACAGAATTTTTCCAAAGAACTCTTACGATCAGCTTGCACTTGGATGACGTAGCCCAGGGTCAGGGCCATGCGCTGGGAATCGACAGTGCTCAGGATTTTGGCAGCTGCAGTGCCCAGCAAAGGCTTCCCGTTGTATAAAGTGTAATATGTCAGCTCAGCCGGCTCCTTGGGGCCCGGAATACGTTGGATTTTCACCATCTTTAAGGAAAAGAAATAAAAATATAGATAAATAATGAGAGAAAGATAGATAAATAAACTGTATTTGCATTATAGCACTGCAATGTGTGCCAGGAGCTATTTGAAGGCAGCGCCCACAGGGAACTCCTTCCAGATCTCCTACAAGCATAAGCTCCATGACAATATTCTCACAGGATCAGAGCTTTTCCCCTTCATAGCCCAGGCTATTATCTCCGTCAGTCAGAGGACTGACTGACTCCTTAAAAAATTTTAAAAATAATCCTAAGGTAAAACCCTACAATGAGAAAGGCCTGCAGTGAAAAGGAGG
This sequence comes from Sakesphorus luctuosus, assembly GCA_013396695.1. Taxonomy (NCBI): domain Eukaryota; kingdom Metazoa; phylum Chordata; class Aves; order Passeriformes; family Thamnophilidae; genus Sakesphorus; species Sakesphorus luctuosus. The sequence continues at coordinate 644,013 of VWZD01011592.1, forward strand.
AAAGGATCAAATGTTTGGACATTATAGTCCTCTGTAAAGACAGAATTCTTATGATCCGTCCTAACCTACTGTTAAGACATATTGCAATTGAAAAATACCCTCACATTTCACTCCTATACTCATTATTTTTTATCCTGGGCTGATAATAAAAAGAACCATGCTCTTCTCATTTTACTCTGCAGAACATTGGCAGAACTTTTACATTGCACCTCTGCCTCTCCTGAGAGTAGAGAAAGTGTCAAACATTTCTAATGATGAGAAGAGAAGGAGTTTCATTGATCTTCTCCATTACGTTATGGACTAAAATTTTACAAAGGTTCAGACTTCTGGCAAATGAAATGTGTTCCTTCTTCAAATTTTTTCAGTGGGAAAATACAAAGAATTATGGGCAAATGAGAAAAGTAGTAATTTGGGTTTATACCTCACAGTAATTAATTCTTGAAAAACATAACGTAACTTTTTAAAAAAGCAACAACTTGTTGTGCAATTTGTGAAGATTGTAGAACAAATATTTAAATTGCCTGTAATATCAGTTGGCTTAATTGGTGAGAAAACAAAATACGACCATTTCCAAATACTGAAAGTGAAATGCTGTAAATAAGGGAAAGATGATTAATAAATTACTCATGTCTGAAATCTCTACTTCACAATGTGATCTGTTGCCACATGGTTTGATGACTAAACCTCCAGAAAGGCTGCTTCTTACATTTTTTTCAAACAAAAAGAAGAAAAGAAGTTCTGGCTTTGAGTTACCTAGGAAACTTTTTGGATGAAAAAAGCTTGAACTCTTCACTATGCTGAATACGAGACCTCACGCTAAAATATGTACTTTGTACCAATCCTCATGGCAACCAAAGAGAAAATATTTATTAACACTGATTAACTAATGATGATTTCCAGAAGATGACAGAAAAAGACATGACTGCTAATGCCATGCATTTTGCCCTCACTGCTTTGATACTCAGGAAAAAATTACAGGAAATCTCAACCCAGTTAGGCATATCTTCTCCACAAATTGGAGCAGGACACATGCAAGCAAAGCCCATTTTGTAACACATATCCAGGTTATTTCACACATATGGGGGCACTGGGCACCTGCACAGTGTAACTGCCCACGGTGGTGGCACGTCTGAACCGCCTCCCTTGCTGGTGGGACATCATGAACAGCGGGGCCAAACGCTGCTCCATCAGCCTTGCAAAGCTCTGGTTGTTCAGGCCCAGCAATGCCATATCAACACCTTGAATAACTGTGGGAATGGAGAAAACCACAGATCAGCACACCTTACGTGGACAGGCAAAGGAACACATGGTCTGTGAGACAGTTTAGAAGAGGTACCAACCAGCTGAGAATAAAAATAAGCACCGTGACATCTCTCAGGAATTCCCAGTGTGTATACAACATCCTTCTGTCTCAGCCCCTGCACTGTTCTTCTCAGATAATGCCCATCATGTTTCAGAGAACAAAATCCTCAAAAAACATTTTTTGGCCTTCAGTTTACCAAAATGCCTCTGGGAAGCACCTAATCTATGATCCTCAATGTAAAAAGGAAGTTAAAACCTATTTGAGAGCTGCTGGTTTTATGCTTATTGCCAGATGCTCCTGTTAAATAAACCCATTTTCCATCCCACAGATTTGAAATCAGAAGTTGGGATTTTGTACAACTCAGTTTGAAGCAAAATACCCTTTTTGAGAGCACCAAAAACTGAATAAACATTTCTGAAGCATAAATGAATGGAAAATTTGGAAGATTCTGGATTTACATAAAGTTAAAAAAAGTGATATGGCATGATGATTCAATTCATATATATGTATGATTTTTTTCAACATTATTTCAAAAAAAATCTTCTGGGACCACCATGATCTTTTTGAAAAAAGTTTCCATTGTCATATCAATAATACCCCATTGCAGTAAGTGCACAGGGGCAGGAAATGGAATATCGGGTTCACAGGGTCCCATGTGGAAGAGCTGTACCACTCCCTTCAGAGCATCATAATCTCTGCATAAACTCATTTTTTATATCAAGTTTATGAATAGATATAACAGGTACCAAATCCATTTCATGTCAGACTCCTTTTCACTTGCTCTCTTGAGCATTAAACAATTCCAGGTACAGACACACCAATTAGAAAGGCTTTGGTATCTACTCACTCAAAGATGTCTGGGGGAAAGGGTCTCTTTCTTGCCCAGTTATCATTTCTGAAGTCAGAATGATTGCAAATGAGAATGTGATACCAGCAAAATGACTTGACAAAAAGTGTTTTGAAGCCTGTGAGCATTCTCTGTACCTTCTTCTCCACTAAGAGAAAATTACATGCTTAATGTTTCCGGACCCAGACAGGCAGCAAATCATAACAAACTTCTTTGGTTTAACAGCTCACCTTTCTTCCTGGGTTATGTCTGCAAGTCTCTTTTGATATCTGATCTAAATCTAAGACCCAGGGAGAGAAAAAAACCTTAACATTCTGTTTGTGTTTCAAAACTCAGAGAAGGTAACGCTGCTCTCAGAAGTGCTTTTAGACCAAAGTGCCATAAATTCTGAGGGGGGTGTTGGACACAGGAGACGTTGTTGTTCAAGGTGATGAATCACTTATGCCTCAGAGAGTGCCTGTAAATACATTTGCCCTGTTGAATGCAACAGGCAGCCACTTATTTTTGTGTAAAAATACTGCACCGATGTGTTTACATAAACAAGCACTAAAAATGATCACCTGAAGTGCATGGCAGAAGGAAGGAGATTAAAAAGTACCTGTTATCACCCAGTAGTCTCTAGTTGACTCCGAGACATCAAGGTTTGGATACTCCAAAGCTTTAAAAATAAAAGTTGAAATTATGCCGTGACATTCCAACATCCTATACACTCTATGTCCCAAAACTGGCTAACCAGACAGTGATAAATAAATTAAACTATGGCCCAAGAAGAGATCTACAAGTATAACTTTCAGGGTTACAATTTCTCTGCCTGAAAAAAACAACATCAAGTGTAAACAGAAGCACTGCCACACAAAGCAGAACAAAGATCTCCTGTTCCCAAAACACTGGCTGGTACCTTGTCTGGGGCAAACCCCAGGACTGCCCAGTACCAGGAATGACAGGGAACAGGTGTGTGCCCATGTTGTACACATTTCTGCTGCCTTCTCCCCTGCAGGAAACGGGACCGGAGTCCATACTGATTCTGTAATTAACATTTATGTAACCCAGACCACAGTTTTAAGCTAAAATAATACTAAAATAACCCAGGTCAGACTCCAAATGAATTACAAACAAGACTAAAAAAACACTGTGAACACACCTTGGAGTGTGGTGCTCTCTCTCTCTCTCTCTCACTCGCACAGTTTAAGGCATTACTACCATATGTGTTTACATCTGTGAGAAACTGATATTTGCCATTTTGGTGCCTTTTGTTTGCTTCTTCATCTCCAAAGTGCATTAGGCTGTAAAGCTCAATATGCTGCTAATTCATTATACAGCTCAGCATTTTTCAATAGATTTATGTAACGTGGAAAGCATTAATAGTAGGAAGTTAATTCAGAAAATATCCATGCTTTGCACATTAATGTGCTGCTATTGAGTTACCTTGATTTTTAAACCTCAAAGTGGAGTGAAATAGTAAACATTGTAAAGGATCTGATTATACACAGTAACTGCTTTTGAGGCTGGATTTCACAGTGTGCCCTGAGCTGTGCATTTCCATGGCAGATTGCAAAGGCTCTGGAGGAGCCACTGGAGCCTACTGAGAAATAACATGTTCTGAGAACAACCTCAATATTTGTTTGATAAACTGAAACAACAACACTGCCACATGAATAAGCATCAAATGCTCTTCAAAGGAAACATTTTCCAGACACACTATCAGTCTGGAGCCATAAACACTACGTGTGCATTAAGTTCTGAGCTTGCAGTACAGCTGCTGCACTGGGAATAAAACCAAGAACTCCAAAATGAAATATAAGCCATTAGCTGTTAAAGAAGCACTAGCTAAAGACTTATCAGGTCTCTTCATCATGTGTGGGGATCAACAGAGAACTGCACTACCATACAAGACTCCTGCTGCATGACAAATGGCTTTGACAGCTCCTGACTACTGAGCATATGCCTGCACTGCCTTTGTAAGAAGCTCCACAATCTTCTTCCTATGCAACAGACCTATTCTGGAGGCCAAACACTTGAGCTGAGCACAGCAATCATCAACATTTCCCCAAGCTTTCTCCCTGTGCTCCTGGATGTGCCATGATGACAAGTCCTGCACACTGGGCACCCTACAGACAGGTTCACCAATCAGCCATGAAAGGGAAGGAGCCTGTCTGATAAGAAATGGGCTACGTCCCTTCCTTTGTTAACAGCCTCCCTCCACCTTGCCTTGCCTGTGTAAAGACTTTATGAAAACACAGCCTGCCTTGAGATCCATCCTACCCTGTGATGGAAACTGATTCAAAAGTGCACCAGCACTGCAAGAACTCATCACTGGGCAGTTTCACCTATTTGTTTGCAATAACACAATCTGATAAGTAACACCTCAAGAATAACATACACATCTCCTTTTCCAAAGATCTACACAATCACCATAGTTAGCTGTGACTCCTGACTGCCCCATGGCACAGAGTGACCACTTATCCCACAGACAGCTCGTTGTGCAAGTCACTGATGAAGAACTGCACAAGGTAAGTTCTCTGCTGTTGGGCTGTTTGCAAACAAAATGGACTGGCAAAAAAAAACATAACTTATGTTTTCCCCAGCACTCTCTTTCCAACAGTCTGCTTCTGCTTTTTCTTAGAATCAGAAAATGAACAAGCACCTCAGTAATTTTACCTAAAGCTACAAATCCACTCAGTTCAATGTTCTGATCATAAAGATACATTTGACTCTACCCTTACGTGCCCAATTATTTAAACACTTGTGAAATGAAAAATTGCAAACCCCTCCATAGCCTGACCAGCGAGTTTGACAGCTACCAGAAGCTTAACCAGATCTTTACTGGTATTTGAGCACAGTATTTCAAATCTAACAAGACTCTCATGAAGGTTTGTACACAGTGAGATCAGCTGAAGCCTGCCCTTCCTTTACCAGTCCATTACTAGGCACTAATGTACCCAGCATGTCCCTGTCCCTTCTCATTTCCAGTGAACACTGATCTCTGGTGAATGGATAACCTGTCTCTCCAGTGAGCTTAATTTCACACATCACATTAACAAGCAGATTAAACAGAAATCCCCATAATCAAATGTCTTGTCCCTTTAATCATTTTAGCACAATTAGCCCACAGAGTCAGAGTGCATACATATGTACCACAGAGGCTGCACACACAACTGTCTCCAGCTCTCTGTACCCAGAGCCTTCATAACAACTGGAATGCAGGCAAACTATTGATGCTAAAGAGCTCAGACCATTTTTAAACTGAGGACGAAGTTCAGCAAACACACCAACAACTTCTTAAACGAAGCATAGTTAGAGCTCACTCACTACCCAAACACACACTCAGCCTGATCCCAGCCCAGCCACTGGAAGAAGCACTGGGACTGAAGGGGCTATGCTGAAGCCTAAGATCACATGCTGTTTTGTGACAAATTTGGGACATTTTGTGCTTTGTTTTTTATAAAATCACAATTTTATTTTGTTTGGAACCTGGTACAGGGTTGGGGGTTTCTTAATTAATGACTGCTTATACACATTTTTCTTAGTTATTTGACATTGCTGCTAGCAGTCAAGGTAAACACTGAACCCAGAAAAAAATAACCAAACAACTACCTAGTTCTACTTCCCTACTCCATTTTTTTATTTTTATGAAAAAGTAGTTTTAAAACAGTCAGAAAAATTACCTATAATCTGTGAGCTTGAGGAAAAAGCTTATGGTGCTTGCAAAGCAGAAGCCCAGTGCTGGTTCATGTTAAAGATCTGTGAGCTGGGAAGCACATACTTACATTCAGCAATGGTGAGAGGTGGGTAGGTGAGGTAGAAACCCACCAGCTCAGCTGACAGCTGATTAAGAAGGTTGCTGGAAGTAGTGCCATTCAGAGTTGTGCTTTGATTGTTCACTACGTAAAACAGCGTGACAGCTTGGGAGACATTGGAGGTGTTCAAAATCTGAAACAGGCAAAAAGAATGTGTTGCTGTGTTTCAGCACAGTTAAATTAAAAAACAAACACAAAAACCCCCAAACATAACCAAACCAGTGCAAACAAACTGGGGGAATGTTCAGTTGAACAATGGACAGCAGCACGTAGAAAAGGTGCAGTCAGGACTGAACCTGCTTTTCCCAGCTTTTATCAAGAAATACAAGATGAAGGAGGGAGTGCTTATCAGAAAAACTGTCCAGTGCCTGATGCAGAGGAATTGACCTGTATTGTCTTGCATACTTCCTAGGGCACTTATCTAGATCCACATCTTTTCCATAGGAAATAAAGGGATATCACATCTGTTCTGTTCTTAGTACCACATCACCTGCTCTCTTCCCACGTTAGCTCTGGGCCAGTCTCTTCCTGAGCCCAAACCTGAAGACTGCAATTAATGACCCAGTCTATTTAGCAAGTACCGGATCAGCTGCTCAGACATCAGTTTCATGCAGGAAGCAGAAAGGCAAAGGCGGGGCAGGAACCAAAAAAACCCATGTTTTCTCAGAAAACTTATGCCCCAGGAGAAGAGGGATACTGTTTTGGCTACACATAGGTAGGACCAACCTCATTCATGAATGTTATTTAAATGTCCCATTTTTATCATCTGGATCACCAAGTAAAAACAGAGAGCATGGTATGATAAAAATATCAGAAGAGTTCAAGGCCAGACCAAAGGTCTGCCTAGGCAATTCCCACTTAGACAATTGGCTTAGACAAGCACAGAGCAAGAGAACACTGCTTTCAGCAGGTTAGCTCTCAGCTGTGGTCTGAGCCATAAATAGTATGCTCAGGTTTAGAAAGGCTTGATGATATTTGACTGCATATTTTTGGCCAATTGCTTTTTGTAATTTCCAGACTTTTTCTCGAGTAACATCTTTATCGCCCACTATGTGAAAGGATTCTTCTCAAGGATTCTTAAACTTGAGTAGTTCTGAGAAACTCCAGATGATCACTCCTGATTCCCTACACTACTCATGGCTGGAGAACCAGGGCCAATTTCACTTCTTCTTGTATGAAGTCATTTCACACTTTTACCCACCTTGGAGCCCCTCCCTCTATTCTCATAGTGCAACACCTTTCCTGAACTGGCACTCTCTGCTCCAGAACTGTTCCTCAGTTTATAATTAATCTAAAACCCTCATACAGTTTTCTGTTCACTGACTTAAGTCTTTCACACAATACTGAAAAATAATTCCAGAAGAATTTATCATGAAGATCATATGCTTCAGCCTCTTACTTCCTAGATTGTATCTTGCCTCCAAGACCTCTCTCTAATCCTATCTTAAATTGGAAAAATCCATAAAGACCACTACCACCTTCCTCTAGGGCTCTTCACAAAATTGCTGAGGTGCTTTGTGAGATCTGCCTTTTCCACCGCAAGCAAACCAGTCTCCACAAAACTCCCCTCAGTGCCACAGGTCCAGCTATTGAAAAGGTTTATAATCCCTCCACCTACTGTGATAGGTCATCTCTTGCCATGCACTTTTCTGTTTGACCACAAGCTCACAAGAAACAGCACCAAAGTAACTGAGGAGAGCTCTGATGGCAAATTTTCTCCTTCTGGAAAGTTACACACAAACCATTCTGAGGAGCACCGGTCCATATACGTTTTATCATAAGTCAAATACATAAAATATCACTCAGAGGATAATTTCTTTATCCCTGAAGCATGGCATAGAGCATAAGGGTGTTGGCCCTCTATACACATAAATGTCTACAAAAATAAGGCCCTTAGTGGAGAATTTGTGTCTGTGAGTATGGAACTGGAATGCATATGAGAAAAAGAGTCATATTGCTTTAGTTCAGATATCACAAACAGCTATGCCACCTGTCACCATCTTTATACTTGAATAGCCTCACTGAAAGCAACTAATGTGTCAGAATAACATACTCAGTAAAAACAAATTTGGAAGTGTATCTTTGTATATTTGTTTTCATTTGAATTTAATTTGTAGGACTGAACTGCAAACAGTAAAACTCAAACTCATGAAAAGTAACAGCCTTCTATAAATCATGCATTTGTAAGTTTTCCTGCAATACATAAACCCATCTTATTTCAGATGAAAGCACAAACTTCCTCCCATAGTGGCTAGCAAAGGCACTATGTTGAAATACAAACATGAAGAACAATCCAGAGAGTTTGGCAACAGGCACTGGCAAAGCAACACAACACAGTACCTGAACGGTTAAGTTGTTGCTGGTGTTTAGGACTTTTCTCTCAGCATCCTGAAATGCCCTCTGGAGCCGCTGTTCCATGGTCTGAATAAACTTGCAAGATTGAATATTGTCTGTTTGACCCACAAACTGCAGCTCTGGAAAAGGAAGGTATTAGCAAGTATTCTCAGCTGCATAACTCCTCCAACACCAAGAGCAAAACAGTCAGTTTACAAATTAAGCAGGTGAAAACAATGCCATATAAGATCAGTTGATGGCATTCAGGCACTGCACTAAACCAGCCTTAATTAAGACAAAATGTAAGAAGGAAATCACATTATTAGAGTTGATACTCTCCTTAAACAAGTGGAGATTGTTTCTTCAGTGATATATAAGATGGTGAGACCAGCTGACTGTGCATATATTTACTCAGAGGCAGGCAGTAAGTGAAATCATTCTACAAGACAAGTTATAGCCTTAAATCTTGCAGGTCATTTGCTCTTGCAAAACATAATCAATCATAATATTGATTCTCATTCAGTTTGACTTTCATTCTAAGAAAAACACAGCTAACTGGTTAATTGCATTATGTGTATATAAACATGTGAGAACACACCTAAGAAATCTTTTTATAATTTAATACATTGTTTTACAAGACTCTCTGCCCTCTCATAGCTTATACTGCACTGCAATTACTCTGCAATAACCTGCTCCAGTGGGGTTAAACAGCGACCCTGGGTCAGACAGCTGGGACCTAGGTCAGATAGGTCCAGACACAACAATATGTGTGTGTATATATATATCCTATAATCATGTTTCTCATCTGATTGCCCCCAGAAGAAACACACAGGTTACTGCACACAGCCCATCGACTAAAGTCCATTTAACCAAATGCCAAGTCTTAGTCGAGCACTCTGGTGTGACTCATCCCTACTGCAAAGCCACCTCCCCTCACAACAGTGCCAAAGGCCGTGACAGCAGAGCACCAGGAAGGACAGGGACACCCACACTGGCTGTCCTGCTTGTGCCAGGAACATCCACATCTGAAATCTAAGGAAGCAGAGCTTGTCCTGCTGCCCCATCACCGCACTGGAGAGCAGGGGCTGAGGCAGGAATGGTCCCTGGGCACTGCACCAAGAACACACGGGCAGCCCCAGGTGTGGGCAGGCAGGACATTCGCTCACCTGTTTTCAGCTGGAAGTGGTACGCAGGAAGGGGCTTCCATGGCAAGGCCAGGGCCACCACGGCCTGCAGGTGTGGCACGTGCTGCTTGATGTCTGCCGTGGCGTTGCCGATGCCGTAGGCGAGGAGCCGTTCAATGACAGCGGCTGGAATGAAAACCAGCCTCCCCCGGGTAACGTAGTAACCAACTGTGAGGTTACTCGATTGCTCCAGGATTTCAACCTAAAACACGCAGGGAAACAGCTTTTTTAAATTATTTTATTTGCAATTCAATCGCTTTTTGATGGAACTTCTCATGCTGAACATGGCTCCCTCACAGGGTTTTTATCCTGTAATCCCCTATAAACCCTACGGGAGCAGTTAGTGTCACATCAGACGTGGTATTAGCAGAACTGCTCAGAGCTGTAGGCCCAGCCCACACAGCACTGAAGCAGTGCAGTATTGCTCCACAGCCACCATACCTCCAGTTCAGGCTGGGGCTTCATTCATGTACAGGTACTGGGACGTTACACTTATGCATGTAAAAATACAGAGACTCCAGAGAAATTCCAGCTCCTACTTCATGCCTGAAGTTCACTGACTTTTCATGCACATGTCTGTCATTGCAGGTGTAGGGATAGATTTTCTGTGATAAATGAATTCATTTTAATTGCTAATCTTTATTTTTTTATTAGAATTTAGAAGTGTGTGTGTGTGTGCATTTTAAAACCCTGTTGGGACTTGAGCCCAAGGGCAGAATTTTTCAGAAATGGAGCTCCAGAGATAAAGAT
>VWZD01011592.1:654781-679190 GCA_013396695.1 Sakesphorus luctuosus
TCCGGCTCTGGGCGCTGCCCCTGTGGGCCGGGGCCGCTTCTCCTCCCGCTGGTGCTTCACCTTTCACTGGCGCTGACTGCCCCTGCCGGCCGTCTCCCCCATGCCCTGGCCGGCGGGCGCGAGCCATAGGTGGCCTGTCCCGGCCAGCACTGGGGGCAGCGCGGCGGGCCCGGCTCTGGGCGAAGTGTGCCCGCGATCTCTTCCCATGCTCCCCAGCGCTCCAGATTCCATGCTGCAGAGCCACATGGGCGCACCACCCACCCCGGACAACCATGAGGATTGCGCAACACCGAGCAAAGATCCCTGCCGGACCTGGTTGAAAACTGAGAAACCCTTACATAACGTATGAATTGCGCATGCTCGAAGAGGCATGGCCTACCCCAGGAAAAGTGGATATAAGCAGACCCCTAGACACAGACCCTTCGCAGATGTTGGGAGCTGGAGACTCCAATCTGTCCAGTGCTCTACCACTTGGTGAGCACTGTGTTGCCCTACTTCTTGCCTTCTCAAGAGCTGATATCACTGAGGCTCAACAGCTGATACCACTTGCTGATACCACTAAGACTCAACCAAAGAGCTGGAGCTATATCACTTGCTGATATCACTAAAGCCTAGCAAAAGGTCTTGAGCTATATCACTTGCTGAATCACTACTATAGCCAAAAAGGCTGGAGCTATATCACTTGATTTTTTTTAATTACTAATCATTTTTTTCTCCTTATAAAATAAAATAAAAGTTAAAATTTCTAGCTACTGCCTCAGTGACCCATAACATTTTCGAAAGGTAAAAGTTTCCAATATTTGACTGGGCTGTCACTTCTATGCAGCTCTCCTGTACTGTCCAGTCTGTAAGTGGACCTATAATGAATGGAAATTACAAACCACAAGAATGAACACACTATGAGCCAAAACATGAGTTGAGTTTTACCTCAAAATTCTGTATTTTCCAAAAAGTTTTAGCCCTGGAGCCTCCCCACTGGGTTTTAGCTGGTAACTAGAAGACAGCTCCTCTCAAGTTTACAAAAAGGTAGGGGACTAAACGTGACAGTTTTTATTGCTGCTGCCAAGACTCAGGAACACACAATTCCCAAAATAACTAACATCGTCCACGCTTGCAGCAATTAAGTGTGGGGACTGAAGTCAAACTGATACCTTCCACTTTGAGCAAAATTACTTTTTTCCTTCCCAGGGTCTTGGTAAGGATAACTTAAAACACTTGAACTAAACACAAACTCCTGCTTAAGAGCACAAAACCCTGTGTCCCAGAGAAAAGCCCCCCAGCAGCCCACCCAAGCCTGCTCTCACACACAGCAGGGCAGAGGTTCAAAAAAAGTGATGAACATACCACCCCCATTTATTTTCAACAAAATGTCCTTTCTGACTGCTTGAATTTTTGTCCCTGTGGAATTGCACTTGTCAGGTCCTGGGTTTTCAGACCAGGAAGAAGACTGACAGCAGTGACATCCCATTTACCAGCCATGCTCTCACACTGATCCAGGCTGAGCACAACAGCACTCGGCTGCCCATGAACAGGAGTCACTCCTGAGCTGCACGGGGAAGAGGAAACTGCTGTCAGTAGTCTTTTCCCAGAACACACTAAAAAGAAGTTTGCATTTCTCTCTTCCCCTTCATCAAATAAACTGGTAAAAGCTTGGAATAACCCTTGTATTTTTAGAGCATGCCTGCACTCCACAGGAAAAGCTCAGTGCTCCCCTCCAAGGGCTTCCTGCAACCAGAGACACCACTGGAGCTGCAGCCAGCTGCGATTCCTTTGGTGGGAGAGCTGTTTTGGTGAGGTCAGGCAGGCAAGCCAAGCATGCTTACCTGAGCACTGATGTTTTGGTTGAACGCTTGTCTCAGCACCTGGTTGAGTCCTTTTCTCACGCTCTCCCTGAAGGCATAGGTGATCATCATCCTCCTTGTGTTCAGAAACAGAACTGTGGAGCAACAAAAGCCACATAGTGCTTTGAGACATCACCATCATCCTGTTTGCGTTCTTTATTTTTACACTGGGCTGACTGTGGGGGGATCATCAAAGCAGCAAGGATTAGCAGCAGCTCCAAAGACAGGACTGCAGGGGCTCAGCAGCACCCCACATTTCCTATCCATCCCATGGATCCATCCCTATCCATCCCATGGCAATAGCCCATTGTTTCCAGAGAAAGACCTTGCGAGGTGTAACAAATGCAGTTTTCTTTAGCAACAAGTCTTTGCCATGCTGCCTTTCCACATGAGGTATGAAGCCACTCCACTGCCTGTGGACAGACTGGTGCAGCATTCCCAGGGGATCGAGCTGGTGCTGCACAGGCAGGCTTCACATCTTCATGGCCAGAGTTAAACACAGAGATGTGTTTCTCCACTGCTACAATTATTTTTGCACTTAGAAAGCGTCCATACACTTTATTATCACAATCTTTTTCCCTTATAATTTGCAGGAAGAGCTTTACAGATGCACTTGAGTACTTTCAATCCTATACTGTATACCAGGCTACTTCTATCTTTAGAAATAGTTGCTGTACACTCATCACACTACTGATGTAGAGAGTTAGCAGCTAACAAACACACATTAGGTCAAAAAGCTGCTTATTTCATTTTACCCTGTATCATTCAGGTCTGTACAAGGTCATAAACTCCTTTTTTATAGCTATTCTTCTTTTCTGAGATCTCCAAGATGCACACATCTTCTGGTGCTGCGCTGTGCTACAACAAGGAGTCCGTGTGAAGCCTGGGCAGGAGACCTATCAGACCCCTTTAAGTTTAGAGTTCCTATAGCTAAGGAAAAGCTGTCCATGAAAAAACAGCTAGAGCCAAAAGTGGCACTGTTTGCACAGAAAACTCAAAATTCACCCATCTGGAAGCACAAAATTCTAAATATTTATTATTTTCAAATGAATTAGGTGTTTATATTAATACAGAATTAGGTATTGATATGTAAACAGGGCTGAAGACTGAGGCAGGTAACTGCACTGTCACCTTCACACTGCCTTATTGCAGAGCAGAGACCAAACCATCACATCTTACAGGGTTGTCCCTCCACATAGGCGGCTCTGCTAAAACCCTGCAGTGACCTGCTGAACTTCAGAGCACCTGGTCCCACCACTTCATTCACAAACGAATCTGACACACTCACTGTAAAACTCAAGTCACAAATAAAGCCAATACCACTCCTCTCTAACAGCCCTGCTTTTATCCATCTGGTTTGTCAGCGCAGCAGCCTTGGCGTCCCCAGATTAATGGCGAATGGCCCCGCGGTCTTTGACACTGGAGTGTATTTCTCACTCCTCACCAGCTGCCCCTCAGACACATGAGGTCCTTTCAGCAAACTGAGTGTCCCCACGTACCTGTTTTAACCATAAGGTTCTCGGAGAGCCGGCAATCGAGGGGAGGAGCTGCCGTCATGTTGGCGAAAGCCGCCGCTGCTGTGGTTTCAGGAGGAGCAGAGGTGTTTTCCACTGGAGTAGGGGGAAGCCTAGTTGTTTTCGCTGATGCTGTAATAGATGTCAAAGCTGCTGTAATTGTCAGTGGGTAGGGAGTGGACGTTTTGGTGATGTCTGAGCTTGGGAACTTCTGGGTGTCAGTTACTGTTGTTTCTATCTGCCTTGGCACAAGGGCTGTGGGTGCAAGTGTGGAAGCTGTGACCGTGCTGCTTTTAGGGGTTATAAGCACAGCTGTCACATCCACAGGTGATGCAGTTGTGTTTCTTGTTGCAAAAGGAAAATCTGCATGTGTTCCTACTGAGCTTAGATCCGATGTCAATTTTGTGGCAGTGTTATTGTTCGTTAGTGCCAGTATCGGTGTGCTTAAAGCCATCACAGATGGCAAAGGTGTGTTTTCAGTGCCTAGAGAAAAGAAGGAAGAAGCTGGCACTGGTGAAGCTGGAGATGATTTTCTTGTTAGTGGTTTTGCTTCTGAAGTTCCTACTGTAGGTATTGCACCAGAAGATACTCCAGATAACACTGTAAGGACAGAATGGGTAAAATTGGTTGTTGACAAAAAAGGAGACTCTAGCTGTGTTGGTGATGCATGGACAGAAGTTATGATGACTGACTGCAGAGCACTGGTGGTAGGGGTTTGCAATGGGATGCCCTTGGTAGCTTTATTAGATATATTACTGGGAACTAGACTATGTCTTGTAGCACTTGTGCCCCACGCCTCCACAATGAACATAAGCTGGATGTTTGTCAGCCATAACCAAATAACCACAGGGCTCTTAACTGGTTGTCTGCAAATTCTGGAAAATTTTCAGAATCAATTCAGTCTTCTGAATAAAACTATGCAAGACAGTTGAGCCAGAGAGCCTAGTTACAGGAGAAGGGGACTGGGCTGGCAGTGTGCTCTCGTTGGTGGCTCAAACAGTGAAGTTGTCAGTGAGCTGAAAAGTCAAGGCTGGTGCTGTGTTTAATGTTTCTGTCAGTTGTTTGGGATTCTAGAGAGCTCAGGAGAGCACCTGCACCATTAACAGAAGGCACAGGTAAATGGAGAGGTGCTTTATCATGTACACTGATATGAACATATCCAAAAGTGAAGAAATTAGCAATGTTTCCAGCCATACTTCCATGCTTTTTTTGCAGAGGGTCAGGCACTGTCAATGCTGTAGCAAGTGATGAATATGGAACAGGAGATGTTTTCAGTACAAATGTATCTAATTATGAAAAACTATTCTTTTCAGCAAAGGGTAAATCTGAAATCTTTTGACTATAGTACACATACCAGTGAAGAAAAGTGGCTGATTATTTGTATTAACTCTGTTTTGCAGACTTGAAACTACAGAATATGGTGCATGGTAATCAGCTTCCAATGGAGAAGTACTTGAAGGAACTTCTCTTACTGCCATTTGGACTGAAGATTTTACCAAAGGAATACTAATGCCAGCTGAAGACAGCAAAGCTTTATTGGTCCACGTAGAAGCTGAAGTTACAACTTGAGGAAGGCTGACAGGACCTAAATTGCTTTCAGAGCCTGCATTCAAAATCCTGGAAGAGCCAGAACTGTAGCTGTCCATCTCTGTTGTCATGGAAACAAGTGATGGCAGCGGACCCCACGCTGGAGGCATGACAGAGGTGAGCAGCTTTTTATCAACTGAACACAAAGTCTGATCAGAGATTAAATGATTTAAAGCTCCTGGAGGTGAATATTCTGCATGTGGAGTCACAACAGCAGGTAACTCTCATCTTTCTGTCTTCACCTACATATGGACTTTCTGCATCTCCAGGAGGAAGATGTGCAGTCACAAAAACATTAATTAGTGGCAGAAGTATTTCTGTTAGCAGTTTCAGGTTTTGAAAGGCCTATAGTGGAAGCAATAAATGGCACTGCAGCCAGATCAAGACTGGCCATTTCCAAAACAGCACCTTGTATTCTTGATCCCATATGCAGTACACTGGCTTGGATATCTGGAGGAACTTTGTAAAGCTGAGTTCCATAAGGTAGAACATTACTAGCATTTAAATTCATGGACATCTCTGCTGTTACTCCTCTTGTGAAAGGCTTTGAGCTTTTCTTGCCACAGGAAAGCCATCAGGAGGTGGGAGAGTAGGGGCAGAAGCAGTTGGCAATCACATGCTGTTTGCCTGGTAAGTTCCTTCAGTCAGGTCTTCTGCAAGAGGCTGATTCAGAGCCACCACAGAGCACTGCAAGACAGCAGTCAAAGGGATATGCAATGCATCCTGGTTGACTGCTGCTGCCCTGGGACTGTTTCTGAGTGCTATTCTAGTAAACACATCATTTGTCTCAGTTAGCAAGGGAGACCTTGGGTTTGCTGGAGAGGAGTGTGTTGCATTTCTAAAGAGCAAATCTGTTTTGCTTCTAAACGCTCGTGCTGGCAGCACCGCATTGCGAGCGTGCCTTGCATCTGCAGTAAGCGATACTGGCAATGAAAGGGAAGACGTGCTCTCTGTTGAGCTGGAGGCCTCAGCCAGGCTCTCAGAAGCTGATGACATGAAAGGGGCATGGGTAGAGCCTCTAGTGCAATTAGTCAGTGCTGTGAAAGACTGGGGATGACTCATTTGTGGTACTATATGTGGAGTACCCACAGGATGTAAAGTGATGTAGGAACCTCTGTTTTATCCTGAAAACTTCAGGATGACAGAGGAGCGATATCACTATTTCTGTCAGTCAGTGCTGCCCTAAACGGCTGAGTGTTTGGTTTTACTCCAGCAGAAGATACATTATACAGACTCTCATTAGGGAACTATGACAGGCTTTTGGAAGTTCCTGTCAGGGAGATTGATGCATTTTTGACACAGGACTATCAGAGTACACACATGAGAAAGAGGTTCTCTCTGAAGCAGACCCTTTTCCCATTATTTCTGTGGAATGCACTGTTGTCAATCCAGTGAAAAGCATGGCCCCTGTAAAGAACTCAGGACCCCTTCTGTGATTCACCATACTGGAATGTACCACACTTAAGAGGACTATTTCTGCTTTCACTAACCTGTGAGCTGGCTGAATCTGTGTTGACGAAACCTTCAGGATCTGCAGACAAAGGCACTTTGATGGGCAGTACAGCTGGTTTAGAAAAGTTAATGGTATGACGTGACTGAATTACCAATGAGAAGAATGATGGTGATGGAACAGCAGCAAGCATTGGCTGATCCTGATGAGCTTTCTTTTGAAATGGAGGGTGTTTCTAATGGTATTAGCTGAAACGGCACAGCTGTACTTGAATATGTCACTGATGGTGTAGGGGACAATGTGGCAAACATACCAAGTTGAGGCAAACCTGTTTCATCTGCATCTTGAGATGAAGACCTCAGAGGCGACTCAGCTGAAACTTCAGCAGGTTCCTGGGATGCACTGTTTCCACTGCCTTGATACAGAGTAGGCAAAAGATGCATTTGATCCAAAGTCCTGGTACGTGTGCCAGTCAGGGTTGTTTTTATCATCTGAAGCAAGTCTGCATTCTCCAAAGTCTGCCCCATAGAAATATCAGCTACTGAGGAAGTCTTAGTTTCTGTGGAAGGCCGTGTTGGTGATAGTATAGATCTCCAGTTAGGAAAAGATCCTGTAGAAGGACCATCACTGATATGCTGTTGCCTAAGACCTGTAAAATAATAAGTAAAATTAGTATCTTTTTCCCAAAAAACGAAGAGTAGTTGTCTCTGTACTACAAATCACAACAACAAAAAAAGGCATTATATTTAATTAAAAAGTGAACTGTTTTTTTTGTATTCAAAGTGCATAAAAATTCAGAGAATGTTTACAAAATAAACCAAAAACATGAAACCCAGGGAAAGGTTCAACACAACAGATGATAAACCCCTCAGCTCATTTCACCTGACAGAAAAAAAAGGAAAGCAGCCCAGGCCATAGAATTTCCAAATCCTACTTTAACAAGAATGTTTCAGCATAGTAAAAGATACATTCTTAAGCTTGGGACAATTCTTCAGGTTAACATGAGTCACCCTGTGTCAAAACATTATGTGAGAGAATGGGTTTAGAAGCAGTGTAGAAAGGGGATAGGCTTTGACAACCAAGCTTCACTGACTTGGCATGCAGTCTGACATGGGAATAGAGTCAGCATTGGCTGCATTCCTGTAGGATGCATCTGGAGGTGCTCATCTTGCCAGTTCTAATAACACATGCAATTAGAGACACAAAAGGAAGAAAATAAAATAGGGATGAACATGAGGAGAGGAGGGCAAGATCCAAAATAAATTAGGAAATTAAACTCCCTTTTTGATATGTGCAGATGTACAACACATCATTTCAACCACCAGTTTACTCTACATTCAACACCATAATGTTCCTAGGCTTTGTTTTCTGGAAATGATTACAGTTATTCCAAAATCACAGAATGGGAAATATCACATTTGTAGTAATTTAAAGATTAAGATTCACTCAAGAGTAAAATTTAAGGTGGTTTTTTTTTCCTCGCCTATGTGAAGACAATAGATCAAAGCCCAGTCCTGGCATTGGCGACTCTGCCAAGCTGTGTCCTCTTGCATAGCTAAGCAGAGGCACAATACAGAGACAGTTCTGCCCTCCAAATGAAGCCCAGCTGGATCAGACACAGAGAATGCAAACCTCCTCCACACTCCCCTGAATAACTCAGCGTAAGGGTGTGGAAGTGCAAGCAGGGGCAGATCCTGAGACACAGAAAATGGGCTGGACATTAGTTGCAGCCACCCATGCACCCAAGGGTCAGCAGAGCCAACAGCACCAATGGGATCAGCCCACAAAGACAGGAGCCAGCAGCAGAAAACCTTCCAGTGCAAGAGAGGAAAATGGGTCATGTTGCACCTATTTAAAGCTAAGCTTCTTTCTTCCTAAGTTTCTACATGGTCCCTTCATCCATATGCGAAGGCCAAAGTAGACGACTAGAGTAGAACCTTCAGGCTCCCATGTGCATTCACAGGAACGTGCTGGAGCTATGTTCATCATGGCATTTCCTCTCAAAAATAAAGAAAAAGATCCAGCCCACACACAACTTCCCCCACCCCCCCAAAACCAAAACAGAAAACCAAAACCAATGACAGATCTTCCATTACATCCCTCTCTTTAGGAGCTTCATCAGGCCATGGTGAAGAATGGCCATTATTATCTTCATTGAAATGCAAGAAGGAATATTGACTCCAGAAGCAATTTTTAGGGAAGCAGCTCCAGGATGGTCAACCAAGCAGGGCTCTTCCCTCCCAACAGTCACAACAGTCTCCAGACCTTGCACCCAACACAGGCTAACCAGCACAGTAGCCATTCAGAGAAAAGCAGAGGAAGGCAGACACAACACTGCCTACGGCAATGAGAGATCAGCACGTTAAGGGGGAGCCCAATCATCAAATCATAGAATCAATTGGGTTGGAAAAGACCTCCGAGATCATCAAGTCCAACCCTTGGTCCAACTCCAGTCCATTTACCAGATCATGGCACTCAGTGCCACGGCCAAGCTCACTTTAAAAACCTCCACCCCCTCTCTGGGCAGCCCATTCCAATGCCTGAGCACTCTCTCTGCAAAGCATTTTTTTCTGCTCTCCAACTTCAATTTCCCCTGGCAGAGCTTGAGCCCGTGCCCCCTTGTCCTATTGCTGAGTGCCTGGGAGAAGAGACCAACTCCCACCTGGCTAGAACTTCCCTTCAGGTAGTTGTAGACAGTGCTGAGGTCACCTCTGAGCCTCCTCTTCTCCAGGCTAAACATCCCCAGCTTCCTCAGCCTCTCCCCACAGCACTTGTGCTCCAGTCCCTTCACCAGCCTTGTTGCTCTTCTCTGGACTCACTCCAGCACCTCAATCTGCCTTTTTGAAGCTGCACCAGAAGCTCAGTGAGCTGGGCAGGAGGCTGCAGAGTCCACCAGGGAACCTGACCCACCAGGAGAGGTTTGTAGCACAGAAATGACACTTTATTGGGGCCACGGCACCTGCTGTGCCATCACGGGACCAGAGACCCAAATGGATGATGTGGCCTGGTTTCTGATATTCTACATGCTCCACTCTACGCTGGAAGTCACACTGTGTTCTAGACTGTATTTTGGTGGTTTTCCTTCCTTGCTACAGTCTGGCAGCTTTCTAACAGAAGGTAGGAAAGAAGACGACATGTATTTTGCTCAACGAGAATGGATTCAAACATGTGCTTGAAATTAAGACCCAGATGACATGCTTTGCAAAACCAGGCTCTAGGCAACCTGCAGCTTAAACTTCTGTGGGGCCATCTCTGCTGATGAAGGCATCATTATCTGATCTGTCACACCTCTGCCTTGTTTCACCTCAGAACTGAATGGCCATACTGAAAAGCCTTCACATGGGATATCTTCTAGCACTTAGTCCTAGCACTAGTCTAGCACAAGTCCTAAAGGGGAATTAAACAAGTCAATGTCTTCTTGTTTTCTAAAACAGCAAAATCTATCAACATGAATTAGCACAGCCTGCACCACTCCTCACGTATTTCCTCACACATTGGTTTAATGAGAATGATTATGAACAGAGACACAACATAACCAAAAAAAAGCACTGAATTGAAGTTACTGCATCTCAACAAGAAGTGACAAGAAGCTCAAATATTTCAAAGAAGATAAAACACTGAATAAAAATATACTCTAACCACTGCTTAATTTTAGTCCTTCAGTACTTGCTCATTACACACCAGCTGTCAATTCCTCTGTTTATGGCCATTAATGAAGCACAGCTCTCAAGTTAACTAAAGATTTAAGAGAACTGTACAATATTCTGAAACCTATGTATTATGATGGCAAAATTTTGGTTCTACTCCTACAGAAAAATATTGACTATCTATTTCAACCTTCTACTATAAATTCAACATCCTGGTTGTAACCAGACACAGTATGTAAAAGGCAGGATTATCTTCACTTCAAACTGAAGTACATACTCTTTGCTTGAGAATTGTTAGGATCCTATCAACTCCTACAGATCCTTATAGAAAACTGAGCAAACCAAGACTGTATCATGGAAAAAGGGCAGGCAGGAAAATATTTTACTTGTACATCTATCAACAGCTGAACTCACTTGATGAAGAAGACAACCACTTCAAATCAACATGAAAGTCACCATGAGAACTCCACCCAGCATGCACTGTGCACTGAGCCATTGGGGGTGTTTAGCCTGGAGAAGAGGAGGCTCAGAGGTGACCTCAGCACTGTCTACAACTACCTGAAGGGAAGTTCTAGCCAGGTGGGGGTTGGTCTCTTCTCCCAGGCACTCAGCAATAGGACAAGGGGGCACAGGCTCAAGCTCTGCCAGGGGAAATTGAAGTTGGAGAGAGAAAAAATTCTTTCCCCAGAGAGTGCTCAGGCATTGGAATGGGCTGCCCAGAGAGGGGGTGGATTCCCCATCCCTGGAGGTTTTTAAAGTGAGCTTGGCCGTGGCACTGAGTGCCATGATCTGGTAAAGGGACTGGAGTTGGCCCAAGGGTTGGACTTGATGATCTCGGAGGTCTTTTCCAACCCAATCAATTCTATGATTCTGTGATTGCTTGTACACACCAGCAGCTGTGCCTTATGCCTCCAGACTATGTGTTATTCTTTCATACTTCAGGTTATTGACTAACCACCACCTCCAATAATCCTAAAACCCATTTAGCAGTAACCTCATTACAGCAACCATTGATTAGGGTTCTTTCCGTTAGCAGTAATGAGAAACATCTCTAATATGTCACAGCAGGAAGTTAAAAATCAGTCCAGTTTAGAGAAAAATCCATGTTAACATTTCTGAGCAGTGCTGTGAACACGTAAAGGAGTGACAGGAACCAAAGAAGAGCACAGACACAACCCTCAACCCTTCCCTCTAATCAAGTAAAATGGGTAGCACATTGGCACAGACACCCTGTTCCTGTCCAAAGGCTGAAGGTAACGTATGCACGTCATTAAAGTGTGACAGTAAAAAAAGATAATGAATTATGAATTCTGCCCCTGCTCCTGAGACATCGCAGTTTCAATGTTGTTTTTGCACACAGGTTTTGTTATTTCTAGTGAGACAATCAGTTGGTAAGCAAATCTTCCCTGGAAAAAAGTAGTGGCTAATGAGAATGGTGGTATATTCACCAAGCCCATAAGCTGTATTTCATAAAATCACAGAAAATCTCAAGCTGTAAGGAACCCATAAGGATCATCAAGTCCAACTCTCTACTCCCTGCAGGACTATTAAGGATAAACATAAACTAAGAGCATCATCCAGATGCTCCTTGAACTCTGGCAGGCTTGGTGCCATGAGCAGTTCCCTGGGGAATCTGTTCTAGTGACAGACCACCTTTTCAGTGAAAAGCTTTCAATGCTGGGGACAGGATTTAAATTTTCAAATCAATTTGCTTTAATTATTTTTGAGAAAAAAAACTATGACCAAAAATAATGCCCAACTGGAATTAACTACTGTAAAGCCTAAATTTTAATAATATAATAGTATCTATATAGGAGTAACTGCAGCCCTTAGGGAGAGAATACCAAAGAGAACCAAAAAAAAAAATCAACCTGTGAGAAACACACATAAAATAAAAACCTACTTACAACATAAGTATTGCTAAGAGACCATTTTACCCCACTCTACCCAGTACTAGATAACACTATCCTAGGGCTGCATCTCCTCCGAAAAACAATGCCACTATTATATAAAAAATGTGTATTTTTTTCCCTTCTTGTAAGTATTATGTTTTCTGCTTATTATTGATTTACCACAAGAGACTGAGCGAAGGAAGATCAGATGTGACTGCTATGGGATACACTAAGGAAATAAACGGCAAAAGAACCTCTCTTACAGCAGAGGAAAAAGGCACCACTCTGCTCACAGGGTTATGCAATTTACTTCTGTTGAAGAACATTAAGCCTACACAGTATGATGATAGCACCACTTTGGAGCTTTCCAAAATTATCTCTTTTTTTAATTATTTCTTATGAGCTTACAATTGGAAAAATGACCACCAGGCTCAGCCAGGGCACTGGAAGGGAGAACACATGTTTTTGGCAGCTGCCAAACCCACAGCTACTACAGCAGGAGAGGCAGAGTGGAGAGGCAGAGAACACAGCTTCCTTGGGACTGCACTGAATGAAAGAGCAAAGGCAAAGAAATCAGCAAACTACATCCTGTTCTTCACAAATATCTCTTTAATTTCTTTAGGCAGATTGTAGGAAAAATTTACAGCAGTTCAGTAAATGGATTCTCACATTTGATTCAGCTGTAACTGTTCCCAAATTAGATTTTGACCTTCCAAACCCAAAATTCTGTCCTGAAGGATTTCAACTCGTCTTACAACCTGAGGTTGTTTACATCTTCAGCTCTATTTACCTGTAATAGTCAATACGAGTAAGAGTCAGTCATTAACACAAGCACCATCTCCCACCAAAAAAAGCCCTTTTCCCAGTGATCTTAGAAAATCACACCTGAAAACTACTATTATTATTTTTGACAACCAGGAAAAACACTTTGTCCTGACACCACCAGAATTCTGTTGAAATTAAACAGCTTTTCAATGAGGCAAAACTGTATGAGAAGGTACCACACTGCAGAATGTTTCCTTTCCAACAAACAAAAGTTTAGACTTCATAATAAATAACAGAAAAGCATTTGGACACAATATGCAGTCATTTCAGCTGCACAGCCATGTATTTTCTCATGTGAAAAACAAAGTATCACAGAATCACAGAATCAGTTGTGTTGGAAGAGACCTCTGAGATCACCAAGTCCAACCCTTAATCCATCAATCTTTTCCGTTCAGAATATTGGTGTACCTTCCTCACCCTCCCACACAGAGCTCCCTTTGGGTCGCAAGGGAAACGCTCCAGCAGCAAAGCTTCGCATCCGGGACAACCTTTTGGCTCTGAACTAAAACACACGGCTGTAATGAAAAATGCACTTCTCTCCTGCTTTTGACAAGTCCTGCCTTCATTGCTGGCTGGGATTCGGGAGAGCAGAACCGAGCCGGGGCTGCAGAGGCTTCCCGGCTGGCACCAGCCTTGCTCCAGGACACGACAGGCTGGTGCGACTTGTACCAAGCGCCAGCCTCGCCCGGGGCTGCCACGTGTGTCCCCTGCACACTCCGCCTGCTCTGCCGGGACGCTTCTAGCGGGTCCAGCGATGGGGAGGGAAGGGAAAAGCAGCTTCAGAAACAATACATCGGCCAGGGCGAAAAAACACGCTCCTGTCACGGGGGAGGCACCTCCGTGCCCCCGGCAATTCCAGCCGCAGCATCTGCACGTTGTATTGGCAGAGCAGATGCTGGCTGGATCATTAGGAGATGCTGAGGAAGGTTCCATCCCATTGCACCGCGTGGGGATAATTGCACATAATCATATAGAAATCAGAGCCTGCTGTGGGGGCTCTTGCACTTGCTCTGGCTGAATGGACCCGTTGCCACTTCTGGTTGAGTTTATCCGGTTATTCACAGAATTTCAGTGAATAAATGACATCTATATTTATTTATTATTTTAATTTTTATTGCTTTGTCAGCAACACTTTTACGATCAGTGCTTTTGTGAGTCGGAGACCCTACTTTATCACACTGCTGATCTGTTTATTTGTAAACAGACATTTACAAAACCTTTAGCAGAGGAATTGTGTTTATTCAGGAAAGTTTCTATAGACAGTGCTAGCCACAGCATAAATGATTTAATGAACAATGTAGCAAACTAAAAATTCAAGGTCATTGGGGAACATACAATACCAAAGCTGCCAGTTCTGTTTTTACCTTTAATCTTATAATCAGGCACTCAGCAATAGGACAAGGGGGCACGGGCTCAAGCTCTGCCAGGGGAAATTGAAGTTGGAGAGCAGAAAGAAATTCTTTCCAGAGAGAGTGCTCAGGCATTGGAATGGGCTGCCCAGAGAGGGGGTGGATTCCCCATCCCTGGAGGTTTGTAACCTGAGCTTGGCCGTGGCACTGAGTGCCATGATCTGGTAGAGGGACTGGAATTGGACCAAGGGTAGGCCTTGATGATCTCGGAGGTCTTTTCCAACCCAATCCATTCTATGATTCTAATATTTGAGAGGCTTTTTTTAATGAAGTAAACGAAAGAAAACATTTTTAAAAAATCCTTTACATGAAACAGACTATATTAGTATTTGAATTTTCATTCTTTAGATGAAAATCCTCAGTTTTGTGGGATAAAAGAAAGCCAAAATGCCACAATTTCTAAACAAATTACATTTTTACAGGACTGGTTTAAGTTTTTATTTTGAATTTCCAGAGCTAGGATAGACTGTAAGGGTGGCACCAAATTCTCAAAATGCGTAAGAAGAGTTTCGGGGCCAAACTCTGATCTTAGACTTTTGGGAGTTAGGCAGCAAAGTACAGGAGACACGTAGCAGTTCTGTCACTGTCAGTAGTAAAGCAGTCAGTGATGGTACAGCTTAATTATTACATGCAATAAAAACATATTTTCTTAACTGGCAGCTACCCCTTTAATAAAGGTTTCAGAGATTAAACTCACCAGCAGAATCAAATACAAGAGGAGACCGAAGAGAACTCCTGCTAAAAGCCATTTAGACTATTCTACAAAGAAAAAAAATACTGTCTGCAGAACCTTCCTAAGGAAACAATAGTGCTTTCAAAAGGTTGAACTGTGGGCCAAATTACATAATACAATGTATTTTGACATGCTTGTTGGGCAAATGTTCCCCTGAGCCAAAAAGCTTGCTGCTTACCAACCCAAGCACATCTTCAAGGGAATCTATTTTGCACGTAACATTTGAGGCCATAACCCATGAGGGGAGAAGACCCTCTAGACCATACTCAGCATCAGCAGGGCCACTCACCCAACCCACTGCAGCGGCAGCAGCTTCTGCTTCCCTGCCCAAAGCTCTGCTTCCCAACAGAGGGGACACCTCCTGCTGAGGCTGCACCAGAAATCTAAATTAGGTCACCAAACCAAGGATGTGCAGGTGCCTGTTCCTCAGGTGCTCCAGGGGCAGCACCTCCGTCAGAGAGCTGGGAACAAGCAGGTTGGCAGTGCCAGCATCCTCAGCCACTGCTGCTGGTAACTGAGCTCAAGTGTCACCCTTCTGAGTGCTGTTCATCTTACATGAGGAGCCTGCGAGAAGGGAGCACTTGGATTGCTGCATGTTACACACCGAAACGGTTAGACAGGGAAACGAAATCCAAGAATTGCTGATAACCACATCATCTACCTCACATGCACACGCACTGGGGGCATCAGCTGTGGAAGGGAGGGCGCATTATGTGCTGGTGCTCATCAGTGTGCATAACAAATGCCTGACACTGCGGCCACACAACCCTAATACTCACTAATTTCAACTTATTTCAGAGCTTTGAAGTTCCAGCTACTACATGCAACTAGCACACAAGTTCCAAGGGCAGGGAAGGACAAGCTCTCTGCTTTCCAGTGACCATTTCAGGCCAAGACACAACGGGCAAACAGGGAGGCTGTGCCCTGGGTTACCCCGTGCTTGCTCCAGAGGACACGGCGGCAGATCCTATTTGGGGTCTGTTCCAGCAAGATAACCAGGAAACAAATTAATCCTCTCTAAGGAGAGATGCAATCTCAGAGGTGCCAAGTATACAGGATCAATACAAAGACAGAGGTTGCCACAATGTGTTTTTCTACTTTCAAGCTCTTTCCACTGCCTGTGATGGAGGATAAAGCGGTGAAGACCAGAAAAGGAATGTAGGGCACACACAGAAGCATCCTGCCTTCTCTGTCTGCACAGTGTTCAGTATTGTCCCACTGAAAATGCTTTATTCGTAGGGAATCACAGACTATTCTGAGTTGGAAGGGACCCACAAGGATCATCGAGTCCAACTCTTAGGTCAGTGGCCCACACAGGGGATTGAACCCATGACCTTGGCATTATTACAACCAAGTTTTAACCAACTGAGCTGAAAGTCACTGCTCTTAAAAAAATAAAATACTGATTTTTTTAGATTAGAAACTTCCTGTTCACACTGAAGTGAGGACGTGAAAAAAACACTTGACTTTTTGAGTAAATAACGTACCTTTTTAAAAATAATGCAACAAAACAATAATCAAATCCAAATGCTATTCTCTCTTCAAGATTTGCCCCAAATTATCAGGGTTTATCCATCCTAGAATACAATGCAATTTCTGAACCCAAAAAAGTCAAGTCTGTTACATGGCCCCAGAATGCACAAAGGTCACACCAGTGAATGTATGAGATCCACTACCATGACTGAGCCAATGGACAAATATTGAGCTGAAATGTGGCATATTCTTCTTTGGAGAGCACTTCTCCTTATGTCCATGAATGAGGCTACAAACATGAGCTGTTTCTGCAAAGGACCCCACATAAAGTGCATTTTTTTTTTCTCCTTAGAGCAGAAAAATTCTATTCCTGAGTAGGATTGACAGCACTGAAGGTAAAGGACAGCACAGAGAGCTGCTTTATAAGGCTTGGGGGTTTTTACCTCTATCCACTTATAAAGGACAGAAGCTAGAAAGAGTTTTATACACATCATATTATCTTGTTCTTCCTTATATACTGACTCTTCAGAAATTATCAGTTTAAAGTCAATCTCTTAAAAAAAAAAACTGATTTTTTTTTTCTATTTTAGGTCAATATTGCCCTTTGATTCCTACCTTTTACAAAAGTAGCAATGGCCCAGTCTCAAAATGGGGGAAATCACTTTCCCACAAAGGAAACTTTCAGCTTCCAGAAGGCTGTCAGAGAACTTTCTGAGGTCAAGTCAGGACAATGGATCAGCAACTAAACTCTTCTGAACAACAAATCAACCTGCAACTCTGCTATGACCTGCAGTGCACAGTCAACATGAGGTGCTATATACATTACAATTAAAAATTACACCTTGAAGAACAATGCCTATAAACTATGTAATTAATTCTAAAGCTCCTCGTCTGCTCTGCAGTAGGTGGAGACCTGGCTCAGGTGAGAAACTATCATGAAAATGTTTAAAAATTATTTCCATTTCCCATTACTTTCACTGTGCTCTGCACAGCCCATTAGTCTTTATTTTCAGGGCCTTTATTTTCTTTGTAGCATAAAAGTGGCAATACCTCAAGTTTATTGTGGTATGTTGCCTCATTTCACTTTCTCACCTTTTGGAAATCAATGCAAATAGTTGTCTGACAGAACAGCAGCACTGTCTGTGATAAAAATAACCAGTGGCCCTCACTGACACAGTACAAGAGGCTAAAAGCACCAAGGGGGAGCCCAGTCACTGGTGGAGAAAAGGTTAAATAATGGCCAAGTCAAATCTAACTTCTCAGTCATTAATTAAAATTCAGAAAAAAACATTACACAGATACAAATACATGAGAACTGCTTCTGAATCTGAAAACAATCAATGGTAACGCTGGTGAACTGTGGAGTCCCCAAGAACACTGGAGAACCAGCCGAGCTCCCAGCCCAGCTCTGGGCTCCCCTGGCAGTGATGCACACTCAGATCACCCCCAGGATGCAGGGCCTGCATCTGCTCTCACCTCTTTCCTTGCAAAAGGGATGGATCTGTCTGCATCACTTGGGAAGCCCCATCCCCACATGGAGAGCTTGGTCCTATAATATGGGCTGTCCCCCTGCACCTCTCATGTTCAGAGGCAAGTTATATGTTCCACAGTGGTTTGGTATTTAATGTATGGGTATCAAAGCCGCCAACCCAAAGCTGACAAAGACCCAAACACAGGGATAAAGCAGGTAGATGCACTCAGACTGTAGCTCTGCACTTGCATTGGCTGCCTAAACACAAGAAATGTCAGTACTGATCAGTGATGTGGTGTGAAAAAGTTGATTCTTTTCCCCAAGATAAAAGCATTAGCATTTTCTGCCAAATCATTAGACAACATCTTCCCTGTGAAATGACAAGAGTCCTTAAAAAATCATTTCAAAAAGCAGGATCGTTGCTAACAGGGACAATAATATTTTAGTAATAGCTGAAGTCACTTTTAATTGTAAAACCAGTAAGTGGGTAACGATTACCAAAGTGAGCAGCTGGTTTCGCAAAAATAAGATGCACTGCCTGGAAGAAAGGGCATTATTAGAAAGAAAAGATGCTGCTCTTTCCAGATGGTGCCTGAACAGCGCTGCACAAGTTGGTGGATCTCCTAATTTAAATCTCCAAAGTATTACAGGAAGGTTTGGGGCTCACAATGTATGATAATTAAAAGATTCCCTCTGAAAATATTAAAATAAGCCAAATAAGATGAACTTCTTCCTCTACAGCAGTATGATTTTCTTGGCTGCCTTCTGCTGTGCTTGTTCATGCAACTCACATGCTCCATCCCATTGCACCCAATAGAATGGCAAACATGTCTCTGGTAGGAAAGCAATTCAAAGTCTTCCCTCCTGGATCCCCAAATAAACCTCATCTTTCTAACTGCTGATTTAACTCTGAACTAAAACCCCAAAAAGCCCAATTCTGTGAGTCACTTTGGGTACTGCCAAGATATTTCTTGTCACTCAATTGCTGCTCTTTTTGATAAAGTTTCATAAGGTTCTGTTCTCCAAAAATTTCTGCAAGATATTTCTAAAAACAGCCTCTAACAATAACAGGCCCTGATTTCTTTCCAGCCACTCAGTTAATCTTTAGGGACATGTGTGGTCACTTTTAACAGACACAGAACTCAGACAGGCTTTTCCTTTGTACCTACACTGTGGAAACATTTTGCTTTCATGTCAGTATAACTGAATATCTGGATTTTAAAGCTCTCAGACTAGCAAGGATTTTAGGAGCTTTACTGCTACACTGTCAGACACATGCACTGTACAGCACTTAAGAAGGTTTTCCAGTAATCTGCTCTATGCTGGTATTGTTATTTAAATGAGATAATTCAAATGAGATAGGGATAACCAGGGGAAACTAATGAATATGGGGTATTTCTTAAATATTAAATAAAGATTTATGAAGAGAAAAGGCATGAAGGAAGAAGGTGCTAGAACTACCAGGTCATGCAGTGATTTATTACTCTTTTTACTCAATTAGAAGTTGTTTAGGTGTCAAATTATCAGCATTAAGATCCAAGTGCCTGATGGTAGCAAAAAGAAATCCTGACCCTCCCAGGCTTTGCTCCGGGTATGACAAGAAGTGTAAGATGAAAGGTTCTTCCCATGACATTGCTGACAGGTGACACACTGCACACATCAGGGCACAGCTTCAGCAAACTCCCTGACTCAATTTATGCCACCTCAGGTACTTGTTCAGCACACACTCTTCCTCACTGTCAGTCAGGATTTCCTGGCCTGGGTGTCAGGACAATGGGAGCACAAACATGGCCACAGAGGTGACACACCACACTCAGGAGAGGTGATTTGCAGTCAGAGGTTGCTGCTTCTCTCCCATAGATCAGGGCACTGGTTCAGTGAGCTGGTGACTTTGTGGGTGAACCTGAACCTGACTGTGAGTACAGTAAAGAGATACAGTGGGGATGATGAACACAGAAAGATCAGAAGATTCTCATGACACTTGCACAAGCAGAAAAAAGCCTGTAAATTATTTTCTTCAAATATCCACTTAGCTCAGGTACATCTACCTTGTGGTTTTTAAAGTTCTCTCCATGAAGGTGCTTCTTGGCCACCTTTTCCTTCCTGTCCTTCCCTTCCCTCCAAGCCCCAGGAGGAACACTGGCATGAACTGTAGGACCTCCCCTGCTCCCCAGCAGCTCTCACACCACACCTACTGCAACTCTCTCTGCTCTCCTGCCCTCTTGTAACACCCCAAGGGTCCCAGGCAGGACTGTGGATCACCTGCACAGCAAAGGGGAGTGAGCACAGAGGGTTAATGCAGAATTAAGGTTCACTGCGCAGAAGTTAGCCAGGGAGAAAGGCTGTTGTGCACAGCCAAAGGGGCTGCCTTGGATGAGCAAAGAGAAGCAGCTGAGGGGTTGGGGGGGAAAAATTGAAAAATCAAGGTACATTCTGGTTTCACAATTGGCTGTGGCCAATGTCAGATCAGATCTGAGCAGCAAAAGACCAGAAATGCTCCTTTGTACCCTCTGAATGACCTTAAATGGAAGGCAAATGTTTTATTTGGAGGAAAGGACAGAAATGAGATTGTAAATTCTGGTCATGGTCTAAAGGTTGGTCTTGTTGGCTTTCACATTAATTTATTTGTTGTGGTTTTACCAAAAGTGATCTGAATTTTAAATAAAGACTAACAATTAATTTCATTCTTCACTGGCTACTGCTTTTTCATTAACAGGTGATACTTAAAATAATGCAAGCAGTGCTCCCAGAACTCCAATTAAAAATTAAGTAACAAGAATTTTCTGCAAGAATCAAAGATTTGTCATCTCAGAAATTGTAATTTCCAAGTGATAAATATGCTTCAGCCACAGTCCCTTCCTGCAAACTACCAGGCACCATATTCCTCATCCAAAAGCTGCTTTTATTGCAGCAGTTATTTAAAACTCTGCCTAGGCATATTAAAATGTTGACAATAACAAAAATAAATTTTGACAATAACAAAAATAAATGAAGTATATTACATGACTTAATAGCATCAATCACAGGATCTCAATTTGCAGCTATCACAATGAAATAAGATGGTTCACTGCCAGTGCAAAATACAGCAAGAAGCTAAAAAATTAATACTGCACATTTATCCCCATCATAAAGACACAATGCTATAGCATGGCAGTGGATTAAAAAGGGAGCCTATATTAGAGAGTGAGCCAGGATATGATTAAAGTCTGTCTCCCTGTCTGTGACTTGTGTTCCACCACAAAAACACAAACTTATCACCTCAGGAAGGTCCTGGACAGCAGCATTTGCACAAATATCAATTCCATTTGTTTATGAGAACTATTTAAATCAAAATACAGCCTGCTTTCTTCTTCTTAGTTTACTTTTTCTTTAATTATTTACATGAACACATTCCAAGCTATTGTAGGCATGGCAAATCTCACCCCCACTGCCCTGAACACAACATTATCACCTGAGTTTTAGTAAGTTAAGTCTAAAGCTCATCTTAATTCTCGTCATTTAATACCATCTCATCCCAGGAGGGGATGGGAAGTGCTGACATTGTATCTTGACTCTTGTTTTAAAACCAACCTTTCTACACCAGTTGTATAAATCAGCCATAATGCAAGTAAGACTAAATGCTTCTCTGTTGATGAGACAGCACTCTGGTCTGGCTTTGCACAGCTGCAAACAGGTGCAAGAGCAGAGGACAGGGCTGAATCACACCTGCAGCAGCTGTGCATGCCTCAGCATTCCACTGCTCCTCTAACCCAGCCACTCAGTGGCAGGATGTGCTCTTGAAAACTTGGGCTACTGTTTTAAAAGCCCATAAAAATACTCCAGAAATCATCAATTATTTTTGTCTATTTTAATATTTTTACCTTTTTACCTTTCTTTCTTAATTTTGGTCCCCAGCTTTCCATGGGGTTCAAGGTCAATGAAAACAGGAGAAGTATAAATGGGACTTTGGAGCAATCACCCAGCAGCACATCCAGTCAGGCCAGGTGTATAAGCAATAGAAACAGCACATCAATACTCCTAAAGGCAAGTCATACTTCCTGAATCCCAATAAGAAATACAATAATTTTTATTTAAATTCCTGTCTGTACCTTTTTCTTTTTTGTAAGCTATTCTTGTTAACCACCTTCATTCTTGGTTAGCACCATCATATGGAAAGAGATATATTAAGAATCGGCAACAAAGTGAACTATATTTATGCAAGTAATCTACTCAGAAAAAAAATCCTCAATTTAAATTTGACACTCAGTAGTTCAAAATTGAGTAGGTCAGACATAGCAGGTTAAAATGGGGGACTGCACCTCTGCTGAGGTGAACTCAGAAAATCTAATTTACCAAGAACACCAGAATGGATGCACTGCAATTATTGTAACTGTCAACACCAAAGTCTTTGAAATCTCTTGGCACTATCATATGAAAGAAAAAAAAGAGATTTTCAGGAACTCTATTTAATTGTAGATGCACATTAGTCATGCTGTCACACTGTGCTTGGTACCACACAACATGCCTCGGGGTGTGCTTTCCAGTTATTTGAGAAATACCACAGCAAGCTGAGCAAAAACAGCATTTGGGAGGCAACAAATACCTTCCAGTGGGTCCCCTCACAGTGGCGAAGGGCTCTAAGGTTAAAAGTAAATTAGTATATTTATTCTTCCCCAACAGCTCAGGCGTTCTGTGCAGATTCAACCTCTGAGCTGACCTGAGCCAGGCCATGTTTGCTGAGGGATTTAGAGGAACTGGCAGCAGTGATTCAACTACAAATTTCCTCAGAATCCCCCCAAAAATTAGTCCTTGCTGAACTACTGATTCTTCAGCTAAACGTGGTTTCTTTAAACAAAGACAAAGAAATGTTGGGGTGAGGTTTGACCTAATGGTGAGAATAATGTTGCTCCCTACTCACAAGATACAATGTCAAAAAAAAGCACACCATTTAGGCAAATATGCTTAAGATAATACCATTATTCCCTTAGAAAAACAGGCGAGGAGGAATCTGTGCTCAGTGATCAATGACCTGCTGCTTGGCTACAAACAACCTCACAATTCAACATGCTGGCTTCTCTGCAGACAAGCCATTTTTTGTAAAAAAGAACCAAAAAAACCACCATTGCATTTTCAGGTAGATAATTTATAATGTTTCCTTTGAGATTTTATTATATATTGAATAATACAGATACAGTTGCATAAGTAAATTGCAATGCAACAACCTCATCAACTCTGAGATCAGCTCAGCTGGTTAAACCTTGGTTGTAATAATGCCAAGGTCATGGGTTCAATCCTCTGTGTGGGCCATTGACTTAAGAGTTGGACTCGATGATCCTTGTGGGTCCCTTCCAACTCAGAATATTCT
This sequence comes from Sakesphorus luctuosus, assembly GCA_013396695.1. Classification (NCBI taxonomy): domain Eukaryota; kingdom Metazoa; phylum Chordata; class Aves; order Passeriformes; family Thamnophilidae; genus Sakesphorus; species Sakesphorus luctuosus. The sequence continues at coordinate 677,968 of VWZD01011592.1, forward strand.
GTGATTCTAACATCCAAGTGAGTCAAAGCACCATGAAGGAAGTTTCTATCCAAAATATCAAGTACCTATGGTAACTGAGCACTCATTTATTTATTTTTTAATAAGACAAGTCATTTACCCAAACCTTACCTTTCCTGTGGCATGCTGGTTTCCCCTTGGTACCTTCTCTGCTCTCCCTGGAAGGGCTTCAGACCCAGCCCTGCCTGCCAAGCACCCAAGGCAAAATGCCATGAACCACAAACCTCCCCCAGACACCAGTTTGGAGGTGTGGTTTGGACCTCGAGAGCAGCACACCCTCACCAAACCCACTTGGGCTGCAAATCACTTCCCTTCCGGGGCAAATCTCATCTCCATGTTCATCCACAATTACTGACTTGTGAACATTCACTTAGAAAGGACATGCTGAGCACAGACAAGTAGAGCTGTGCAGTATTGTTGCATGGAGACATTTATCCTCTCCATGGGAACAAGGAGGTTTTAATGAATTAAATTATTGAACTGTGTGCTCAATCAGCCTTCCCTCCATATTCCCAGCCTGGAAAACACAGTGAGAGTGTCAAAGAAAAACTGCCCAGAGCCTGCCAAATCAGCATGTATTATTTATATATTTACAGCAATATTTACAAACTTGGTGGACTAAATTCCAGACCCAGTCACTGACACAGAGCAACCTGCTTTCCTTTCCACCCCAGCAACACTGCCAATTACAGGGACCTGGGATGTTAAGCCATTTTTACAAAGCCAGCTAAATTTTGGAATTCCTATCCCAAAATTAAGACCTCCAAAACCCTATGCTTCAGCTACTTGGCCTAAATTACTTAATTTCTAAAAAAAAATGAAAATATAAACAGAAGAAGCCAGAATTAATAATACTGCATTCCTGTGGGATTTCTTCTCACCATCCCTCTGCAACGAGTTCACTAAACACTAATTTAAAATTCCATGCATTAAAGATTTATATGGTAGCTTAGTCTCCAACTTCTGAAATACATAAATACATAAATGCATTAACAAATATGAAGGATTCTCAGAGATTTATCACAGCTCTAGGAGCTTTGGAAGTTCTTTTTGGTTTTTTTCTCCTCCCACCAGCTCCACAAAGCCCAGATGAAGAGCTGCAAGTCCCAGCTCCCAACAAAGGGGCTGAAATCACAGAATCATAGAATCAGTTGGGTTGGAAAAGACCTCCGAGATCATCAAGTCCAACCCTTGGGCCAACTCCA
>VWZD01011592.1:679291-784356 GCA_013396695.1 Sakesphorus luctuosus
TTCCTGAACTGAGGGGCCCAGAACTGAACACAACACTCAAGGTGTGGCCTCCCCAAGGCAGAGTCCAGGGGAAGGGTCACTGCCCTGGGCCTGCTGGTCACGCTATTTTTGGTCCAGGCCAGAATCCCATTGGCCTTCTTGGCCACCTGGGCACACTGTTGGCTCCTGTTGAGCTTCCTGTCACTCAGTCCCCCCAGGTCCCTTTCTGCCTGGCTGCTCTCCAGCCACTCTGTGCCCAGCCTGTAGCGCTGCAGGGGGTTGGTGTGGCCAAAGGGCAGGACCTGCACTTGGCCTTGTTGAACCTCATCCCATTGCAGTCAACCCATCTCTCAAGTCTATCCAGATCCCTCTGCAGAGCCCTCCTGCCCTCCAGCAGGTCAACACTCCCTCCCAACTTGGTGTCATCAGCAAATTTGCTGATGATGGACTCAATCCCCTCTGGTATTTCAGAGGGAGAGAGCAGCCAATCTTCCAGGAGAAACATCCCCATGGCATGATTAAAGGTGATGAATATTGACATACAGATTCTATGGAAGAGGGTTCAGAAGACAAGAGCAGAAGGCACTGAGGAGCAAAGTGATAGGAGAGAGAGAGCACCCAGTGGTGTGAGCAGAGGCTGGAGCACATCAGGCAACACACACCCAACATCCAGCGAGAGGGCAAACTGCACGTGGGGGGTTCTGGCACAATGAGATCAGCATTAAAACCAAAAACAGCCACAAAAAAGCAACCCAAAACCAAACCAAAACTAGAAAGCTTTGCACTATTTGCTTTCAATCATTCCAACTCACTCAAGACCATCTTGGTGTCTTGAAACCTGGTTCACTGATTTGGAAAATATAGGAAGAGCAATTACATGTATATATATATACACACACACATATATACATGTATATATATGCATATATGTACATATATATAATACCTATATATATATAATAGGTGTGTGTATATTAGAAGAGGCTCAGTTTGCAAGCTACTCATCAGCTGAAGTGCCTGAAAATAATTTCCTAAACATCTAATAAGCACTTGGCATTTACAAGCTGCCAGGCACACAGCAATTCATATTTTCATGCAGAGTCTGGACATCTGCCCTCTGTGATCCGCCCTTCCAGAAAAATAAAAGTAAATTAGAAATAAATTTTAAAAATAAAAATTTATATATTGTGCAATCTTTTTTGTGGTGGTTTTATGGGATTATTTACCAAAAAAAAAAAAATAACAAAACTAACAACAGTCCTGGGTACACTGCTACTCTGGGTAGATAATTGACTGTTTTCGAGAAAGGTGAAATTTAACACCGAGTGCCAGTTTGGAAATAAATACACTTGATTCCAAGCATATGCTGGTCTAATTGGTACCAGAATTAAAACAAGGGCAGAAAAAAAAACCAACTGAGAATTATTCCAATCCAGCTGAAGACAATAGGAAATAATTTCATTTTAAATAGTTCCATTAAAAACACAGGTTAATTATATAATCTATTAAAGCATTTTGATGCAAAAAAACCCACACACCTTACAAAGGAATATTTCTAAAAATAGGGCATTTAAAATTTTCATTTTTAAATACATCACTCTTTCTTTAGACATTTATCTGAATGTAACTAATATGAAGATTGAGTTAAATACTTTGTTGCATGTCAATCTGAAACAGTTGTGAGAAGGCTGATAGATTTGAAATTGAGATGCTGATGAAATTAATCTGAAGCAAAATACTTTTTTCTGATTTGGCGGAAGTAAACAAAAAAAACCTGTCCTAAGTCACGGGCTTAAGCTCTGCCAGGGGAAACTGAAGTTGGAGAGCAGAAAAAAATGCTTTGCAGAGAGAGTGCTCCGGCATTGGAATGGGCTGCCCAGAGAGGGGGTGGATTCCCCATCCCTGGAGGTTTTCAAACTGAGCTTGGCCGTGGCACTGAGTGCCATGATCTGGTGACGGGACTGGAGTTGGACCAAGGGTTGGACTTGATGATCTCAGAGGTCTTTTCCAACCCAATCCATTCTATGATTCTATGATTAGACTAGTTGCTGTCTTATAAAATGTTGTGTATTTCTCTTTAGGTAAAGACAATTGAAATAATCATTCTCTGAGCAGAGAACCACATTTTGCTGCAAATACTTGGTGAAAAGATTGAGCCTTGGACTATCATTGCTGTAGGCTCTCGTAATATCAGCAATATAGAAGCACCATCCAGGGAATAAAAGTCACATCAGTCACACCTGTGGCCACACTGAAAACGTCCCAGTGCAAGAACACTTGGCATTGACAACCAAAGCCTCGTTCTGCACCTGGATACGATCAGAGCACCTTCCCCACACTCTGGGGATCTGCATGGCAACACCTCCTGGAAGACTTCTCAGCTGAGGCCAGGAACGAGGGGATTCAGGGCTCCCCTGAGCCCCGGCCCCCCAGGCACTCTCTATCCCACGATGTCTTCCTAAGTAGTTCTGATTTTCCAGAGTACGCGTGAGGAAAAGTTAAATGGGCTTGAGATTGGTATTTCAAGTCAAGCCACAGACCCAACACCAAAGAATCCAGACCACGTTTTATGTACATTTAAACTGCAATGCCAGATGCTAAACATGGTAGTCAATTTGAAACAGCGATAAGAAAAGGTGCCAAATACCATTAATGGGGCGGGCTGTGCAGTTCAACAGACCATCAGGTTAACTCCCTATTAAATAACATGCAGGCTTTGAGCACTGTGTTTCCAAACAACAACACGCCTTAGTCCAACTTAAACCACTGACTAGAGCCCCCACCATGTAGCAAAAATGTGAAAATCACCTAATTGCTATAAATGGGGTTTCTAGGCAGCTTGTTGACGCCTAAATAGACTCACAGAAGGACAATTATATATTTCTATATCTAAACTCTCTGACTGGGATGCTCATTCCAGATACAACGTATTAAAAACCCAAGAACTAAGAAAACAGATGTGTTTGTACACCAGAAATAAAAGCAGATCATCCTTCAAAAAGGGTTAGGCTGAGAGAAAACAAACATTTTCTTCTGACAGTAATGGAACAAAGTCGCTGCATTTCCAATAAAACCAAGAGCAACCTTTTCCACACACAGACGGGCAAGATCTTACAAAGTATTCACCCAGAGCTAATGTCACAGTACCAATTCCCAGTGGCTGCTCATTAAAATATCATAGCATTAATAGAGAGGGCATAAAAACACATATTTTCCTAAATCCTTCAAATGCCAGCAGATGAAAAAATGCCTCTCAGCATCTCACTCAAGAGAACAGGAGTTAGAACTGGAAGATAAACAGGACAGGCTTTCTTTTCACCCTGCTGAGCCCATACGAGCTGGCATCGTTCTGGCTCCTCAGTTGGACCTCGGTGACTGGAGTCCTGAGCTGGAGTGGCACGCCCAAGCCTGCTCACCGTGGAGCAAGGGAGGGGACAATTTCCACGCTTGGCTGTTTGAACACTTTTTTTCTTCTAATTTAACAATATAGCTGTTTTACCTAGACCACAAGGGGAAACAAGTACCTTCTTTACATGACAAGGAGAGGTCCAGTCCTCTGGAATGCTGCCATGAAATCCCAGAAGAGCCCAACACCTTTCCACACCACTGCATCCCTCCAGCAGTGGGCTCTGTTAATTCCGCTGGGTTTAACAGAGTTTAAGCTGGCTTTCTGGGGTGTGCTCTCACCTGTCTGTTCTCCAGGGCAGATTTTCATTAACATTAAAACCAACACCGTGTCATGAGTGAACTCACAGCCAGACGATTCACATGGCTCTGAAGAGAAACGTTTTGGAATTCTTTTCCCCCATCCCTGGCTAAACAGCCCAGCCTCTTCACAGCATCTGCTTCACACTGCAATGACCATTTTTCCCCTGCTAGTTCATGCTGCAAAACAAATTTCTCCTCCAGGACAGATGCTTTTCCAGCCTGAAATGCTACATATGCTCCTAAAGCACCAGCAGAAGCCCTTCAGTGAGCTGTCAGATTGGCCAAAACCGATGGGTCCCACACCCTCGGCAGGCGTAAATCAGCCTGGAGTCAGAGGGAGTGAGGAAAATCAGGTCACACCAACAAAACCTTACCTTGATTTCAGGTCTGGTCTATACAACCTGATGTCTTCACTCTAGCAGAAAATTCAGCCTTTACTCAAAGCAGGTCATTTCCTTTGGGGGGAGCAGTGCAGACTGTGGCACTGGGTGGCCACCCAGACAGGAGATTCTTTGCAGCCTCTCCCTGCGCCAGTCCCGGACACAGCCCAGAGCTGTGCTGCTGTAACCTTGGAAAGAGCATCCCCAGCACCTGCCTCTCCTGATTAACAGGAGGCAAACATGTACAACTAGGTAGCTAATTATGGGAGTGGTTAAACTAGAGGCAAACCCTCCTCAGGGGGCAGCTGACCTTCTTGCCTCGGTGAAGCTTACTAATAAGTTTAGTAGGTTATTATTAAAAAGATTTTCGATGTGAGGGATTTTCTTTTTAACCCACAGTCTCATGGAACAATGAAAACACACTTTCCCAATTAGTTAATAACCATAATTTTATTTTTCAAACTGCATAAGTGGCCACAGGATGATAAAAATCTGCATTAAATGCCTCATATACACACACCTGCTTCTGCAGAACATCCCACAGCAGACTGCTACAGAATGAGCACAGGAAAATGAGATTAAAGTCAGAAGCCAAATTTTGCTCTGATCCAAGATAAAGAAAATGTACAGGTCAAACCTCTAGGTACTTAGGTCAAGTATGTTTACATTTATCCCCTCTGTTTACTCATCAAAAGCTGGGTATTGCTTTTAGCAGTCAGAGAGCAAAGTCATACAAATTACAATATATTTTCCTCTAGATAACAGTACAATTTTTTAACATATTCAAAAGCATACATAATGCACACATTTCTTGCATATGTTGTCACTGTGAATCCATAGACAATTGCAGATTGGCAGATCTTGAGAAAAACACCTCAAATTCCTCAAAACCAAGGAAATACATAAAGCTGTATGACAAATGAAAAACCTCAGATAATGATTAAAACTTCATTCATTCTTTTGTCAGGCATAATGCACACAAAGTCATTAGGCAGAAGTAGGCTGGTTTTCCCATCATCATTAATACATCTGCATGATTCCTTAGCAAATAAAAAGCCATTTAAAAAGTCATCTGCCACTTATATTGGCAAAACAATACACGCAGGAAATACTTTAGAAACTGCTTTTCTAGAGTGAAATTGTTTCATTTTGGACACACTTATTCACCGTTGTGCACACACAAAGGCCTAAAAACGTTCCACTCTGAAGCACAAATACATCTTGACCATGCTGTACGTTTGTTCTAAAAATCTGCAGCAACCTCAGGCCAAGCTAATCCACAAAACTCTGAGGTGAAGGGGTTATACAAGCCTGAATTGTCAGCAGTACAAGACCATCTCCTCTGCCTTCTGCCTGTACTATCAGTTCATCAGAGCAACTCTGCAGCAGGGCAGGTGCATCTCACGTTTCCATTTAATGGTCAGGGAGAGAAGGGAAAGATCACAAAGGGTTTTCTGAGCAGGACAAAGAACCTGAAGATCTGTGGGGCTAAGAAGCCATCACTGCCCTCCTCTCCCAAACACAGAGACCAGACAAGTCCCACTCCCAAGACCTCCAGCTCTCCACAACAGCTTTGCTGAATGCAAAAGGTGCTACTGAGGTGCATTTATTTGTTGTAGAATGAGAAGGAGTAAATGCTAAAAATACAGACTGTGCTGGAAATGTGACTCATACCCACTGCTGATCTCCTGCCAAAACTTTTGACTACTCCCTCTCCCCTCATAAATTTGACCCACTCCCATTAATTCCTTTCAAGACAGCTCCTTCTAGAGGGCACAGCCCCTCATGTGATAGATGCTGTGCTCTTTCAGCCATGCTACGGACACTGCAAGGTCGTGGCCCAGCAAACACACGTACCATGCTGCAGGCACAGTTTAACACAGCCTGGCACAAGGCAGGGTGATTTTAAGGTGGTTTTATTGTAAAACAGAACTCCTTTCTCTCACTCCTCTCCCCTGACCCACACCCCTACACGTGCTCAGAGGAGTGTGCCCAGGCATGCTGCCCTGCCACCTGCACCAAGGTGCAAAGCCATGGCCATGGCACCTACAAAGCCCCATCACACCCCTGGTGTGTTCCCAGGATGTGGGGGTGCTTTTTGGAGCAGACACTGGGCTAAGATCTCTGCCTCTCTGTCGACTTCAGCTTTGCTCTTCATCTTCCTGTAATTACCTTTCGATGAAGAGCACAGTGATTCTCCATTTGCAGTAATGTCCTTTATTTCAGTCTGCGTGACTTCCTCCTCATTGGGATGTCCTGAAATGTGTTTCCATCTGACACCCTTTTACTGCTATCCCTTTCATTCCTTCTGTGCCCAGACATCCCCAATCTCCCCCTAGTCTCACCACTCCCACCAAACCTCTCTGCAGTGGAGTGCCCTGAAAACATGTTCTCTGGCTTCACAGTTTTCACTGTTATCCATTACACATTTGGCTTGAGGTCATGTGATGCTTTTTTCCAACATAAACCCTAAAAAAGCAAGGAAATGCCAAACAAGTGGAAGATTTCTAGTAGGTGTTCCACCTAAACAGGGATTTCTCTATCATTATGAAGAACTTCCTTTTACCCCCCACATGACATGACCACACAGAGTGTGCAATACAACATTTTTACTGATAGTCTAACGCACTTTAATAATTAGCCCGTCAGGGAGATGAGCATGAAGGAGGACTGACTGTGAGTGAGCAACTCAAGTGAACAACTATTTGGAGAAGGATGAAGTGGTAATAGTCTTACAAATGGATTGCCAATTAGGCCAAAACAAAATGAACTTTACAGATTTTCCTCAACTGTCATTCATGTAATGGCCTGCCAAGATTTACAGGCATACAAAGGCAGGTTTTCTGTGAAAAGATGCTGCCTTAGAGCATGGCCTTAGAGTATTCCCAGCCAGAGTAAGCAGCTGTCATGGAGAGGCTTCTATCCTGCCTCCTGAGACTCTGCAACACAACACAGAGATTAACAAGAGCATTGCCCTCACTGACAGAAAAAGGCAGCTTCAAGATAATTACAAACTAAATAAATGGATACTTTGATTAAAGTGAAATTAATGGCAATATAAAGTGTTAGTAAGTCTGAATAGCTTCTTTCAAAGATATATCTGATGTTATTTGACAGTAATTTTAATAAATAGGAAGCCTAAGGGGGAGCAGGGAGCAAACCAGCCACTCAGTGGTGAAGCAACACTTCCAGTCAAACACTGAACTTGTAATCCCAGCTTTAGAATGCACATTCTAAACAGATTTAGTTTCAACATTCAAAAAATATTCTTCACTGATAAATACAATGAAAATATACTATGAGCCTCATACAAAAAAAAAATGAAATGTAAAAAAATGAATGACACTTCAGTGTTCTAAGAGACTCAGAGAAGGGCCCCACAAGGATCATTGTGTCCTACTCCTGGTCCTGCACAGGCCCGTCCCCAAGAGTGGGGATGAGAGTGTTGTACAAATGCTTCCTGAACTCTGTCAGGCTTGGTGCTGTGCCCACTGCCCTGGGGAGCCTGTTCTGTGCCCAACCACCCTCTGGGAGAAGAACCTTTTTCTACTATCCAACCTAAACCTCCCCTGACACAGCTTCAGATCATTCCCTCAGTCCTGTCACTGGGCACCACAGAGCAGAGATCAGTGCCTGCCCCTCCTCTTCCCCTCACAAGGAAGATGTAACTGCAGTGAGGTCTCCCCTCAGTCTCCTCTTCTCCAGCTGAACACACCAAGTGCCCTCAGACACTCCTCACACTCTTCTCCTCCAGGCCCTTCCCCATCTTCCTTGCCCTCCTTGCATTCTCTCTAATAGCTCAGTGTCCTCCTTATATGGAAATGGTTCCATAATGAGTACCGAAGGGTTCCCTTATTTTTTTCATATCCTGTAATGATAATTCACAAAGAAAACCATGAAATGGTGAATTCAATAACTACGTTGTGTGCAAAATGAAGCAGAGGTTAATTAATAAAACACAAAGCCGATGCTTTCATAGTGTCATACTTGAAAACATAAGCTACTATTACAAAATCCTGTTGTTTAATGATGCAGGATCTGCCCTAGTTCACAAAAACACCTGGCTCAGGAATGCCAAAACAGAGCTGGCAGGCTGACTTCTCAAGGCTCTCTCAAAGTCACAGGACACACAACACCCAGGGCAGTGCTCTCTCTCAGACCCCTGGGTTTGAGCAGCTCCACGCCATGTTCTCCCTTGCTGTTATTTTTACTAACATAGCATGAAGATTTTGTGCAACAGTGCTGAATGTATAATCAAAAACTGAAACCTGATGTTATAAATGTTACTCAAATTGGAAAGTCAAGTATTCCAAAATTAGAAAATGTTCCTCTTACAACAGCCTTTGATTGCAGACCCTTTCCTCCAAATCCTTGCCTGATTCAGCAGAGGGACTGGATAGCAATCAGGAATTAAGATATCTGCTCACTTTATAAAATCTCCTTCATACCATATATTTGCCATATTTCCTGCATGCACCAGGTTTTAGTCATGAGTTTTTCTTTCCTGTTTTCCACTGAGCATGCTGTCCCTAACAAAATTGTCTTGTCCATTCCCTAAATGGAAGAAAAAAAAATGAGGTTTTACATCAGGAATCTGAGGTACAGGAAAAATAATGCCCAACTTCATCAACTCCTTGCTGCTTTTGGATATAAACTTGGAACCCCAAGAATCTGATTTATCTAACCATATTGAACTTGGGATGTCAGAGTCCAAAACAGATACTAATTATTCATTTTCTATGCTGTCTTCTGAGGGGAGCAAGTACATTCTGATAGACAGGAGAACATAAATAGAAACATAATAATGGCCAATCTTCGCAAACGAAGATTTGGGAAGGGCTCACCCCACGTGTGCCCTCCGAGCCTGCGCAGGGGTTTTTTAGGTGAGGCACAGCGTGCGCAGAGCTGGCCCCACCGTTTAAGTCCTAAGGTTCATTTGCCACGGCCGAGCAAGCTTGGACAGTGATACTGAGGTCCTTAGGACTATCTACAGCACCCAGTACTCTAACTGGGGCTGACCCTGCTTCGCATCCGAGATCTGACGGGATCAGATGGCAGGGAGGCTTGAACTGCTGGGGGCAGTCCATACACTGAGACTCGAACTCACGACCTAGGAGCCGGAGTCGGGAGTACTCTCCACTAGGCCACGGAACCGCCTATAGAAACATATCTGACATACCTATAAGTACACAGTATCAGGAAACTAAAGAGACTCAAACCCTGGGCTGCCAATACGTTTTCACATCATTACAAAACAATCTCGCTCTTTAGCTCTCTGGTAACATCCTCAAAGACATTTTAATCCATACCTCTCTAACTAGGCCCAGAGTACCTGTATTCATGCATTCAGATTTGAAAGCTGCTGCTCTTCTTTAAGACTTGAAAGTGCATCTAAAACATGCAATTCTGCCAGCTCTGCAAGTTGTTCCTAATAAAACACCTCATCTCCTACGGATGCCCTGCTTACATCCCTAAACCATCCCATGAGCAAGGGGAGCTGAAAGAGTACAGAGACCAATACACAGGAAAAAACCCCCTGTGAGATGATCTTTTTTCATCCATGCCTATCAGAGGTTTTGGATATGTTTTACAGGCCAAAGCATCACCAGAATAGGTACAAACACTAAACCCTAATAAAGCCAAAGTGGCAAGGAGTGGTATCTAAACTCACACTTAGCCAGATCTGTACAGACAGCAAAGACAGAGATTTTTCACTTTCAGTCTGTAAATTACAAAACATCAAAGTCTTGCTGCAAATGACCCCAGGATTTGCATTTTCTAAAAAAAATAAGTGCTTCAAGTTGTCAGTATGGAGACCAATATGTTCCACAGCTATTTCCAGTGGAGTTGCTGCAAGATGGATAGATGTAATCATTTCTGCTGAATTAGGAAAATACCAGCTATTGATTGCAAGGGGTTAAAAATAGCTGAATCAAGTCATTAAGAAATCATTAGTATTTGTATTTTCCTTTGTTCCTACTGAATGCAACAAATACCTCATTTAGCACAAATATTCATAGTTAAGAGATGATTTCTCTGCAGAAGAAAGTGAGACAAATGGCGTATTTTTAGGAAATGCTATTAATTTACAGAGTGGGTTTTGATGTGCCTCTGATTATCCATACTTCTGGCTTGCCCACAGCTACAGAAATCAGTGCTTTTCTAGGAGTTTAACTTGATGTGCGTGCTTCATTTTTCATACCATTCAGCATTAAACCAGGAGGCCTAATTGTAATCCTTCTCTTCAAAAGACTTTCACACGTCCAAGAATTACTTTCATTTAAATACTACAAAGTGTTTATGAAGTAGTTTGCTTATAATAAAAGCCAACAGCATATTTGGTGCCATTAAATTAGAGTCACCTCTGGCTTCACACACTGAAACCAAGAGTTAGGATCAAAGCAGGGGCAAAGCTGCTCCATCAGTCACTTCCACTAAGTCAAACTGGTCAGATTTTATCTGTCATAAATCAATGTCAATCCACTGATGGTCAAAGCATGCCAAGGGAAGACCTGTCCACTCTAATATTGTTTCATAATCACTTAAAGAAGCACATACTCTAAAGCAAACGACCACATCACGTTCTGCTGCAATTATTTAGCATTTTAATGATTTTGTTACGTGCGATCACCATACTTGGAAAGTCTTATTTTTAAGAGAGATTTTTGTGATTCCTCTTTGGAATTGAGTTAAATGGTTTAAAAATAAAGAATGGTGATTTCTTTGCTGACTGCAGTACTTGAGTAGCACTGATGACAAGCCCAGTGTGGTTGTAGTCCCTTGGGAAGGGGGGCAAAGCCAAGGAGGGAAGGGGGGCAAAGCCAAGGAGGGAAGGGGGGCAAAGCCAAGGAGGGAAGGGGGGGTCATGCTCAGCGAAAAGGAGCTTTCCTGAGCCAGAGCAGAGGGAAAGCAGGGAGGACATGCAGGACAGAAGGAGATGGGTAGCACGTAGGTGGTGTGTGCAGGCAGGGGAAGTGTGAGAAAAGAACTGATGCAGTGGGATCAGAAATTGTGCATCCACACATTTTAAACAAATCATTTCCAAGCACACATTATGCTTCACAGATGCAGTGTGACAGTAAAGCCCTAAAACCAGTCTTACTGGGTGGAAAACAATGAAATAAGAAGAGAGATTTGGACTTAAACTGGCAAGCTGAGAAAGGACTACAGTGCTTCCTGACATTGGATGATTTATTATTAACTGAAAGGATGAAATGAATACAGCTTTAACAAGAAGGTGACAGAGCATGTGAGAAAGTCTTAAAAAAAATTCCTAGTCTTTCTCAATAAGGAAGTAGACATTTCCACAGTATCTATAGGCACAATAAAAAAACCTTAATAAAACTATTAAAATATTCATTATAGAAATACAAGCTAAATCAGAATGCGAAGAGACTCAGCTTTTCCTCTAAAAAGTGCACATGCTGCAATTATGTTCCACTTAAAAAGGTGTTTTTTAAATGGCTGTCTTAGAAATTCACTTACCTGCATCAAAGTCACAGAAGGCTTTAGTACTGCAACAGCCTCTGCAAATATAAAGTCTTGCCCTGTTGTTATATCACCTCTGACAAATCTGAGACTCATAAATCAAAACTCTGATATGTTTTCTACAAACAAGCTTTAATTAGGCATGTAGCAGTTAAATCAGAGATCAAAGATACTTTCATTTTGTGTATCCTGTATATTCAGCACCCAAGGGAATCATGTGAGAGATTCTTGCAAATCTGAAATGGATTTGGGACTCCAGGGCTCGGCTTTGGACAATAATTCACTGTGTGAGCCTCTGGGCAGTATTTAATCCCTCCATGGTTTTGTGCCCCAGTTGCAGTATGTGTAAAAAGTGATCATTTGAGAGGCAATGGTCTCATTTGAATTATTTTAATGTTTACAGAAATTCAGTGAAATCCTCAAATAAAGGCACAACAGGCATAGTAGGGGTTGGCACACCTCATTGTAGCAAACCTTTACCTAAGTAGGCAGAAGAGTGAGATATTTCAGATCTGAGAAGAGTGGGGTTTTATTAGGAGAGTGGGTCTGTCAGCTGGGCTCCCTGCCTGGTGAATTAGAGACCCTTCCAATGAGGATTCAGATAGGGGAAATATACCAAACAAGAAAGATGCAAAAAAGAATATCCTAAATCTGTAAAAAAATTAGTTTTCTAATTAGTTACTGTAGAAACACTGATGTATCAAAATCCACAAGCACAAGACTCAGATCATGATTTTGTTATTCCAGAAATTTTCTATTTACCAGAATGACCCAGATGATCCCTTAATACAGCAAACACTTCCATACAGTTCCCTGGAAAACAGCTCATGGTAATAAAGAAGGCAGAAAATAAACATAGGAAACTCTCAACACACACACAGTTTTAGAGCTGCTGTTATAAACCCACTGCAAACAGTCAAAGCTCCCATCAGGCAAAATGAATCTGCCCAAAGCATCTTGAATTTGCAGGAGGTTATAGGAGGTCTATCCTGATGGGATTAACAGCCTAGGTCTTTTTCACTCAGATTTATTCCTCAGAACACTTGTGTCATCAAAGAATGTAAATTGGGTCTTTGAAGTGGTCTTCCTATAATGAAACTCCCTGGTTTTTAACCAAAGGGTATAGAAACAGCAAAACACAGAAATTTTAAAAATTGGTGTTCAACTGGACCTTTGATGCTGTGACTGGGGCAACAGTATTCGTTGGTCTGGATAAAAGAGGGTAATAATTTAGTATTAGAAGGCAGGGAAGGACTCATTTTACAGCATGCACCTTAGAAGCAACACTCCAATGATTTATTTTATGGCCTCAAATAATTAAATATTGGCTAAGTAAGGGAACAATTCCTTTTTAGATTTCATTTTCAAAGCAACTCTGAAATGGCTATTTTTTGCGGTTGCTGGAATGTAATTGTTCCTGAGTGAGAGCAGCTGATGCTACTGACAAGTGATGGAGTCAACATGCCTGTCAAGATGCAGATCTTCGTGTTTCCCTCCAAGTCCATGGGTAAGAAAATATTTTTATTGAATAAGCTGTTCTGGGCAAAGAGCTCTTAATTTTCTCCCCTTCACTGCCAAGCAAGCCTTGGAGACAGCAATGAAAACAAATGAGTTCTGAGTCTGGACCCATCAACCCTAAGATCAGAAGTACAGCAGGGCTCGTCTGTTCAGCCAGAGAAGGAACCATAACTCATCCGTACTTTCAGCCATTCAGTCACAACGTTTGCAAGACACTATTTAAAGGTGGTAAGAAAGGAAGAAAAGCCAGAGAATTCTTTCAGTCTCCTGCAACTTAAAGCTTGTAAGAAAGTGGCCTATTGATTAATGGAAGTTTTATGATACCACTGAACTAGTTTCAGCTGCCCTTCTAAGCATAAGGCCTCCCTATCAGCAAATACTGTCTGAAAACTACCAGTTGTATGATCATCACAAAATAACACCCTGGTAATAGTTAAGACTACATGTGTGTTTATCCATTCTGTGCAGGAAAAAATTCCACAGCAATAGAAGGCATTAAAGACCAAAAGTTGTGCTAACACAGAGTTACTAGGTCCCCTGAGCACAGATGAACACCTCGGGTAGCTGGTGAGTGAGTGGGAAGTGCCTAATGGGCGACAGCCAGCGAGGTGCTGGATGTGTCACTAGAGCTACATCAGCAACTCCATAATGAAAAGATTAGATATTGGTTACATTTTGTCAGTCTTTCCCAAAGGACTTATAGCTCCGTTCCTGTCCCCAGGCTAGTACATAATCATCATCCAGTCAGAAAATCTGCATGATGTGGTGCACTGGCGTGGATCCACAGTGCGATGGAGAAGCCTGTTAGTCATACCACAGAAAATACATCTGTAAGATGAAAGCAAGTTGTGAAAGGACTCCTGAGTTAGAAGCAATAAATGAAATGCTTGTTCTGTTACCGAACACTTACTAATTCTTCTAACCTCTCTACATTATCAAAATTACAATTACAGGAAACAAATGCAGAAGCAGCATTAGGCAATACTCTCTCAGACAGTTTAATAATGTACCTTTCTCATCCTATGTTGGCAGCAGGAGAAGCTCTGGTTTTTCTCCAGAGCAGTGAATTTGTCAGACTATCCAAACAGAAATGTATCACCAGCCCAGATTTCTTATACCAGTTCTGTCAGTTCCCTCTACATTACATTCGAATAATGTATTTTTTTCTCCACACAAACCATCTCTATTTTTCTCCTGTTGTTGTGTGTTTGCAGGGCTGATTTAATGGGCTGTGCCTATCCTAGTCAGATGTTCTTTCCTGATAACTTCTGATCAACCTCCAGAAGATGCACTGCTCCTGTCAGTTTATAAGGTATGAGGACAGCTAGTCTAGGAGATGGTTCTTCAGATAGTAAATGATTTTTAGTAGAGTTAATTCCTCAAAAAAAGTGGTGGACAGGACACAGTAATACTTTTTTCTACCTAGACAAAGCTTAGGACTCAGAAAATGCTTTTGAAACACTCAGTGTTTCCAGTGACTGGAACACCCTTAGCATGATCCCCTGTACTCTGCGTTGGTGAGGCCACACCTTGAGTGTTGTGTTCAGTTCTGGGCCCCTCAGTTCAGGAAGGATATTGAGGGGCTGGAGTGGGGCCAGAGAAGAGCAACAAGGCTGGTGAAGGGACTGGAGCACAAGTGGTGTGGGGAGAGGCTGAGGGAGCTGGGGGTGTTTAGCCTGCAGAAGAGGAGGCTCAGAGGTGACCTCAGCACTGTCTAGAACTACCTGAAGGGAAGTTCTAGCCAGGTGGGGGTTGGTCTCTTCTCCCAGGCACTCAGCAACAGGACAAGGGGGCACGGGCTCAGGCTCTGCCAGGGGAAATTGAAGTTGGAGAGCAGAAAAAATTTCTTTGCAGAGAGAGTGCTCAGGCATTGGAATGGGCTGCCCAGAGAGGGGGTGGATTCCCCATCCCTGGAGGTTTTTCAAGTGAGATTGGCCGTGGCACTGAGTGCCATGATCTGGTAAAGGGACTGGAGTTGGACCAAGGGTTGGACTTGATGATCTCGGAGGTCTTTTCCAAACCAATCCATTCTATGATTCTATGAAAAAAATATATATAAGTATAAAATAAAATACAGAATGAGGCCAAGAAATTTAACAGCTAAGCTATTCCTTAGTACAATGAGTTTAAATAGAAGCAATAACCTATGCTAAGAGTATAACAGACTGTTCTTATAGTTTGGTGTAGTGGAACTGCTAAACACTATTCAACTTAATTTTGAGGGTCCAAGTTCTATACATTTTTCCTGTCCCATTTCCAGCACTGGATTTTTTAAATTTCATATAAAGCATTTGCAACACAGAATGTCTAAGGCCTTTTTTGTTCTTCCACAACTACACTATAATTTATATGCCATATTGTTCCATTTCTCACTTAAGTGCCTCAGATTTTCTTGCAATTTGTTTTATTTATAACAAAATTTAAAACCAGTTGACAAATTAGAGTGTAAATGTATCTACTAAGGGAAAAAAATTGCTATAGATGTTATGAGTAATGTCAGGTGATCAAATTAGGATTTTCTTTGTCAATAAGGAGTATCTGCTGCATCCTCTACAATGCTGTGAGAGTAACAGAGTGAATCAGACTACAGGGTCTATATGACATTGTACAAAAACATGATGAGGAACAATTAGCACTTCTGCATTACGTGGAGAATGAAGTTTGAGGTTCTGCACTGATTTACTCCCAGAAGATATCAACTCAAATCCAACTGTGGTTCAAAAAGATTTTCCACCACTAAGGAAGGACAACCAAGTCCTATCAAGGATTCCTCAAGCTCTGAGTAAGCTATAAAATGATTGCCCCTCACACTGAAATCAGCAAACATTGTGAAATAATAATGTGTAAAGAAAAAAACGTACTTTTGGGTTGCATGAAACAGTTAACAAGTTTGATCAGTCTTTCCAGAGAACATTTTGTGAGAAACACAAAAAGGTTTGATGTTTCTTCCCACAATCGTGCGAATTGAATTTTCCTGTGCCGGCGGTTCATCCCAGAACACACTGGTTGGGAACAAGTAAATAACAAGTGACAGGTGTGACTCAGCCAGCTCTAACTAACACTGAAGCAGTACAGTAGCTATTGACAGATTGAGGAGGGAAGTGGGAGAAAGTAGAGTTATGGTGCTGGTCTCAAGAGTCCAAGGGATGTTTCCACAGTCAGCAGATTGCCTGGTACAGCCAGGTCTAATTCACAGCAGGGCTACAGCAGCAAAGGAGTGTGTTTATAAGAGATAGAGAACGACAAGCCTATAGCAAGATACTCACACTGTGCCTGACTGCAGGGCAGTCAGTCCTGGCCAGTAATAATGCCATCACCTGTCACTGGCAAAAATAGCTGTATTTTATTTCTAATGTGAAACTGGAACCTTTCAGATGTACACAATGAAAACCCCTGATGAATCTTTAGTATTTAATTTAGTATTTTATGATTTAGTATTTTAGTCCACAGTACTATGTTGCCTTTTCAAAACAAATCTAGCTGGAGAGATTATTGGTGCAGCTTGAAAACAGACAACCTGATTAGGCTGCAGGGTTGCTTGTGATGGTCAGCATCACCCACATGTTCTCTGTTGCCTACTGGAGTTCTTCGGACCATTCATGTAATTTTGTTCCTGCCTACCAACTGATTCAATGTTTCAGTTAATTCAAGAACTGCAACTGACATATTTTATCTTGTCAAAGAGTGTTTGCCTCTTGAGGAAAGTCAAAACTGGAAGCAAGATAGCAGAGGGAGATGACTTCAGTGACCCTGGAGCAGGGAGACCTGCAGGGTGCAAAACCCTTGATACCACTTGCTGTCCAAAGGTCAACAGCAGGATAGACAGAGATATGGAAGCCAAGAAAAATGACAAATGAAAATGTAGACTTTCAATCAGCTCACATGTGGGGTATCAGTAAAGAACAGATTTTGACCAAGCAGATCCCTGCTGTGCAGAGGAGGAGAGCTACCAGAGCAGGCAGGAGAGTCCATGGCACCACCAATAAACCAGGTGAGATACCACTCACTGCTGCCACTGGAAATAATGGCTTCGGCAAACTGCCATACACCAAAAAACTCACAACACAGGCACTTTGCCTCCTGAGAAGTTCACTCACATTAGCAATGTTATTGCACTCAAAACTGAAACTTTGGAGACCTTTCAGAGTGGGTGCCTGGAAGTGGCTGTGGGCTGAATCCTGGGAGCAGCACCACAAAACGCCTGAGCTATGCAGAGCCAATTTGCTGCAAAGCATTTTGCTGCAAGGCAGCAATAAGGTTTACTTCCCTCCCCTCTGAGTTTCACTGACAGTAATTTTACATACTACCGGATCACTCTGTGTAATGGCTCATATTGGAATCACTAGGAAACAGTTTGGGTTTTTCTACATTAACGACTGACACAAACTAAAACTGTGTCTAGGTTAACTGCTCCATTGTCAGAACTTGTAAATGTAACTTTTCAAAGATGCCTTTATTATTTACTACCTTTATTTCTAAAGGTCTTAGCCAAATCACACAGGGATCCTTCCAGTGTAAATTACACACTTACTTAACTAGCCTGTGGAATAATTCTGATAAGCAGATGGATGGGGAAAATGAAGCTACAAGACCAAATTTTACCTCCATGCAGCTTGACAGGATGTAAAGTGACTTAAGCTAAGCCAGCAGGAGTGGTTTTGAAGGGTTGAATTTGAATGCACATACTGACTATTTTTGGAGTTGTACTATAAAATTCTATCCTTTTTTGGTCTAATCACATATAAAAGCTGAGTCTGTAACAACATAATCATATATGCCCAGTCTCAGATCTCTGTTGCATTCTAGCAGTTCTAAAACACACCTCCAACCTGCTCCACATTCAGGGAACCTTGAGTTTCGAGCTCAGGTCTGGTACTGTCCCCTTTGTCCCCACACACGAGGAAGGGGGTTGTGGCAGGATGGGGTCAAACACTCCCAGTGCACCACAAGTTCACCAAACAAGCATAACTTAAATTCTCTGTTCTGATGTAGGATCTGAATATTGCCTTCTGGGAATGAAGCAAACCATAAGCAGACAAGTTAAATATAATTTTGAGATTAATGTCAAAAACACAAAGGAGGGATTCTTGTCTTTGCAGTGATTCTGTGATTTTAAGTTTCATATATGATGTTTTGTTTTGCAGGTGACCTCCAATTCTGCAAAGGCTTTTAGGTGTGCTGTTATAAATTTAAGCCTGAAATGAGCTGACCTGCTTAATTAGGATACCTAATGGAGTTTAATGGAACAATTTAGTGCTTCAGACTTTTGCCTGCAAAAGTTTCCTGATTCCTCTATGCTACAACAGAGACATCTAAACTCAAATTGTGACCCTGAGATTAGCTCAGTTGGTTAAAACTTGGTTGTAATGATGCCAAGGTCATGGGTTCAATCCTCTATGTGGGCCATTGACTTAAGAGCTGGACTTGATGATCCTTGTGGGTCCCTTCCAACTCACAATGGTCTGTGACTCTGTTTCTGCACAATTTGGTCACATCTACAAAGCTGGTATCTTCCTGGAAAACCTTTAGTCTCTCTCCCCTTGCTTTGGGGGAGAAAATGTATTTTGTAATCTCAGGTCTTCACAAATTGGTGGACTTGGCTTTGCTGCAGAGCAGCACCTGTGGTGGCTGCTACCTCAGCTGGAGAAGGTGCAATGTTCACTTGTGTCACACAGGGCCTCACTCCTGGCAGAGGAGGAAAAACGAGTAGGTGGGTCCATATGTTCACGAACAATCTTTGGTTCAATTCTTTCCTACTGGCAGATGCAACCTTCTGTAGGGGACACCACCTTAGACAAAAACTTCTGTTACCAACGTGCTATTTTTTCCTACCTCTACCTCCTGCCATCTACTGTTCTCCTAAGTCTTTTTGAAGCTGTTTCTTCATTATTGCCTCCTTCCACACAAGGCAGCTGTGGCCGAGAACAGGTCCTGGTGCCACACAAGGTGTTCATGGCTAAGACTATCACTGATTGCATGGTACAACTCCTCCTTCCTGAAGGGGTTTTGTAAACCTTTGCCTCAGACACTGTACAGTGTGTAGGCACAGAGTTAGAGTGGTTGTTTGTTATCAAGCAATAGGATTGAAAAAGTAAAGAGAACAGCTCTGTTTTGGGTTAGTGCCTTTGAAAAGAAGTGTTAGAAGGTCATTATTGGCATGGCAAAGGGCTCCTCCTCAGTCACACACAGATACAGCAGTAACTGTGCCACTGTTCCTGCGGGAGACACAGGGGACACTTGTCTCTACCTTGGTCTGTAACCAGGACGCTGAAGCTGTGCCAGATCATGTCTATGAGACCTGTGAGCAGTGGGTCAGCTTCCACTCCTGGGTCTCACACACCAGGGCATGGTACACTGGGCCCCTGCTGTGCATGATGGAGGGCTTTGCAGGAGCAGGCTGGTAGGGAAACAGGCAGTCCCTGTTCTGCATGGACAAAACCTGGAATTCTACACCAATGTAATGACTCCACAGATTATCTTTAGTCACTATTAAAGTACTAATAGTCATTCTTTGGAGAATAAGATCATGGACCAGATCTGTCCCAAGAGACAGAGTTTTTATGAAGGGATTTGGGTCTGAAAGTCACCACAGGTTCTATGGAACAGACCCTGGCACTTTATGGTTCCAGTTATGTGGCTGTGGGGTACCTGGAAGGGAACACCTTAGAGAAAGTCACACAAAATGGGCGAGGCTGGCAGAACCTCTGGACATCACCCACTTCAGCATCACCCATAACAGCAGAGTCAACCAGAGCAGGTGGCTCAGGGCCCTGTCCAGTCAGGTTTTAAACATCTCCAAGCGTGGTGACTCCACAGCTTCTATGGGCAAAGCTGGAGTGTCTGACCACTCCCACAGTAAAAGAGGTTTTTCTGCTACAGAGAACAATGCTTTGGCACAGTGAATAAGCTGAGGCTGTAAACTATTTTTTATGCTAAGTTACTGTGAAATTCAACAGAGAATGACCAGTTTTTTATAGGACTCTTAAATGACCCTACAGGAATTCAGAGAGTACTCTCTGCTGAGTTATAGAGATTTTTAAAAGAAGTTTAATTTCTATAAAATCCACCAATTCAACCCTTATAAAATTCTACAGGCCTATTCTCCTGGGGTTCATTATCCCAGAAATCCAGGTCAAGAGCGATGTTCACCTACCATTCACTTCAAATCCCAAACTAACTGGAATAGATACTACAGACGCTTCTCCACAGCATTAGTGCTACCACTGCAGGCACTGTAGGTGCCACTCAGATTTTTATTTCAATAATAAATGGAAACAATCTAATCTGAGCATAGCAAAGTGCCACTAGAGAATTTCACACTATGAACAAGACATTTTCAAAATAGATATAAAGGTAAATACTCCCTAACTTTGTGGAATATTGATAAAAAGGGCTCATGCGAGCTTTGGATGCACCAGGAATGTCAATAGGTAAAGCAGTGCCCGAATCACAACTATTTGTGATGCCACCTCTAGTCACTCATACCACAAAAATCACAGGAGGAGCATCTTCCACAAGCAGAAATGACAGTGTTTCTGTTCCTGTCTTTATTGCACCAGGGGCTGAGTCACCACAGACTCAACAAATATTCCATAATTAGAGTTGCTCATTTTATCAATACTAAAGAGCTCCAGAGAAATAGTTGTAAATCTTTATTACCATTTCAGGTTAGAAACACTTTTGCCACACTGCATCCTGCCAGGTAACCTCCTTGGCAGCTCACTTAGAAGGAAAGGAAAATTCCCCTCTAATAGGAGAGCTAATGTTGCAAGATCCTTTTAATAAATCATCATGAACCATAACCAGCTGAAGACTTTAAAAGGCAAGAAATACCCCACTGCTGATGTACTGGACTGGGACACACAAGTTGAACCCCCAGATCTCATCTACAGCTTTGATCATGGCACAGTCAATGTGACAGGTGGTGCCATGTCAGAGGCATCACTGAAAGGGACCCCTGTAGCTGAGGTTGCCAAATTCTTTCCACAATGCCCTATTTTCACTCCCTTCTATATTTGCTAATATGGAATATTCAAGAGGAGGTTTTATACAGAGATGATCCTGAAATCAAACTTGGAGATAAAGGGATGTGAGTTTTACTTTTTTTTTTCCTGAAAACAAAGATGAAATTTGTGATTCTGTCCTTCCAAAAATTACAGAGGCTCTTTCTTTGAGAAATACAAGCATACAGATGTTTTTGAGCAGGGGTGTGAAATACTGAAATGTGTCATTTACTGTCCCTGTGATTATCCAGCCAAATCTACTCGTTACAATCCTCTGAAAATTGACAATTCAGTCATTCTGAAGACCTGTTCGAATTTGGCAGCATTGTCAAAACTCCCTCTTCTCAGCACATATTCCAAACTGGGCCTTTGATTTCTCAAACTAGACACTCAGAAAAAGAGTAGCCTCAAATTTGCCTCAAGTTATTTTGCATTTGCATAGTGAACAAACCCTCTTGTGCTTACTCTTTACATTCAAAAGCACCAAGCCTATCTCAGCTGCCTTGTCTCAAGAGACCTTCCACTTTCTACATTCATTCTCTACAGCAAGAAACATCTTCCAAATCCTACAACTGACACAGTGGTTTCACTGATAGCAGGCCTTGTTTCACAGCCCTGGTTCATTCCTAGTTCTTGATCCATTATTTACTGAAATAGATAAAAACTTTCAAGGGCTGAAAAAATAAGTAAGAAAAGAGACTATGGAATTAAAGAGTACTATGCAAGCATTCACAAGTAGTATTAGCCTAGCTGCTTCCAGACTTCTGCACTCTCCTTGCCACATCACTGCTATGTGCCGGGTCCTGCATTTTGGCCACCCCAACCCCTGCAGCGCTCCAGGCTGGGCACAGAGTGGCTGGAGAGCAGCCAGGCAGAGAGGGACGTTGGGGGACTGAGTGACAGGAAGCTCAACAGAAGCCAACAGTGTGCCCAGGTGGCCAAGAAGGCCAATGGGNACTCAGCAATAGGACAAGGGGGCATGGGGGGGCTCAAGCTCTGCCAGGGGAAATTGAAGTTGGAGAGCAGAAAAAAATTCTTTGCAGAGAGAGTGCTCAGGCATTGGAATGGGCTGCCCAGAGAGGGGGTGGATTCCCCATCCCTGGAGGTTTTTAAAGTGAGCTTGGCCGTGGCACTGAGTGCCATGATCTGGTAAAGGGCCTGGAGTTGGACCAAGGGTTGGACTTGATGATCTCGGAGGTCTTTTCCAACCCAATCCATTCTATGATTCTATGAAAAAATATATATAAGTATAAAATAAAATACAGAATGAGGCCAAGAAATTTAACAGCTAAGCTATTCCTTAGTACAATGACTTTAAATAGAAGCAATAACCTATGCTAAGAGTGTAACAGACTGTTCTTATAGTTTGGTGTAGTGCCATTGGTCTGGTTATACTTTTATTAGTATAAAAACCAACAGCAGCAACAGCTTCCCTTCACCACCAAATGGTTTTCAGATCTGGAAATTGTGCATTAAGGTAATGGCATTTCTTCTTTCCAAGTATATGACCATAAAGGGTTGGGTGAATCATACAAGGATAAAAATTCATAGTACAGTTCCAATGCATTAATATATCACTTTACATTTTACAACCCTACTGATCAGGCCACTATAAATTCATGGGAAATACACATACTAAGCAATACACTAAACAAAATTTGAACTATTAAACAAGTATTTTAAACTACCAACTATAGAATGATCCTTATCTACTTCCACATGTGACACCTCAAATAAAACACTTAATTTCATTGTAAATAAAATAGTCATTTCTAGGAGACAAGAAATGGAAATCTTTAAGAGAGATCAAGTTAAATGGTTTTACTCCACAATTTGAAATGCTGTCTGGTAATACTACACAAGCAAGAAAAAGGTGAGTTATCCAAGCAACTATTAAAATCTCCTTATCTTGGCTATAACTAGTGCAGTTTAATGTGAGCTGTAAATTGTACTGGGTGCATTTGTATTGTAAAATCCAGTCACCTCATCACTTAACTACCCACACATACAGTTCAGTAATAGTTCACTTATTTAATTTCTGTAACAGGGAATTCAGCTAAGTATGTAAAGCAGAGACCACAGTTAGTAAATCATGATGAATGGTAGTGCCAGGACCAAACTGGAGTGCTGTCAACAGCAATTCAATAAAAACAGTAGCATGGAGGCTTCTCCAGCCTTGATCAGCAATATTTAGTAAATTAATAGCAAATGAATTCTGCTTGCCATGCAGAAACTCCCCATGCTGGGCACAGTTCACCTGGTGGGATGTGGTACAGAAGATGCTTCAGGTACCTCATCTCACCTCCTCCCTCCACTGACTGAACCCATCCAGATTCTGCCCTGAGAAACCACCTCACTGAGAGGTTAACAGAATCAAGTACAAACACAAGTCTCATATGTTCTGACAAAAAATGACCAGCTGTGTGTCAAGGTCAGGTTTCCTAATGCAATAAGCCATTAAAAATAGCAACACTATCAATATACACCTTGAGAATTAGTGTAATACTATTCGGATCATAAATGACACTATAATAACACAGCAAGTACACTGAAGGTGAGGAAAATCAACACTGCAATGAAACCAGTAAAGAGATTTCATAGCTGTATTTAGAAATGAACTCATTAAATATGCAAAAAACCTAATGATTAGCCCTACACTACACACGATTTTTCATTTTGATATGAATATGAATTTATTCCACTGCACTTTCAGTCCAAATATCTGCCACAGTAATTTGATATAATTGAGTTTTCTGTTAATTTCATTAAATTACTTTCAGTGCTAGAAGTAATAAAATGCTGACTCCATTCCAGTGCTGAATGACAGACTCTGATCAGAGTATCTTGTTCACTATCAAGATCTCAAGTATGTTCATACAGTTTGAAAACTCTGCAAACCCTAATCCAGCAGAATTGAATATGTTTCCTGATGATAAGTAGAAACCTACCTTAATGTCATATTTTACAATACCTATACAGAATTTAGTAGTCCCCCAACAATTAGAAATGCCAGCAAAAAATAGAGTTTATGGGATACATTCAAAGAGGTTTGATTAAAGAAACGTTAGCTTGGCATAACAAAAGGCATTCTTCGAGAACCTTCCTGTACTCTCTCTCCTTGATGTTTGCAAAAGAAAGAATTATTGGAAAACAACTCTGAGCTGCTGAGTTTAGCTCCCATGATCTGGATCATGTAATGCCATGTCAACATTAATGGAAAAGATTAACTTTAAAATGCCCCATGTCTATGAAATAAATTGGCTGTACTTTCAGCTAGTGAAAGTGGAAGACGTACATTTTCTCATTTGCAAATACTACCACCACTAAAGAAAGCATCTCTGGGGAGAGGGAGCAAAAACTAGTTTTGTGGTGCCAGAAAACGCTCACATTTTATTCCTGAACACCTGATACAGGAACTACATTGCCTGGATGGAACAACATACCCAGAGAGTTACTTGGGAAGTTGAGTGGAAGAGAAAAGAAAAACAGCTTCAGACTAAACTCAAACCAGCGAAGAAGGCTCTGCCCCATCAGCAGTGGGATGAACGTGACACAGAAGCACTTGATCTGTTGAGGAAGGCGAGTCTGGTGTTTGTACAGCAATTAGTGGTTAAAAGCACAAGTTTAGAGAGATATGTGATAAATAAATATAAATAAATTAGTATAGCCAGTAGTGGTTCTCTATTCACTACCTTCATCACTCCCAGGAATGGCAAATTGTGATTTCACAAATCTGCCTTCGCTCATCTGTTTTCAGGCTGAGGAATTTTAATGTGCTTCTTCCTCACACAGCAAAGGCCAAGTCTGATGATGGTGATCAGCAGAGTTGAGCAGAAAGGATAAACAAAAGCACTCACCCATGTGCTCTAACAAACACGTCACCGTTCCTGTCACATGAATTCCATTACTGAGCACCAAGGAGAGCAGTGCCAGGAGGCACAGGGAACCACCATGTAAATGTACACATCCTTTCTGTGGCAATGCACTGGTTAAAGCACACGTGCAAAGTCAGCGTGACACCTCTGGTATGAAACCCTGCAGCATCTGCAGTGCTGCTTATCACACACCCAGGAGCCCGATCTCCCATTCCTCAGAGCAACAGCAGCCCTGCATGTGAGTGTAATGTGTACTGCAGCTGGCAGTTCTGCCCAGTTTTCAATATAATTTTGTGGAAGGACAAACTGGTGTGATTACTTCTAGTATTCTGCCCAGCTCTCACCAGGTGAGAGCAGTTGTGTGTGGAGGAACTAAAGGGTAGTTTGGAAAGAAGACAAAGTCCGGAGAAGTAAAGGAGCAGTAGGAGGTTAAATATCCTGAAAACGTGAAGAAATCCTTCAGACAGTTCAATTTAATACCCCAGATCAGTGTCTTGCAGAGGTGTTAAGCCTTTTGGCACTCACTGGCCAAACAGGGAGGACAGCACTGCTGCTCATTGCAGGGTGAAAGGCAGACGTGCACCCACAGAGAGCGAGGAGGAGCCCCTGCTCTGCTGCACAGCCCTCTGCAGCTACACCAACCTGTGCCAAGCTGTGTGGGTGGCTCTCAAGGCAAATGCAAATCATGTGTGAATACAAACTGGAAGAAATAAATATAGGAGAAGAGCTGGTTCCCATTTCTTTCATATATTCTGAAATTGCAGTGATTGTTAATTCATTAACATAAATCACAGAGCCGGGCACTTTATATCAGATCAAATATTCAGGAAAGCAGCAACTCATCACTTTCAGGTAAACAGATGCTGGCCTTACAGAAACACAGCAAGAAAAAGGAGGGATGTAAAAAACCACATATATTTGCATACAAGCTATATATTTACGTACAAATACATGCATTTACTTAATATGCTATCATAGTATATTTTTTATATATGGATGGATAGATGGATAGATATGAGTACATGCATTGGGCAAAGATTCTTTCACCTCTAAAAGGGCATTTGTGCATTTTGAGAGCCACAGGTCAGTCAAAGCAATCTTTGCTCACAGGCAGCACTGAATAACCTGACCATAGTGTATCAACTCTAAGTACTGCAAAATTAATGTTGAGTTGTCCCAGCTACTTTTAATTCTTTAGTATTAACAACATGGAGGGCTGGTGCTTTATACTGAAGGCTAAAGGCAGCTAAAGACACTTCGAGCTGAACAAAAACTACTGAAAGAACGACCCGCAATAGGTAACCTCGCAAACAAGACCAGAGAAGTCAGCGCCTGCACGGCTGACAAAACAAACATGAAACTAATACAGCGCTTGGAACAATTCATCACAAGTGCCTCAGGGGCAGATTTACAAATGAGGCATGTAAGTGCCGCGTAAGACTTGGGGGAGCCGCCAGCTCTTAGAGCTGCCTAACACCTACTCACTTGAGAAGCCACCAGCCCCTTGGAGAGGCAGTGCAATTTCTGTGCCGAAATTACTCCAGTGATCTCGCAGGTTCCCATCTGCATCTGCAGGCACCCAAACGCCTTTGTGACTCTCCCCAGTCAGCACTCTGGTACCTACTGACTCACTGAAAATCCCTGACCACGGTGCCTCAAGGACCTTTTTATACTGAGCCTTAGAGATCCCTGGGTACTGGTGTGTGTTTTCTTTGACAAAAGGTCAAAAAGCACAAACGTGGCAAGAAATAGGATACTGTGAAACCTCAGCTTATGGCCCATGAAAGGCTTGATGTCAACCTTAGTTGCAATATTATAATCCTCTAATGAGTAGCAGTATTCCAAAGGCTAAAACATCTCATGGCACAGGGAGTAACAGCTCAGGCTGCTGCATTAGGTTGTCACATGAAGAGAACGGGGACAGTTCAGCAAATGCAAAATAGGGATGATCTGTTGCTGGAATCCTCCCTTTTCTTTCCCGAAGCCACAGCAGCACCTACACAAACCGTGACCCAGCTACCAGGCAGTGGTGAGCAGGTTTTGGTTTCATTCCAGGAGGCAGCACCCGGGATGAGTGAGGGAGAGAAGCTTCCAACTTGCTATTTACTTTTAAGCATTTTCTGAAAGCTCCAACTGGAACATATTGCTATTTTTGCACCAAAGTTCATGTTAATTTCCTCGTTTTACCATAAAAGCTTAAATCACACTTTGTTGTAATGTAAATCACAGATCTGAAAACTCCACACTGCAATGTGTCCTCTTTTTTCTCTCCAAAGAAAACACTAAGCACCAGTGAATTGCATCACCTCTTCGTGGGATTACCCATAAATCTGATACTATTTAACAATATCTGAATAACACCTCAGAGGAAAAAAAAGAAAGAAAAACAAACAAAACTTATTTTGAGAAAGTTGTTGAGTGTTTGGCATTTGATATTTGACTACAAAATATCCTGGAAGGCAAAATAAAATTTTGTGTCTTCAAAATGTGCACTGAAGGGGTTTTGTGGCGTTTGGGTTTTATTTTATTTGACAACAGCACTGTGGAAAACTGCTGAAAAGTTTCAATTACTGCCATAGTGATAAATAGAGGACCCAGAGCTGCAAGTGAGCACCCAGCAGGATAATGCACATGGAATAAAAGAGGACTATTGCATGTGTGCATGTGTTTGTGTAAACAAGACCAAGTGCCGACAGGATTTTTGTTTCAAATAAAGAAAAGCCTGAAGAAATAGGTCAGACCTTTTAAGAGATAATTTGTATTTCTTGGTACTTTGTGTCGGCTGAATGAAACAACAACTGTGCTTATAATGCCTTCCCAGCTCCACTTTTAGTGGTTGGTTCCTTGGAAGTGGTGGCAGATGTTTGTCATCACATTCTGTCCAAGTTCCAGGAGCAGCTCCCGGTTCCCTATCCAGAATCACGGCCACACTCGGGTTTGTTTGCCAGGGTCAGAGCCAGGACTGCTCTGCCAGAGTCAAACAGGAATTGCTGGGCAAGGGATCCTAATGCAGGAACACACTCAGCAGCCCCATCCCCTCTTCCTGCCTGTCTCTCCCCATCCCTGCTCCTCTGAGTCCCACAGTCCCAAAGGGCTCCCACAAACCCCAGTCCTCCCTCCATGAGTCTCCCCATCTGCCCCTGGACAGCTGCTCCATCCCACCCTTCTGCTGGCTGGGAGCATCAGGAAAAGGCAGATAAGGGCAGAGCACTTGTTATCAGCTCCCTCCATCTCTGCAGGCACAGGTTTTTATGGAAGCAGGAAGAACCTGAGACTGCAGGCAGCTCTGTCTCTGACAAACCTGATAGAAACTGCCCAAAGGATTAAAAAGTTACTGTAAGGGGTTGTACATCCTTCAGTCTTTCAAACGGACTGAGAAAAGAAAGGTAAAATCCATGGCTTTAGTTTTGTTTCCTGAGGAAAGCAACCCAAATAATTCAAAACATTACCCAGTGTTTCTTGCACATTACCTTTCAAGCTGTTATTGAAAATCAATGCGTTTACAAAACCCCAGAGAAGTCAGTAACACTTTTGGAATAGGTTTCTGCCTGAGGGAAGACAACCACGTGTCTGAGGGCTTTAGGCACATCCCCAGTGGTTTGGGTATCCCAAGCTTCAGGGTCATGGGGTTTGTGCCAACAGCTCAGCAGCAGAATCCAAATGGAACTCAAGAACAAAACGCTACATTTGTTTTGATCGCATTACAGTCAGAAGGAGCTATTAAAAGAAGTTGTAGCAGATGACTGGGTCCCGAAGAACCACAGGCAATAAATTCACATGGCAGCTTTGTTTCGTAACTTCAGTCCTACTTATCCCTTCTTTGTCTATTCTAATTACTCCCTGATATGGAATTAATGCAGAAATCAAATTAAATGCTCAGGAAAGTGTACGAATCAGCTGGCCTAAAAGAAACAACTATTAGAAACAATTAGGTAAACACATCCGTTTAGAAATGCACATTTTTCTGCCTGAGTGAAAGTACAAACATAGAGACAAAATGGAGACCTGTGAAGCCAAGAAAGGAGCAGCCTCTCTGGGACTTAGGAAGGTGTTTGATACCGCTTTGCTGGTGGCAGCTCTTGGTGGCCTGCTGCCTTCAGGGACCATCAGTGCTTGCAGGAGGCACTGAGGAGACATCCATTCAGATCCATATTCCCTCATTTCAGCAAAACCTCCCCAAAAGTGCCATTACATTGGGATGGCAAACAACGTAAACTTGTAGTGGGGGTACAGCACTGGGACCACAAAGATTGTCTAAAATGAGCTGACCCAAGTTAACATAAAGTGCAGATGATCATTTGATGTTTTACACCGAGATTAACTCAGCAAAAGCCACTGCAGGTAAGGAAATAAGTCACAGTGAAATCATAGAATCATAGAATGGATTGGGTTGGAAAAGACCTCCGAGATCATCAAGTCCAACCCTTGGTCCAACTCCAGGCCCTTTACCAGATCATGGCACTCAGTGCCACGGCCAAGCTCACTTTAAAAACCTCCAGGGATGGGGAATCCACCCCCTCTCTGGGCAGCCCATTCCAATGCCTGAGCACTCTCTCTGCAAAGAAGTTTTTTCTGATCTCCAACTTCAATTTCCCCTGGCAGAGCTTGAGCCCGTGCCCCCTTGTCCTATTGCTGAGTGCCTGGGAGAAGAGACCAACCCCCACCTGGCTAGAACTTCCCTTCAGGTACTTCTAGACAGTGCTGAGGTCACCTCTGAGCCTCCTCTTCTCCAGGCTGAACACCCCCAGCTCCCTCAGCCTCTCCCCACAGCATTTGTGCTCCAGTCCCTTCACCAGCCTTGTTGCTCTTCTCTGGACCCGCTCCAGCACCTCAATATCCTTCCTGAACCTCTGAATTTACAGTGAGAAAACTACCCCATGGTAACTGTCCCACAAAAAATACTTAAAGAAATGGTTTTCAATACAGCAAGATCTATTAATATGCTACTAACTGCATCGGTGATGCTCCTGCAATTCATGGCATTTTGGAAGCAAAATGTGCAGTAGTGTGGATTTTAAAAGCCTGAGTTCATTGAATGTAAAGAGTGCTGCCAATGTGGCGAGCAGAGATGCCAGTTAAAGTACATTAATTCTTTCATGTTGATGATCTGAGGAAGTGTACATAATTTTATCTCTGAGCATCTCACACTCAGAGCCGTGCAGAGAAGCCCACGTAGCCAGCAAGAGCAGTTTAACACCTTTCAGCACAACCCAGCAAGGACCCAAAGTATGTGACACACGCTGATACTGTACGTGAGGAACACTGGGCAGGGGGGCCAACACAAGAGACTACCTACTACAGAGAATCCCAACATGGAAACATCTCAGGAGAGTTGAGAATCTCCAAATGAATCCAAAAAATCCCTGTTCCACTGATGCTGCCCATGCCTCAGTTGCAGAGCAGCTCTGGACATTGGCTGTGCAACCTGTAGCCCCTCAGCATTGAGCCCAGGCTGTGGGAACATGCTCAGAGTGGCCTGGGGGATGTGAACCCTTTATTTCTTCAAAAAGCTGAAGAAAAATCCAGTCTCCCTGCTGAGAGAATGCAAAACAAGAAAACAAACTCCTTACAAGTGCTGGGGTATCCACAGGAGACATTTCTTGAAGTGATTTCACTATCTCTCTTCTTGAATACTACAGATTTTCTTTAGCAAAGACAGCTTAACCAGTGAGCCTAAAAATACTCCTAAGAATAATTTTACCACACAATGGGATATGCACACATTGGCAAGTAAAAATAATCCCTATTATACCCCATTGACAAAAAGATGCACCAGACACCTCATCGAAATGCCACTCCATCAACACTGCCAGAATACATTTGAAGAACAAAAAATGAACTTGTCCATAAAACTCCATTTAAGTTTCTCAAATCATACTGACCTCAGCTATAAGAATCCACTTACGTAGATAGGAAGTAAAGTATATTCTTTGCTCCGAATTGAAATTATGTTCCCCTCTTAGACATGAAAATTTTGAAAGGTGCAGTGCTGATATTAATAAAAAGTAGTTTCCCTCAAGAGACTGTGGCACCAGCTGAAATAGCAATCCTTCAGTTGCTTACAAGAATAAATGCCATATTATCACTGGGAAGAGTACTGGCATAGCAAAAGGATGGTAAGTGTTACTCTGATAGGGCTAAGTCTTACTTTATACAGAAACAGAATAATAAATAGCATCACTATTCATTATGTAATCACTATCTTTGTAACTTTTCATATGTTTAAACAGTATTGAAGAGAAACAATTACCTTCTTATGTACTAAAAAGACTGTAAAAGAGGAAGGTGCTCTGCAAGTAATAAATCTTTTAAGCACTGAATGTGTGCCTCTGCAAAAAAAGGCAAACCCATGTTATTTCTATCAAGGTATGCTGAAACACCCAGATATACTCCCAGATCCTGAAAAGGTGCAATCTGCTGCTCACAGCAGCTCTCACACACACCATCTGACTCACTGTTTATCTGGTAGTTCAGTAGTGGATGATACAGAATCATAGAATCAATTGGGTTGGAAAAGACCTCCGAGATCATCAAGTCCAACCCTTGGTCCAACTCCACTCCCTTTACCAGATCATGGCACTCAGTGCCACGGCCAAGCTCAGGTTAAAAACCTCCAGGGATGGGGAATCCACCCCCTCTCTGGGCAGCCCATTCCAATGCCTGAGCACTCTCTCTGCAAAGAATTTTTTTCTTATCTCCAATTTCCCCTGGCAGAGCTTGAGCCCGTGCCCCCTTGTCCTATTGCTGAGTGCCTGGGAGAAGAGACCAACCCCCACCTGGCTAGAACTTCCCTTCAGGTAGTTCTAGACAGTGCTGAGGTCATATGAGGCAAGATGTATGCATTTCAAGTTAATTACTTCCAACCTACATTTCTACAAAAGCAAAAGAACCAAAAGAGACCAAACTTTTCCGAAAAAGAGATGGATGAATCAATATACTCATCTTCACTACCAATCAAAATATATTTGGATTTGAAAACAGAAAAAAAAAAGAGTGAATACATATAACCCTGTATTTTTCTTTTCCATCTGGAAGGAGAAATCAACAACATCAAAACAACAACTGTGCACCACCCTGAACTGAAATCAAGTTCATGGTGTTCCTGAAAATGTCATACCTGCACTGGGCAGGGGCACAGATGTCTCAGTGCCACACCAGTTCAACCAGTGTAGGTAACGTCACACACTGTTGTCTGGCTAACAATTATATCTGATGAAACAACCTACCATTTAGGTTGGAAAAATTGGGAAACCAATTTTTAGGCACAGATAAATAACTGCAGTGTGGTATTTGAGTTATCTTCCAGATTAACCTTGACTCCAAGTCACTAAAGGTCTCAATAGAGGAGAAGTAAAACTTGTTGGGCACCTTAAAGTGCCAACTCCATTTTGTTTAAGCTGCACTTCAGGAGAGCATCAGTGTCATCTCATATGCCTAATGCCCTCCATAATAGCTTTGCCTTTTTCCTTGGTCATTACTGCAGGACAGACAAGTAAAATTGTGCCCTTCTGAAAACACCTCTGCCAGGTGTATTGCTCCAAACTCAGTGGAATCTCACAGGAGAAACAGCCCACATTTCAGACCCAGCTCACTGCTCAAACTCAGCCCCCACCCACTGATGTCTCTGGGATTCCTCCTTTTGATTCCCTGACCAGCCCAGACCTGAAAGTCAAGATACCCATGGCTAGACCCACTTAGTCATGGAAATACCCGGGAACTTCAAGCAATTCAACATCAATTCAGTGAATTTAGGCTGGCTACAATGTTAAGAATTTTCCTCTGTGTGCACAAGTAGATAGCATTGATTTCTGCAATAATTGCCTAGAAAGACAATTTTAGACTCAAATTAGCAGTTAAATAATTGTAGAAATTATACAGAGAGATTTCTTTGATTGGGTAGTTGTAATAATAGCTACAGAAATCTATCCTACACAGACTCTGCACAATACACTACATTATTTTAGCCTAAAGTTAATATTGTTGAAAACAAATCACATTCCAAGAACATCTCCTGTAAGATTATTTCCTTGGGGTGATTTTAATTATCTGCATTACACTGAAAATATTGGGTATATTAAAATACCTGATAAAACTTTGAATATTCCATACACTATTATCTCAGTCCTGTCCCCATTATCTATTACTTTTAATTCATCACTGGTTTTTCAAATGAGCTGTTGGCTTCTCAACAAAACACCCTGCCCAGCCAGTCCATCTTACAGGGGTGAGCATTGTGCAGTGTGCTGGAGGACTGCAGTGTAATTTCAGATAAGCATTATATGTCCTTTCCTTCGAGCACTCAAAGACTTTCATTAACTGTAGGGGGTGACTTGAGGCCTTTTAGAGGACAAAAAGGAGATGAGCATCAAGACACCACTCCATTCTCCTACCTAGGGCACCAAGACCCAGGCTGCAAAACTTAGGAAGCCAAAGTCACCACAACAGGAAGAGAAACCAACTGAAACCTTTCCCACATGAAAACCAGCAGTAGAGTTTTTGTGGGCTCTTACCTAGGTCAGGATTTTCACTAGTGTATTTCCAGCTCCCAAATAAATTGTAGCAAGAAGCACGAGATTTCAAGCTCTATCTAATACAACCCTAACACCCCAATCCTTTAGATGCATTCAAGGAATAAAATCTTACCAGTGTTCACCTGGCATCCCATTAGTTCTGCCTGAAATACCCACAAAGCAAAGAATATTAGATGGTTTGCAGCTGGAAAGACTATTTGGCTCGGTACGCTTGTCCTCTTCCCTCTCCCTAATCCATAATCCCTCTCTAACTCATCCCCACGCACAGCTCTCGGCACTTGGCCTGACAAACAGATCTCAGGTTCCAGCAGCACAGACAGTGCTGGGAATGCAGCACAGCCCTGGGTGCTGGTTGTGCACAGAGACACCAGGAGCACATGGACACACATTGTTTGCCAGGTGTCTCCATGGCTGCTCATCAAACACAAGTGTCCCTTTCAACCAGATAGTGTTTGGCTTTCCAGGAGCTTATTTTCTATCCATCTTGTCATAGTTTTTATTCTTTTAGGGCTAATTATTCAAATTTTGAGATCATGTTTGTCCCCACAGGAATGCAGGAAATGCCATCCATGCAGTCCCCATCACTCTGTGCAGCCAGACACTACCAAAGAGTGCACCAGAGCTGCATTTTTGGGATTTCTAAATTGCACATTTTTGTGGCAGCAAATCCTACAGCCAGAGGGAGTGTGAAGCAGCAAGGACTGGTTTTGAATTAGGCTTTTTTTTTGCCCTCTCAATTGCTGATTGTCCCCTTATTGCTAGTGCTAGGAGACAAAGCAAACAAAGACCAGTATTTATCTTTGTTCTATAATATTGTGACATTTAAAGAAGGAAAATGGGAACTGTCAAATAAAGATTTTGATATTGATGACGATGACGGACTGGATTAGCAGAGAAAGGATTTGATTGATGATGAACAAAAAGAGGATAGAATAATTAATGCCCAGGATTGAATTTTTATGGGCAATGAATCATTTTAAATTCATTTTACATTTCTATCAGACTATAAATTTGATCTAATATTCTTAGATTTCAATGAGGCATTTGACTTTCTATCTCACATTTTGATTAATAAAATATAAAATGAATATGGTGCCTATGCAATACATTTTAAAAGATTAAATTGAGCAGCAGCATTCCAGTAAACTCACACGGGGAATGACTCTCAGCCTTGCAGTCAACATTTTTATCAGCAGCCTGGAGGAAGTCAAAACTGTCGGCTAAAAGTTCTCAGATGACAACTGGGAAGGTGAGGAACAACGAAGCAGACAGGCAGATGCAGTCAAGGATCAGACCACACATCAGAAATAAAGACTACAGATCAACTTCATGAATGTCTAAGGGGGGAGCAGTGATGAGGGGTCATGTCTGTTGAGCAGACTGCAGCTTCCAGGAGCAGGAGAAGGGAAAAGCATTGTAGCTTCACGGGTCCTTAATCCTCCTTCTTTCAATTATATCTAAGTCTGCAGAGCAGACTTGTTCTAAAGAATTAAATCTTGGAAGCAGAAGTGAATAATCAGATCAATGGGAACTGCTTCAGGAGTAACCTTAATTCAAGTCTTACATTTGGGAAGACCAGCACTACAACAAAAAAACCATATTACCTCATAGAATCGATTGGGTTGGAAAAGACCTCCAAGATCATCAAGTCCAACCCTTGGTCCAACTCCAGTCCCTTTACCAGATCATGGCACTCAGTGCCACGGCCAAGCTCAGTTGAAAAACCTCAAGGGATGGGGAATCTACCACCTGGGCTTGTGCTCCACTCCCTTCACCAGCCTTGTTGCTCTTCTCTAGACCCGCTCCAGCACCTCAATCTCTTGCCTTAACTGAGGGGCCCAGAACTGAACACAATACTCAAGGTGTGGCCTCACCAACGCAGAGTCCAGGGGAAGGGTCACTGCCCTGGGCCTGCTGGCCATGCTGGTTTTGATACAGGCCAGGATCCCATTGGCCTTCTTGGCATCTGACACTGATGTCCATTGCCGATGAACCAGGACTACCAGACCAGCTGTGGAGGCTGCGGTTTCAGAGGGACATCAGACTGGAAAGACTTCAAAGTGGACTCACAAGGATGATGAAAGATGTGGAAAATCTTGATGAAACTTGTTATGGGTTTGGCTGATGAGCCTAAATTTGGGCTTTGGAGTTCTCAGACCAGGCCTGCAATTGTCAGCTGACTTGAGCTGAGCTGGTCTAGCTAACAGCTGACTTCTTCTAGCCAATAATATTGTATTCCATACCAAGTTACATCATCTCAAAAGGGGTAAAAATCCAGTGTGTGGGAGTGGCTTGGTCCGTTCCATTATGGCTGGGCTACAGACAGGACGTGGTGCACTTTTTGTCTTGCTAGAGTAGGCCCTGCTGTTCCTGCTGCTGCTGCTTGCATTGTGTTTGAATTCAGGGAAGTAGAAACATTTTGTTGTTACTCTTTCTGTTTCTTGCTAGGTGTCTTTTAGAGTACTTATAGATCTAGAGTAATACACTTTGTATTAATTGGGGAGTGGGAGGTTATTTCTTGTTATATATAACTTGTGTGTGTTATATTGTAGTTTTCTCTTAATTTTCTCTGTTCTGTATAAATACATGTAGTTAGTTTGAGCATAAACCTTGCTTGAAGTTTTTTTTCCTCTCCCTCTTCTTCCCTTTTCACTCTGTCTTACATAGTTGGCATTTTGCCAGCTCAACCCAAGACAAAACCCTATGAGAACTCAAAGCAAAAGGCACGACTTGATCACAGTCTATAAGTAGCTGTGCACGGAGAAGAGATTTTGGAGGTCTTCAGGCTGGTAGACAGGGTGGCCAGAAAACACTGTGGTACAAATTCAGTTTTGAATTACACACATTTCCAAATGTGACAGTAACATCCTTCACCACTAATTGTGGTGAACTGCCCAGCCCCTCAAACATTTTAATTAGGATTGTACAGTTGCCCACAGCTGCCACTCTTGTATCAGTCACCAAAACCAAGAGAAAACTCACGTCATGCAGAACAAAAATTGGTCATCAGTGACTCCTTTGTGACCTAAATGCCTAGAGACATTTCAGCAATACAAGATTCCCATGTTCCACACTCCTGATGGCCAACTCCCCTTCTCCAATTTGGACTGTTCTTTTGCATGTAAGATGACTGCAGGAAGAGCTGCTCAGGAGTAACTCCAGCTGGTCAACAGGATTTTTGTACATGGCTCCTCAGTAAAACATAAAGAGCTCTTGGTAGGTGATAATCTGGTAAAATTCTTCTTGAAAATAACTCAATAATTTCTTTATAATTATGCAACAGGACTCTGCAAGCTTTTTATAGGTGTTTCATTAGCCAAAGAAAAGTAGATATAGAAAATAATGCTTTTATTAATAGCAGTAGAGCTACAAAGAACACCTCATAAAATGTCTAATCAACACTCCCACTTATTCATCTAGCAAAAGACCATTGCTTGGGGACAAGTTAAAGCCCAAGCTCGATTTCTCCAATAAAGTCAAACATCAGTTTTTAAATAGCAACACATTGTAGATCCCAAACCTTGCATAGGGAAATATATTAATAAATTGAGGAGGTTGCAGCTTTGAAAAGATCTGTTAGTACTCACTGTGAGAGGAAAAGCTTGAGTCTGTTTATGAACTGCCAGTCAACAGTGCACAGGAGGGGTTTTATGTTAAAATCTAATTCAGCAGCTACACGAGCACCAGGAAATTCAGACAAACCCATCTGAGAACACTGGACAGCTACAACAGTCAAGCCTGTATTAGACTTAAGAATGTTCAGCCAAGATCAGAAAAGTACTTTTAAATTCCAGGATCTGGGAAGGCCAGACCTGAATATGCTAAATAAAACCAAAACCATCAGTTTTAAGGATTTCTTAAAGTTACCCCTAAAAATTTCAGCTCAAAGACATCACATCAAAGACATACTACAATGACAGAAAACTGTAAAAATCCGCTTCCTTTCTTAATTAGCCACAACCTCTATAAAAATCCAATTTTTCATCACTGACCTATTCAGCTGCCAAAGCTACTCATCAGACTAAAAGAAAATCACACAAAGAAAGAACTAGGCAAGTCTGTAATGGTTTCTCTTAAATCAGTTTTCCAGAACCTGAGTGACAAAGAACATCATATAAGCTAAATAATTTCCACTTTCAAAACAAAGAACAACTACTTGGTAAGAAACTGCACCCACAGATAAACTTCCATATTTCAATTCTTTTCTTACCATTTCATACTGGTTGCCAGAACATTTTGCTGGCCTCAGTTATTGCATTGTTTAAGAAATACCACAGAACTAATACATCTTTGTTCTCCATTCCTTTGGAATCTGTTTTTTGACATTTTAATTTCCATTCATTTAAATGCTTAGCCTTGCTTTTCTCTTCTGGAAACCTTTCTCTTAGCACTGCAAGTTACACATATTTATGCAACAATCTTCTTGTCTTATCCCAGCTAGTAAGTTTATCAGGTTTAATTTATAAAATCCATACCTTTCAAACCCAGGGTAACAATTTATTTAAAGACTTTTCACTTACTTTCAGCTGGAGACACTGCAGTGAGATCATCACTAAAGAGCAGAGTGGTGCAGGACAGCTGTGCTGCTGTTTTATTACCTGGTATACAGACAGATTGGAATTTATATTGGCTTCCTTCAGGAGTTTGTCACCACCCACCTGCAGGAGCATTTAGGAAACACATGACCAGTAGGTATGTTGTGTACGAAGACTTTCCTACAGCAACCAGAATTGCTGAAGGCAACACAGGCTTTTTAGCCATAACGAAGAAACTGCATTCACATGAAGGTAATTCAGGAGAAGTTTCAGAAGAAAAGCTACAGCTGATGCACCAACATAATGATAACACCTGAAAATTGCAGAATATGCCCAGACTTTATGTTCTGTGTTTACATTCTTGCATAATTTTTCCTGTAATTTCTCCCACGTGTTCTTCCGATTCAAAGGCAGCAGGAATCAGTTGGGGTATTTCTCTTACAAGGTCAACATTGGTGTATTGCTAACAGGTGATAAAATGCTAGACAAGGTATTGTAGATAGTTTCAGATCCACAGCAATGTGGAAAAATGCTGAAAGGGGCACTGTCTTATGAGTCTGGATATTTATTGTTTTCATCTTTGAATATTCTTTCATTTTTCCTTCCTTACTCCTGCTCCAGATTACAGAAAGGAATTTCCCCTAATTTAACCTCCAGATCAAGCAGAAACATTATGCATATTACATTTTGCTGTGCACACTGTATATACCTCATCCCTGCAAAGGTAATTGTTATTTAAATATTAATAACACAATCATTTCTTTTCACCCAAATGGGGGCCCATAGTACTTACATCTTCAGATTTTCAATTTTCTGCAAAAATCTCCTCTTTTATACATGAGAATAGCCAAACCAAGTCACTAATATGCACTGCTGAAAGGCCCTTAAAAGCATCACCTCTGTTCAAAGATGCCCTTCAGACACCTATTGGCATAATTTCTCCATTTTTGACTCTAAGAACATTACTGGCCTTTCTAGTTGTGACAACCATTACAAGATGCAGGTGTTCCCTTTATATCCTTCTGCCACCAAAATGTCAGGTCAAAGACTAGGCTTTGCTCTTAACAGCTTCTTTTCCAGATCTTTTATCACAGAGCTTTTCAAACCTGGAATTATTACAAGTTAATGTTTAAGGAGGGAGAAGGGGAAGAGCATAAGTCCTGTGGAGAGAGGCTGAGGGAGCTGGGGGTGTTTAGCCTGGAGAAGAGGAGGCTCAGAGGTGACCTCAGCACTGTCTAGAACTACCTGAAGGGAAGTTCTGGCCAGGTGGGGGTTGGTCTCTTCTCCCAGGCACTCAGCAATAGGACAAGGGGGCACGGGCTCAAGCTCTGCCAGGGGAAATTGGATACCAGAAAAAAATTCTTTGCAGAGAGAGTGCTCAGGCATTGGAATGGGCTGCCCAGAGAGGGGGTGGATTCCCCATCCCTGGAGGTTTTTAACCTGAGCTTGGCCGTGGCACTGAGTGCCATGATCTGGTAAAGGGACTGGAGTTGGACCAAGGGTTGGACTTGATGATCTCGGAGGTCTTTTCCAACCTAATCGATTCTATAATTCTAAGAAAAGAAGCCCCTGATGGTTTTAAAAACTGTCCAAAGAACACTACAACTTCAGCAGCAAACTGCTCTGCCTGAGCTGTACGTTGTTTTTTCCATATCCTGTACTTCTTCTAACTAAATACCCTCACTGGGAATGTTTTCCTGTGGGGTATTTTATCTGAGAAATGCCCCATGTCCAAAGCCCACCAGTGCTGTGGGAAGGCAGTGCCTTACCCACAGCCCTCAGCACTGGCAGTACAAGACACATGAGTTTAGCAAGTGCAGGAGCTCCTTCCTTGGACTCAGCAGAAGGGAGTGAAAGCAGTAAATAATCACTAAAGTGCTCTTATTTTTTTTTAATGAAATTTTGACATGTTTGGACATTGAAGCCTGAATTCATATGCAAATATCGTCAATATTTACCCCAGAAGAAACAACCATTCCCACATGACTAAGAAAATACCATAAACAGAATATTACTCACAGTCCCTTTCCTCCTGTTCGTTGACCTGACCTCAAGTGAGTGTGAAAGATTCACAAAACAGTGCAGTGAAGACTGGGAGGATGCAATACATAACTGGGTGACTGAACATGTCAGAAAATAGGTTCTTCTCTAACCATAGGTCTTAAACAGCCAGTCAGCATTCCTTACAAGCGTAACATGGATGCCCTTCAACCTACTCCAAGGTTGTCTTAATTTACAGAGAACAGTTTCATCAAAGTGGTTTCAGTATATAGGAATTTATTCACTATCTATATGAATACTAAAACCAGATTGTTTATTGTCAGCTCAGATCCAGGAATGTAGTGGAAGAAGGTAACTCATGACTGGTGGATCTATACCAAGCACATCCATCAAAACCTCAAATCCTCCCAAAGAAGCATCTCTCTGCATGCTCCTGGTGGCCTAATCTTTCAGCCCTTGCTGTAGATCCCTGTTTTGTTTTGAATAAAATGAGTTAGAATTTGAAATTTTCACTACGCTTTCATGGGGTATCTGAGATGTCTTGCATGTATTTTGTTCTGTTGAAACTGAACATTAAACAGTAACATAACCAAACTGGAACTATTGATTTCCTAAAATGCTGGATTGGTTAATTCTGGAGAGCAACCACAGGAGGTGCAGAGTGCCTTTTTCCACGTCCTCACCAATTTCCACACTGCAGAGCTGGATCCAGGGAAGGACCAACGTCCCATGTGCTCACAGCCCTCGCCTCTCCAGCAGCAACTTTGGCAATGAAAATATCAGCCCGTACGTGTCCAGATGTGCCAGTTCTGGTGGCTTTTGTGGAGCTGCAGGAGCTGAGCGGCATTGAGTCAGTGCTCAGGGAGCTGCCATCCATTGAGAGCCACAGTCTGTATGTGTAGGAGGTGGGACTGGCAATTTAGCAGCTGGCGTGGAGCACTCTCCGAGTTGTTCAATCACAGCTCCAGCTGCGAGGAGCAGCCACTGCGCTGGAGGTGCCATTGTTGTTTGTGCAATCATTGTTAATTAAGGTGAGATCTCACTGTGCTGGTGCTCAGCAAACACGGGAAGAAATGGACCTTTCCCTGGCAAGTTTATCATTCAAACAGACTACACAAGCAAGCACACAAGATGATGGAAAATGTAAAAGATACCTTTTAATGTTTCTTAAAACTCTGGTACCCCAGAATTCCCCCCTGCAGTCTCTCCCATCAGTTGATTAATCTCATGAGCAACACAACTGTGAGCAATGCGCTTCTTCCTCCGTTTTACTCAAACAGTAGTGACATACTGTCATACTTGAGGGCTCTGCAGAGGGATCTGGATAGACTTGAGAGATGGGCTGATTCCAGTGGGATGAAGTTCAATAAGGCCAAGTGCTGGGCCCTGCACTTTGGCCACACCAACCCCATGCAGCACTCCAGGCTGGGCACAGAGTGGCTGGAGAGCAGCCAGGCAGAAAGGGACCTGGGGGGACTGAGGGACAGGAAGCTCAACATGAGCCAACAGTGTGCCCAGGTGGCCAAGAAGGCCAATGGGATCCTGGCCTGGATCAAAAATAGCGTGGCCAGCAGGCCTAGGGCAGTGACCCTTCCCCTGGACTCTGTGTTGGTGAGGCCACACCGTTCTGGCCAGGTGGGGGTGGACAAGGGGGCACGGGCTTAAGCTCTGCCAGGGGAAATTGAAGTTGGAGAGCAGAAAAAACTTCTTTGCAGAGAGAGTGCTCAGGCATTGGAATGGGCTGCCCAGAGAGGGGGTGGATTCCCCATCCCTGGAGGTTTTTAAAGTGAGCTTGGCCGTGGCACTGAGTGCCATGATCTGGTAAAGGGACTGGAGTTGGACCAAGGGTTGGACTTGATGATCTCGGAGGTCTTTTCCAACCCAATCGATTCTATGATTCTATGATATGTATTGACCGGCTGAGAGATGCTCCACCAAGACCAGATCAGCTTCCAAAAGCTGCCTTTCAAAGTTTCACCCATTTGAGAAAGTGCCTCTCTCTTCTTCCCCCAAGGGAAATGGCTGCCCATGGTTCGTGGCTCTGGTTCACAAGGCAGTTTTACCTGGCTGGAGCATGGCAGGAGTCATCCCAAAACTGTCCATTCCCTCATTTGATTTCTGGTGCATCACTGTTTTCTTTCTTGACCGATATATTCCGTTTAATTTCATTTTTATTTATAATATTATTTTATTTATATATTTTAATTATATTTTTATTTTGTTTAATTATTTTTTTAATCCACCAGAAATCACAAGTATGTGCTTCTGATTATGGTGGACAATGTAGTTTTATTTTCAACCTGAATTCAGCCAATGGTCCTGGGGGTGGGTGACATGCTATTGAAATGAATGATCAACTCTGCATGTCACTGAGCAGTTTGGTATGTACCCAGCTATAGAAGTATAAAATACTCCTAAAATTAAAAATAAAGCATCTTATCTTCTATTTGAAACCTAATCACTCTGTAGTCAATGGTGAAAGTGTTCCGAGGCACTGACCAGCACTGAGGTCTGGCTCTGAACCCCTAACCCAGAGATAAGCAATCTCCCAATGCCTGGTAGCCCAACAACTCATCTTGCCAGGATCTCTTTTCAAGAAGATCTTTGCCTTTTGTGCTGAACTCTTATTGAGGTGCAAGGAAACACTGTTGATCTCAGAGATTAGCAAATTTCTGTGTTGTCTTCTAATGCACCAGAGTAAAACTTCTCTCTTTCCTCTCCATGCCCCAGTTCCCTGCTTCATCTTCACACACAGCAATGCCACACGGCACCTACAAACCCAGCAGAAGAACCAAGCATTTATCTGTGTGTACATACATACAGATATCATTTTCCCATAGAGGCAAATATTCCCCAGTAGAGAAAGCTGTAGTAAAAATGGTGCATGACAAATGCTCTTCCCAGTGTTTAATGCATCACAGAACACCACAAGGACTTGGTGGGAGTAGATGTGCTCTGTGAACCATGTACCTTCTCCTAATAATCACAGAAATCTGTAAAATCACATTTGCTTAAGAGAAATCC
This sequence comes from Sakesphorus luctuosus, assembly GCA_013396695.1. Lineage (NCBI taxonomy): Eukaryota > Metazoa > Chordata > Aves > Passeriformes > Thamnophilidae > Sakesphorus > Sakesphorus luctuosus. Next base: position 722,334 of record VWZD01011592.1, read on the forward strand.
AAACCTACATGAAGACTGCTCTGTTTAAACATATAGAAGTTAATCTTCTTAGACGAAAATAATATTCTTGATTGAAAATCTGGCTCTACCACATGTTTTGCCCCTGACTTTAATGGAAGACAGCATTTCATGTGCTCTACCTCACTGGAAGACAGAGCTTTTAAGATTGATTGATATCCAATTTATGCACCTCAGCAATCGTATCTACCAATCAACACTGCATAGGAGTAATAAAGTTTTACTTGTGATGTCAGTTGTAAATCTCAAAGCTATGAAGTACAACAGGTCACATTTAGTACCTTAATGTAACTACCTGATAATCTAAAATTCCCAGGTTAGGCCTATTGGTGACAGTATTTTCCACTGTATGTGCTATGTATATCATTATTATGTATTTTGGCTTGGCATTATTGTGGCTTCTCACCTTTTTCCAAGCTGTTGGGTCTGAGATACCTACAAGTACGTTTTTTAATTGTATTGAATTTCTTCATTTAAAAGTGAGATCATGGCCGTGTCATTTAAAGATGTGCGGACCACAAAGGAAGAAAGAGAATATTAATATACTTCATTCTACTCTTGAATCTCATCCTCAGGCATGAAGAGGTGTCTTGTTGCATTGTCAGAAATACCTCAGCTTGTGCAACTCAGCTCTGCAAACCTGGCTACCTCTGGGGGAAGACACATTTCATAACTTAGATGTGGTGCCAGAGGTCCTGTGAAATCCAGACTGACATGATAAGCAAAGGTAGAAATTGAGCCATTCCTCTTATAGAGATAAATCAAACCATGGTATTTACATGCTCAGAACAACTGATGCAGTATGAGGCACTGTGCCACCAACCTACAACCTGCAAATGAGAAACCTTATTATATTATGGCTATAAAACTGGCATCAATCCTATACAATTACTGTACACACACATTAACAGCTTCAGAATGTGGATTCACATCCCTGGGACTCCTTTCGTAAATCCAAAGGATTAATCTAGCCATATATCAATTTTAGCCTCCTTCAATTATTTTAGCATAGCCTCAGAATTATATTTGGCATCTCTATCTGGCACGTACAATAACTGCCAGCAACAGTAACCATTTCTGCATTGAGGTCACCGAGTATATCGACTGCTGTAAGAAGTCTGGAGAGCGCAGGACAGTGCCTGACTCAAAAAGTCAATGGAAATAGGAAAAATATAGCCCAGAAATTGTCGGAACTCTCAGCTGTATTGTATCTGAGCTGTAGTGCTCAGATCTCTGCACAGCTTGCCCTCTCCTAACCCCTCCTTACCTTCCACTCCTCCCCGCCACACACAGAGAATCACTAGAAATGATCCTTTCGTTTAACAAAAGCCTCTGACCGAGTCTTTCTCTGCAACGAACAAGACCTGATCCAACTATCCCGTCCCACAGGAAAAGCTGCTATTTGTGCGCCAGCCAGGGCAGACCGGGGGGTGATGACAACGCCGGCAGCCTCAGGGAAAGGCAGAAAACCCGAGCATCCCCTTTCCACAGAGCAGCCTCAGTTCTGCGAACGGGGAAAAGGGATGCGGCAGACAAAGAGAAGCGCCGGGCTGTTCCCCGCTCACGGCAGCGCCGGGCGCAGGGCACGTTCGCGATTTCGCTCTCTCGCTCCGGGAGCGCGGTCGGGCAGGCGGGGACCCCGCGCCACTGCAGCAGGTGAGGCTGCTCCGCGGAAGGGAGCGGGGAAGCCCGAGGTGCCCGCAGAGCCGCGCCGTGCCCGCGGCCAGGGCGGTGACAGCGACAGCGACAGTGACAGCGGCGCCGCGGCCGCGCTCGCTCCCCGCGCCCCGCGCTCCTTACCCGGCTCGGCGCGGGCGCTCGGCAGGAGGGCGGCGACGACGACCCCGAGCAGCAGGACGGCCACGGTCACGGCCGGGCCCTCTCCGCCCCCCGNGGCTCCCGGCGCCGCCAGTCCCGGCCCCGCTCCCCGCCCTCCGAGCGCGGGAGGCGGGAGCGGGGGCGGCGCTGCCGGGGCCGCGGGGACCCTCCGCCGCCCCCTGCACCGCCCGGGAGGAGCCCCGGCCGCCCCCGGGGCCGAAGCAGGTGAGGGAGCCGGAGGAGGGGACCGGCCCCTGCCCGCTTTGCCGGTCAGGGCATGGGGAACGCGGCATCAGCCCTTGGTGATCAGTCACCTCTCTAATTTTTCTTGAAGCAATTGTGCCCGGCCCTGCCTTTGGGTGTAAACGAAGCTGCACCCGCTCTCACTTGTCCTGCGAGCTGGCAAGACTCAAAGTCCTTTTCCGCTCTCTGTGAGAGCCACGTATTGCCAGCTGATGTCACGACTTGTGAGTCCGGGCCAGGACACCCCTAAAGATGGCCCAGTTATCCGAGGCACCAGCCCACAGGCAGCCCAAGCCCTGCCACAGCGCCGAGCACCACTGGCAGCAATTCTGCAAACCGCAAAAGCAGCTCTGAGAATAAAGAAGCTCGAGTGGACCGCAGGGGGTGACCAAATTGGCAGCTACGGCCTCAGCCACCCGCTGTGCAAACACAGCAGAGATCTTCTCCTCTCGCCCCTTTCCTGTGCTCACTCGGGCACGCACTCCCTGCCCAGGAGAGGGCTCAGACCTCCGGTGTGAAAGGGAAGCTCCAAGAGACAGAGGTTTGTCTCTGTGATGCTTAAAGGTACACCAGGAGACCAGGCAGCACAGGAAATGTGTTACGGACATCAGAGGAGGTGAGTCCCAGCAGCCGCCTCAGTCACAGTCACACCGAACATCGGGGCAGTTCGTTTGCTGTTTCCTGTAATTACTGTTTTCAGCAGAGGTAACGTAAAATCTTTATTCCAGTGCCCCCTCTTTCCTGGAACTGCTTCCATGAATTCTTTCAGTTCCCAGATCACGTCTGCGGGCAACAGGCAGTGATGGTGGGAGGAGAAGCAAAGCAAAGGTGCCCTGGGGCACAGCATGCTCCAGGACCACCAGAGCCAATTCTGAAAGGCTGCCCCAGCCTCTCAGCAATTCTGTTCTGCTGGAAGTTGTCTTTCTCAGAAATTCTTCAGGGTCCGGGCCGAGGTAAATTTCAACATGGGCCAGCCACAGTTTGACACCTGCTACCCAGCCGCTCACAGCATCCCCAAAGCCGTGATAACCCATAATCACCTATTTATCTGACTAGTTCAGCACACTCCTGATGTCGCCAATACAATTATTTAGCCACTAATATGCCCCGTTTCTGCCGTTTTACTTTTTCCTCAAATCACTATTTCAGTCTGTGCAAAAATTACCTTCCACATGATGACAACTAACGATTATCCAGAGCAAAGATGGCAGTTGTATGATTATTATAGTGAAATGGAGAGCTTGCTCATCACTCCGGATAATGCAGGGCCAACGCGTTTAGTGCAGGGCCCTCTGGTGGTATCTTTAGGGAGTCCTGCGGAAACTTCATTTCGTAATTTTCTTATTTTTCTAGGTTTTGTCCTAACTCGGCTTTGTAACAGATCCATCAGTAAGTTAATTTTGGCAGTGCTTTTTCCTCTTAACCATTACGTTGTTCTCTTAATTTTTCACTACACCGTGTGTGTGTGCATTACACAGAAAACACAAATAGATTTAGTTGTTACTTCAAAGGATTTTTACAAAATGTATTTTCAGAATGATGATTGGATCTCTTACAGCTAGTGAAAAATCATGACAGTTTCACCAAGTAACTGTTGATAGCCATTTCCTAAACTTGTTTTGGGGTGGGTTTTTTTTTTGTCCACACAGGTAATTTCTACCTCTTGGGGGCTATCTGTGCATCCATGCTTGCTACTGAGGTTTGCTTTCCTACATATGTGTTCTCCTAGGGCGTTCACATGCTCTGTACACTTGACTACACTTTTTTTTTTTGCCAGCAGCACATGTATTTTGCCATGAATTCACTTCCCTGGTGACCCACGTGGCCCAGGGAGGTGAAATGCATGCAATTCTAATCTGGTTTCCCTTAGGGAATCCTTAATGGTAGAAGTTAGCCCATATTCTAGAAGAGATGTCTCATTATAAAGAATCAAGATGCTCCATCTGCCAGTGAAAGATCTATTCTAGTTGGCTGCAATGTATTGAGTATTTCTCCATAGGACCAGCCTTGAGGATGAACACAACTCTACCGTGCTACGTGACAACAAACATACACAATGAGACCAAAATTCGGCTTTGTAAGGATTCTCCTGCCTTTGCCCCAGAGCAATAGGTTAGCATCCCCTGTCTGACTTGGGGTGAAATGATGAGTAAAACCCAGATCCAAAATTCCCTTGCTTGCAGCAGACCTACCACAAGCGTTCTGAGTCTTCCTTGTGTTTATGAAGGAACCCACTGATGAGGATCTCATCTATGGATGAGGAGTGACTGTGGCCATGCAGTGACTTCCCCATGAAGCAGGTGGCAGGCCATGGTCTCTCTTTGCAACAGAACAGTTGTCATTTCTCATTTTGATGAATAACCAGGCCAAGCCCATGAACACCTCACCCCACAAATACAACCACAGAATGGAGTGCAGCCTCCAGGCACCTGTACCAACAGGGTGGAGATGCTCCTAGCCTGCTATTTCAGGATTTAAGAAGAATCCTTTCAAATGGCTGTTTCAGCCTCTGAGCAAAAAGCTTTACTGTTCTAACAAAGAAAACTCAGTGCTGTTCCCCAAAACAAGGACAGGCAGAATTGTCTGGATGTGCTCAGAGCACGTACCCAGCTCTCTCAAGAGGGAAAATGCAACTTCCTACAGGAAGATATAATTAACCTCAATCACCATCAAACTTTATCCCCACCTTCCTGCACAGCAGGACATCAGCCGAGCTATTTCAGTATAGGAAGAGGGGCAGGAGGGGCTACAGCATTTCTCTGGTGTTCCCCAGAGCTCTGCACTGCGCGAGACACGCTGAACATTCTGGGCCTATGAGGAATTTACTCCTCTTTCAGTGGGGAGCAGCACTATTTCAAAACCCTCCTGAAACTTGGTCTCATGCTGCCTTGACTCATTACAGGAGCTGAACTCGCAGTATGCACGAGCTGCAGTGGGGATTGTGAATGTATCATGATCACCAGGGTTGCTTTCTAAGTGGTACTGAACAGTGGCTTCTCTGTTGCCTCCCAGAGACTGATCATCTCTCCAGCTGAAAACCTAAGCTAATTCATTGAGAAAACACAGCAGCATCCTGAACCCATTTGTCCCACTACAGATCTGTAGCATGTGACAGCCCCGTTGACTCTGAAAGCTTTTCCTTGAATGAATCTGCCATCGTTAACTGCAATACAAATCTGTCCTTTGCTTCTAGTGACAGGGAAAATACTCACCCAATTTTAAACCAGTGTTAGTCATCCTGAAGACCGCTGAGAGGAAGATTACTCAGTTATAATTGTCTGTTCTAGTCCAATCCTTCCACAGGATGGGAAAGAGCATAGGAGACAGTTGGACATCATTTTTAATACAAAGCAAGAACAGAAAGGACTTCACAGGCAGCATATTCGCCCTGAAAGGCTCAGGCTGCCTTTCCTTGTTTGCTAGATGTTGCAAAAAGTGGGATTGTAAAATACACCAAGGCAGTGGCCTTATTTGCTGTGGGAAAAGTGGGGTCTAGACACCAACATGAATTTGAAAGTCAACAATACACGAGTGTAACTGCACAGAGTGAAAAGCAAGAAGCTTTCAAATCAAGAAGGTGTCTGTAGAATTTGGACAGACATGTTTAGATGTCACCTGAGGGACAGTGCTGCAGGAAAAGCTTTGCAGACACTATGCCCAACTTGCATTGAAGAGTAAACACTGTGCAAGATCAGTATCAGCAGCACCTGGTATTTAGCAAATTAAAGCTGTCAATTCTGAACTATTTTGGTATCAAAACCACATTGCACTGTCATTTCACTCTTTTATCTTTCATTTATGACTGCACCTTAAATGCCATGTTAGGCACAGAAACCATTCTCCCCACAAATACATGTGTGCACCCAACTACCCCCATCGTGCAGCTTCCAAGCCACCAGATTTCAGTGAGCGCTGCAACCCCACGGCAGAGCGAGCACATTTGGCTGACAGCAGCACTGCCAAATGCGCCTTCCATGGACGTCTGAGCCGTACCTGGTGGCCATCTGGAGCCCGTGACCACACGGGGCCATCTGTGGCAGCGGGAGCACCTTCCTGCTGGCCAGGTGGCAGAGAGGTGTTTGCTGGTTATCTGGGCCAGATAACCTTTGCCAAAAGGTTTTTTAAAAGTGGGACATCCAGAACAAAGAACCTTCACAAGCTTTGGCTACACTAAGGACAGAATCTCAAGACCCTCTGAAGCAAGCCTTGAAAGGTAATAAAATTAAAAACTTCAGAAAGATTAGCCAAATGATTACATCATAATTTTAGAGCCTTCCCAGTCAGTTTTCATCATCTTTGCCTTGATTCAGCCTTGATGTAACACAGCACAAAATAAAAGCCACCAAAAGTCATCTGCTGCAATATATATTTTAATTCAAAGTGAATCTTGACAGTAATACACCATAAATTCTTATTTTGACACTCACCAAAATAGTCACCTGGAAAACCCGCTTTTTGTGACAAAGTACAGAAGGCTTGGTCACATTTAAATCACTGAGAACTAGAAAGAAATACTATCGCAAACTGTAAGAGACATTACATCCATAAAAAATTTTCCCAGTCCTCATATTGTAATATTGCACAGTGCAATTGCTACATGGCGAACTAGTGTAGCATAGAAATCCAAAGCAAAAAACAGCCACAAGTCTACGAATTGTTAAACAGTAACAGTTCAACCTCATTAATCAAGTCTCTATCACTGGGTGTTTCTAGAACAAGTCTTCCTACAGCTTGCAGTGTGATTTAACTTTTACTTAACACAAACCAAGTTAATTAGCAGTAAAAACAGAAAATTTAAAAATTAACCCCCCCCAAAAAAAGTTAATACAGTAGCATATTTGACCAATAAAACACCCTGAAGTTAAAAACCGAACACAAGAAATTCATATAAAATCTTGCAAATTAAAGTAATATGCAGATATGCAATTCCGTAGTCATGCAGTGTTTTATTTAAAAAAGGCATTAAAACGGTATTGTGTATAAATGCTTCTCAGAGCGTGACTTTTTTCACAGAAAAAAAGGCCCTCGCCCTGAAAGCTTTTTATTTCCTGTAGATGGGCCCTGGACACTTGCAGTGACAAGAGTCCGTTCTCTCAGAGTGTATTGCAGGAGTGGGGGAAGAGTTACCTGGTATACTGAATTTAAGCTGTGGATCCCAAATATTTGGTTCTTTGAAATGCAGACATTTCTAAAATTACAATACATAGAAAGAGCAGCAGATCTAGTTTGGGGCGCACTTACAGCGGTTTGTTCCTGCGTACGACAGGATACTGTTGTGATATACAGATAATCGTGTCAATTTAACAAGCACATCAGCTTAAAACCTTAAGCACAGTAAAAAGAAAGTACAGTAAATACATTGGACCAATGATGATCCCCATGGCCCCAGAAAAAAAAATGCAGTATATTTTTTTTTTGTTATCACGATATAAAATCCGTGTTTTCCATTTGCATTGGTTATTCTTGGTGTGTCCATTGCCTGCAATGGAGGGAGCACCAAAACAATGTCGAGTCCCAACACAAGGGAGGGAACAGAAAACTCTCTGCTGGACCACACAGCACAAGTTTGAAGTGGTAAGGTGGACATCCAATTTGAGCATTGTCTTGACTCCCCTATATTTAGGCTTTACATATGTGTTGATGAGATTTCAAATTCATCAGGATACTCCTAATTTCTAATGTATACTTTATATACACACACTTGTACAAAATGCATAGAGTTGGTTACTAAAAACACTGAAATTTTGGGGAAAAGTTAGGTTTCTTAATTTTCAGTGTGATTAAAAATGTACTGCTGGTATTTTCATTAATTTTTTTTATGATTTAATACTGTTGTATTTTAGTTATTACTTAAAAAATAAATCAAATGTAGGCACATTTATTTCATTCAGACATTCATTAAATAAAACACTGCTTGTGTTAGTGGAGTAGAGAAAAGGATTACCAGTTATTAGCTTATTGACAGAGTTAAACTCCAATGCTTTGCACTCTTATTCCAGTCAACATTGCAAGGATTGTATTCCAGATTTTGTTTTTAAAAAAGTTAAGTCAAGCCTGCAAGATGCAGCTTCTTAAGTGTCTACACAATGCCAATATGAAAACATAAAAAAATTAAGTTACATCAATACATCCACTTATATGCAGTGATGAGCTCAAAGTTAATGGAGATAAAATACTGATGCAAATAACACACCCCAAAAAAACATATGCAATCATCTTCCATCATTTACAGTATAGTAGTTACGACACTTCAAACATGAAAACAAAATAAAAATTAAAAAAATCAAACCCAAAACCCAGCTTCTATTTCATGTAATTAGACTTGTACAGAAATTAGAAGGCTAAGAAAGAACTAGTTAATCACCTAATTTCACAGCTATCTGAAGTGGCAATCATTATATAGCAGCTTATCTATGATACATTCAAGATAAATGATACAATTTATTACTTGCCCATAAGCTAAAACACAGCCTCAGCTTAATACCTTCCATAAATCCCATCTCTACACTACAGTATACTTGAGGTCTATGAAAAAGTAGCTACCTTTTATAGGAAATGGATGATTAAGTCTTTGGTGCTGCAAAAGCAACTTCATTTGAACAAACAAAAAAACCAGAAAGACACACTTCCTAAGGAAAGAAAAAAAAATAATGCAAAAAGCATGTAATTTACGTCCCTGACGGAATGTATTAAATAAGCAAACACCCGCAACAGGCTAAAACAAATACTATCATGTAAAAAGACTAAAATCTCTCCCATGCATAAATGAAAGATTGCACACAAAGAACTCACATCTTTTCAAGCTTCAATAGTAAATATTCTGCTACTAGTTATTAAATACTGCATGGTTTGCTCAAGCTAAGATGAAACCACGTCATGGATCAATGAGCACTTGGCTTTTCCTCTCCTTAGCTAGTCACTCATGACTACCCCACCTCTAAACATTTTATTATATCCAATTAGACAAACACTTTTAAAACAAACTACTTAGGTTGTATTGCAGTTCCATTTGCCAGTATGAAATACTGTCTTGTGTGTCACTACTCAATAGCTACTGAATCAACTTTTCTTAAGCACTACTAAAGTCTTGTCTTGAAGCTAGATCATTCTGGGGGAAAAAAGGACAGCAAAATTCGGCTACAGCAAAACATGCTGCCTTCTCAATAAGGAAAATACACCCAATACTAAAATCATACCACACAAAACCCAAAATGAGCATTACACTATCAAAAAATCAGCAGATCTGAATTTTTAAGTGCTGCAGTCCTCAACATTTATATATAAGTAATAACATTAACAACCTCAAATATTTAAGGCACTATGTGTGGGAACAGTTTACAATGCAGCTGAGATTATTAGGACAACAACATTTAAGAGCAATGTTTAGGCTTTTTTTTTTTTTGCCCATGCAAAAGACACATGCAATGTGAAGAACAACAGCTCAACTTTTAGGTAAGTGACTCAACATTTAAACACCAAGATACGCAATACAAACAAGTTACTTCTACACTGTACTGCTGACACATGTGCATCTGTTGCTCTATAGTTCTGTACACTGAATGGCTTCCCAAATGTAGACGTGTCTTGCACTAGTTAGAAGGCAATTTTATAAAAAATAGCAGGAGCAAAACCAGATTTCTGCTCCCATAAGTCACCTGTCTAAAGTTACTATATAAGAAGATAACATGACCAAAGACAAGTTATACCAAATGTGCAAAACACATTAAAAGTGAGTTTTTTTAAAGCTCAGAGTTGTTTAAATTGCACCCAAGTCTACATGATTCAAAAAAATAATTTTCCTGTTGTGCCATGGCTAATATTTAATAAATACCATGTTTCTTCTCAAATCAAACTTCTGTATCATTGAGCTTCCTCAATATACTGTGTCTGAGTTCTCACATGAATGGATACTGGCTGAGTTTTGTCGGACTCAATGGAAATCCCGTGTACGCAGGTGAGGCTGCAATGTACGAATGCGGCGGGAAAATCGGTTTGTACGGAGTCTGATGGATGGTTGGGGAGGGTAAGAGGCGGGGGTTGATGCCAACTGGGACCTGGTGAACGATGCCACTGGGATGGGTGATGCTGTACGTCGGGGGCTGTAACAAAGGTCTCGAGGTACACGGCGAGGCGAGGAGGTGGGCGACGGGCGCGGCGGTGCTGAGGGGCGCTGACGACGGGTACGGGAGGAGAGCGGGCTGTGCTGCCAGGTGGGTGCTGCCAGGGAGATGGGCGTGCACCGTGGTGGGATTGGGACTGCCCTGGGGCAGGGAGAAGGCGTGCCCAGTGACGCTGGCAGGGAGGTGGTAAGCTTGCTGCCGCCGCGGCGCGTAGTTCCCATTCCACTCCGGCGGCCCCGATCCAAAGTGCTGAACCTGCCCACACACAGAGACGGGTCAGAGTTAATACTCCCAAGTGTAAAGAGGCTTTGAAAAATGGAATAATGCACTAAAACTAGTCAACTTAAAATCAAGAGAGATATAGACGGGAATAATTAAATGCTTAAACAAAAAAAATGTATTAGCTATTTAGGTAGTAGCACAGACAGGAAATCTGACGATAAGAGATGGAAAACAGAACACAAGTTGTTTTAATGCTCTTGCAAAAAAAAAAAAAAGAGAAAATGCCATGCTGGGCTGTTTTAACAGAAATACCATGTGTCACATGAGCAAGGTGCTTATTCCACTCTACTCAGCACTGGCTTGGCATCAATTGGAAGTGCTGCGTTCAGTTTGGGCACCATAATGAGGCACAAAGAGGACAAATAGGAGAGAAATTTTAGAGGAGAGCAGGAAAAATAATAAACGGATTGAAAATATCTGAGACAACTAGGCAAACAGAAGTCTAGGGCTATGATCACAGGGAGATGTGGCAATCATTAACAGTTATAAAGAGAAAAGACTAAAAATCAATTACTCTCATTAAATGATGCAGACTTCAAACTACATAGGGCAGCTACTAAAGAAGGAAGGATCAGCATAAATTTCTGTAATGAAAATAACATTCTACACTTTCTGCCAAGAGGCTGAGAAGTTGAAGACGTTGAAGAGATTAAAAATTAATACCATGCTGATCATATTAAGGTTTGCTTAGAATTAATTAAAGCAATCCTTTTGCATAATCATGCAGAAGGGGAGACTGTGTCACCCACCCAAAGGTTTCTTTCAATCTACACTATTCAAGTCATTATTGCTAAATCCTCTTATCTACATATAGCATGCTTGCATTGAGCATTTCACTTACAATATTCACAGTTATTCTGCAAGCCTTACACAAACAGGTACTGCTCTTACATTAATGTACCTCCAGCTATCTAACCAAGAGCTCAACGCAGCTACAGCTCAAAATTAATTAATTAAAAGGCTTAAACTTGATGTCATGTGTCAACTTCAGTTCTCAGCCACAGCAGGCATATTTACTGTGTTGTTGGGTAATGATAAAAGTAACTTTTAAATTAACTTTGGGTATCTCCTAACATTGGATTGAACTACATTCACAACCTCATCTCCCCCAGTTTCATTACCAGGCAGCACAGGGAAGAAATAGTTGGGTTTGCTAAGCTCTATCTCATCCCTGGATACTCAAATTACAAACATTTTCATGCACACTGCTAACAGCACAAGACTGAGATATAGCTGCAGATTTTAACTGCACACTATGAGCATTTTAGCTTTTGGATGTAGGAAAAAAAATGCTAACGTATTTTTCTTTTTGTCTCATGCTCTGATTTTGTGTAAGCATTCACAGTTTTGCCAATGTGGCTTTTACATTATTTTTGAAAATAAAGTTAGCTGTTTTAAGAGAATGACCAAAAGTGAAAGACATGACTTGCCCAGTAAGTTGAAATCCATTTTTCAAGATTTGAACACTTCTTTATTGAAGCTGCTGAAAATCTGCAGTTGCCATTGACAGCAATTGAAATTGTGAGGATTCAGCACATTTGGAACTCAGGATAGAAAAAGTGCTTTTTAGATGTAAGTACACATACCTGACTGAAGTTTACGTGTTGCTGATGGAATGCTGATGTCAGTTTTTGCTGACGGTTTCCTGCAACAGAAGACTGGTTTATTCTTCCCAGGACAGACCGACCCTTTTTCAGTGGCTGGCACGAAGCATCTTCCAAGAGACAAACAAACAATGTTATGTTTTTGTTGTCACTGTTCTCTTCTGACAAAGTACAAGGAGAAATAATAATACAATACACTAATTAAAGTCAAAACCCAGCAGTATTTAGAAGCATTTACTGTGGATTAGCAGATATATGAATAGGTCAAAATCTTCATATAGATGGCTATTGAATAAACACTCAAATTTCTATTCTTATCTACTGGCATTGAAAGAAAAAATGCCTGATCTAACTTACCTGTATTCACTATCTGTTCCTCAAGATGTAACCTGTTTTCAAGTCTCATTGGTGGTACCACTACTGTGCAAACAGTTGATTTGGTTTCAGGATTAACTGATGCTCTTGCTTCCTTATTTTTATTGTTATTGGCCACAAAGCCATTTTCCACAAACGGGCTGTCATGTCCTGAAGAGTCTGAAGTTGGGGAACCATCCACTGTATCACATCCACTTTCCTGTTCGTCATCTGACATACTGTCAAAAAATGAAAGTATTGCAATGAAACAAAGACCTTTTTTGTGTAGGTAAGTTTTCTTAAATTAACACACAAAATTTACAGAAGTGAAACTACTCAAAGGTGCATAAAAATGATATATTTTTAGTATACAAGCACATATATTCAAACTCATTCTACCCATAAATTGCAAGGTTCAGAGAAAGGAGGTAACTTCTACATAAAGACTTGGACACGTAACTCAACTTGCACCCACTTGGTAATTTCTGTTTTCAATAATCCTGGTCTTATAAACCACTTGAAATTCAGATCTTTAGGTCACAAACAAAAAGTTCAAGATAATTATTTCAAACATAACGGTCTCATGATGGCTATTACAGTGGCAAATGAGAACATCCTGATCCCACTTCCTCCTAGAAATCAGCCACATCCCAGAGTCTGCAAAAGGCCGTCCCCGGGCCCCATGAGAGTCACGATGGCACAGAGAACGCTGAGGCAGCATCTGCACAGTGACAGGCAGCTCCCCCTCATCTGCATATCAACCACCAGCTGCTACATGAGACCTTATCTACTGAAAAATTAGGCCTCTGAAGCTCTTCCAGAGCACTGCCTGTGCCTGAGCCACAGGTTCTATTTCACAGATTCAGTTGACAGAGACAAACACAACCTTCTGTTCACACAGTGGCTATTCTGGCACTTGTGGTCTGTGAAATCCACGCTGGTCAAGTGGCTGCAAACTTATTTATTCAACCACTGCTTTTACCAAAGCAGCTGGAAGGGGAACAAGGTGGAGAAACCAACTCATAGTCTTTCCTAACATTTGCTAACAGTTATTGAAGCTCCATGCTTGCATCAGAAGGCGAAATGGCTAAGAAGATGGTACGTGCCAGCTGTCAGGAGCACGACCACAGTTCAGTCAGTGGAACCAGAACCAAACACCTTTCAGGCAGCAAGTGCTAAACCCCTTGGGAACAGAAACTAATTTCCAGTGAGGTACTGTCAGAAGAGATATTAACCTCATCTCTGCATTATTTATTACACAAGCAAAAGGTACATCACAGAGGCATCACTAACAACAACAAAAAAAGACATTTAACAAGTTCTCAGTTGGGACTGTGCCAGGTTTAGACAGATGTATGTAGATTATAAGGATAGCAAGAGACAGCCTTCAATTAACAGAGCTAAAATGAATGGTATGTGGTGCTGAATCAGCAAGTGTAGATGCCAAAAAGCTCCTGGTTTAAAGATAAGTATGAGAATTGAGAATTTCTATCAACTAGAAAAACATGAAAACTCCAGTTTGTATTAAAAATTGGTGGAATACTTGCTTAACTAAAAACATGCAAGAAACAGCAGTGAATTCACCAACACTTGAACATTTAGTGATGTTGCAGCTAATGTAACATGTCCTTATAGCACATTGCTTAAAATAAGACAATATAAATAAATCCATTTATAAAAAATTAATTTTCTGGGAAAAGTACTTTGGCACTATGAGGCCTGGCACAAAACCCTAAAGACTTAGCCTACAGAGATAGGTACTTACCAGTAGTTTTTTAGGCAGCAAATAGTAATACTGTGACAACTACTGAGCAACTAATTGTATTTCTGTATTATTATTTTTGATCCAAGTTCCTAATTATATGACTTATATTAAGTTGAATGCTAATGAAACCAGAATGTAACACACTCCTCTGCTATTGACATAAGGTTGAATTACAGAGGGAAATTTAATTACAGGTTGGTTCCTTGCAATTCAAAGCAAAAACTGTAAATCGAGGTCCTTATAAAATCTTATAAACTGTAAAAGGTCCTTATAAAACCTTGTGAAGTTTTGAATGTTTTGGTATTAAAGAATTTCAAAGGACTGATAATGTTAACTAACAACCAGTAACACTACCTGATACCTCTCAGTATAAGACACATCTTGTTATATAAATCTTTACTAAAATTTAACTATTTAAATGGAAATTCTTCAAATGCTGCTAGTTTTTTTTTCTTCTTTTACAGTCAGAAATTACAAAAGCTTAAAAAATATGACCAGGGAAATATAACTGCTTTAGTCCATCTATTTTTAACTCTGGCACCTTTTTTAACACCTCTCTTTTTTTCTTGAGGGAGAGGATTGTATTTATATAAAGATTTATATATATAAATCATGTATTAAAACCATCATTAAGTCAGACTGTCCATTTAAAATACATAAAACTGCCTGTACAGACTAGCAGTTCCATCTCCTTGTCAATACACACTGTGATAGAATCTTTAATTATTTTAAACAAACTTTTTTCATTAAGAACCTAATCAAATTCATTTCGCACAATGAAACTGTTTCGGGCTTGAATCACTCTTTTCTGTACAGAAAACTATTGTACAGGAAATAGGAAGTGAACTGTAGAATAAAGATAAAAGAACTGGTCATGCTTATGGCAGCCATGGGTTGCTTGAAAAAAAATTATTGTAGTTCACAGAATTTCTATGGAATATTGAGTCAATCATATTAAAGCAAACTTTTCACCAATGCCAGCAACAACTCTTATCTAGGAATCTAATTTGTAGATGTGCCACAAGTAGGAACAATTAAAATTTCAAGATATTAGCACCAGACAGGCAGGGACTAAAAGAAGGGGAGCAGCCACCTGCAGGTGCCCCAGCCAGAGCATCCCAAGTCAGTGGGAACTTCTGACTTCTCACAGGTTCATGTTTTCTAAGTGTCACACAGATAAATGTTTTAGAGGCAATTTCTCAGTTACTGTAGAAAAAATGCCATAAAATAGTTAAGATTAAAGTTCAATGGTTTTGTAAGAGTAGATTTTGAATCATGCAGAAATGAAGTTTTAAGCTAGACATGAGGCAGTGAAGGGAAAAAAACATTTAAAAGCTGCTCATAAGAACAGAGTTCACATAAGAAAGACTTAAGATGTGCTAGAAATAAAAAAGGCATCAATGTTATTAAAGACTACAAGATAAACAATGGGAGAACAAAAGGGCGGTAAAAATTAAAGACAATCCAGTAACTTCCAATCTGTCACACCCTACTTTGGCTTATTTCATTTTGCAACCCCAGAAGGTTTTTATTGAAATGGAAGTTGCATGCAACATGTTTATATTTTCTTTGTAAACACCATTCATTCAGCACTCTGAAAATTTCCAGTGTAGCAAGAGAGATCTGTTAGGAATGACAAAAGAACATTATGTGCTGTGCAGGCCAGTAAATTAATTTTTAAATAGATCATTCAGCCTCACCCGATGGCAACATAACCAAACTTCTGTGTTTTTTAGTATAAAGTGAGTGTGCTGCATAGGAGGATCTTTATTGAAAGGAGCCCAGTTTTTACCTGTTGGATCTCTTGCAGGGAGAGGGACTGGACTGCTGGGAGGAGCTGGTGCTGAGCGTGCTGTCAGGGCTGCTGAGGGAGCACACACGGTCCATGTGCAGGGTGTTCTGGCAGGCTTCGCACTCCAGGCTGCCCTTACACCTGCCACACAGAAACAGGGTGAGCACACAGACCTCTCACTCACCACTTAGGGGTAATGACGGACTAAACCAGGGGCCAATAGTAGCAAATGCCCCTTAGATCACACACAGAATCACACACAGACTATTCTGAGTTGGAAGGGACCCACAAGGATCATCGAGTCCAACTCTTAAGTCAATGGCCCACACCGGGGATTGAACCCATGACCTTGGCATTATTACAACCAAGGTTTAACCAACTGAGCTAATCTCAGAGTCAGTGATGTAAATTAATATCCAACTCCTTGCTGTTTTTACATCCAAACCAGATTTTAAACCCTTTCAGTGTTCTTTTGAAATTATAGACTAAACATGCATTTTTTGAAACTTACTAAATAATGTTTTTTACTGAATCAATACTAAAACAATTACATAAAATTTACCACAGCAGTTCAAAGCCTTGAAACCTTTGACAAAGCTGAGATTTAAAATACAAGTTCCTCAACTGCAGAACCATTACAAGCAAAAATGAAATCCAACAAACATTAAATTTTAAGCCCTCATTTAAAATGATGCATGCTCCTGTGATGGCTCTGTGAAATAAAACTCCACTGGGGGACCAGACCCAGTACCTGCTTTTATACCCAAAGGCACACCCTTCATACTGTTGGAGAAGTATTTTCCACCCATATGTATGTAATATTATCTACTGGATGCTACTGGTGGAATGATAACACTTATTATAAAAAGCCAGAAGACCCATCTTCAACAAAGAGATAGGGTATGACATTTTTAAGAAAAAAAGTATGCTGGACCTGAAAGTACTATGGTTTGAAAATGCCTAATGCACAGGGGCTAAAGAGATAAGGTTTTGATGGTGTTGTTTGCTCTCAAATAATGCAGTGCCACAGGTAACTTCCTCCTGAAATTTGATCAGAAAAGCGTTGCTTGTCTTTAAGTCAGATTCATTAAATACAGCAGCTGTGCTGAGACAGCTACACTAAAGTAAATCTAATAAAACAAATAAACCCAAACAATAAAAAGAACAGTGATTCGTACTCCCTCAGTGAATGTGTCCGCCCCATGTCCTCCTCGTCCGTGTCACTGCTGATGGTGATGACGCTGACGGCGGGGCTGGGCGAGCCGGAGATGAGCAGGGCCTGGCGCTGGGTGGGGCGGAGAGAGGGGTCAGGGGCCAGCCTGACAGAGGCTCCACAGCAGCTGCTCTCCTGTCCTTCTGAGTTCAGATTGTCCTGTGCTTCTAGACAGCTTAGTCTCTTCACAGCCTTCAGGTTAAGTATCTTTGGAGATATAAAGGCTGAGTTTTGAATATTGGTGTTTTGTAACATGTTGCTCCTGTGAAGAAAACACATCATTTGGCATTTAGTGAATCTCTACAAACATGCTTAAAAACTACTATTTTCAACAAAACCAAAGCAAGGAATGTAGGCTAAACCACCAACTTTCTAAACTAATACAAAGAAAAACATGTAACAGTAAACACAGTCACAAATACTTGGCATAGATGATTTCAGATACTAACAAAAAAGATCCAAAGTATGTCATAGCTAAGACTGGCATTTACAAAAACATTGAATACAGTATACTGAAAATCCCATTGTCTTGTAAGGGAAAAAAGAAATGAAAATCCCATTCAGGTGAAAAACAAGCAAACAAAACCTGGCCACATTTCCTGAGAGAAAACAAAACCAAAATGCTGGCCTCCAGAAGAACTCCTTGCTTAATACAGGAATGCTGACACTGCCCCTGTAACATTTGCTTTTCCCCATCCCACACCTTTGCCAATATTTTGCAGGGCAGTAGGGCATATTTGCTTCTGCAAACAGCTGAGACATTCTTGGCTACCAGTAAAAGACTGTTCTTAAGATGACTGCAAGGCAAACTACAACCTGGTTATACAGTATCCCTTTATTTGTCTAAACCTGATCTATCCTCACACACATAAACTTAGGAATATCCTACTAGATGTCCCTCAATAGATACTTACACCTTTCCAAAGTTTGTAAAGACAACTTTCTGTCATGATAGGCACATACTAATGAAAAGAAACTAAAACATCTTGCTATTGCAAGTATTTTTCCATTCAGTCTATTACCAAAATAACTTTGAAAACTTAAGGCTGAAAGGATGCGTTTTCCCAAAAGACTGTTTAAGAGTAATTTTCTCCAGCAAACATGCCACTTTTATAGGTTACTCCTCTGCCCACTGTCTTTCAATGTTAGAAATAGTCTACCAACCTGTTCTGACAGAGTTTGTTCCTCTTGGTAGCTGCAGGCTGAGGCCAGACGACATGTGCAATGCCCACACTAATTGGCTGAGGGGCAGACAGGGTTATCTGATGTGTTAGGAGAGGCTGTGGTATCACTGAGTTGTAATGAGTGCCCTGGGTGATCATCTTCCTGAGGAAAAGGAAAGGCAGCTTTATCCTGCAAATCATTTGCATCAGCACCCACAGTTCTTGTTAAATCAAAGTCATTAATTAAGGTATTGCACAGAAACAGGGACTCACCCCCAGTCTCCAAGCCTCTGTGGGCCAGCCACAGGATCAGAGGCCAGAGATGTTGCAGGAGCTGCCACTGGTGCTACCTGCTGCCATGCAGGAACCAGGATCTGCTGAGTCTGGTTCGACCATGTCTGTGGGCAAGCAGAGAAGATTTTACCACACAGGTTGGAATGACTGAATTTACATTCACTGCTCATAGTTCAGCACAGAACAGAAGAGGGACTGCACTAGAACTCTGCATTGAAAAACATTCACTACCAATGAAATAAGAAAGATTTTTGCTTGAAAGTGAGCCAACCTGAGAAAGGATTCCTGCTCGAATCTGTAGTGGCTGAATTGCATGGGCTTGGGTCACCAGTGGAACTGCATTATCCACCCTCAGCGAGAAACTGGTGGGTTTGCTGTGGTTTGTAGGAATTCCTATCAGGCAGAAAAACACATATACAAGCTTTCAGCAAACACCAATCTTGCAGATATTTTCTGAGCAAAATGCAAACATAGAGGACAATTTTAAAACATTTCACGATTTTTTTGGATGTGTTTATGATCTAATTTCATCATTCAGACTTTCAAGCCAAACAAATCAACACCTAAAAGATTTTTGTGCCATGATTTATCTGCACAAATATTTGATGCTGTAATTTCCAGAAAGAACTGCCAATAGCTATTATTTGGAAACAGACTACTAGAAAGAGGAATGGCTTTGGCAGAAAGTTCTGCAAAGCTCAGCATTTACTGTTTATCAAACTACATTAAAAGTATTTGAAAGGAAGCAGACAAAAGTAAGCAGAGCTGAATTTCAAAGCTTCTCACAACTCACTCCTGCACATCTCATGCTCTGTATTTCCAGCAGGCTGGAACCCACTCCTCTTAGCTTTTATAGCTAATGCCACATGTCTAATGCCCCTCTTTGCTACCACCTCTTTTGTGGGAAACCACGTAAATTTTTCTGTGTGTCTCATCCAATATTTGCGGCAAAATTCATAATCCTATGCTCTTCATCAAAATAATGCAAACTCTTAGATTACCACAAGAGCATCGTACAAAAAAGATGCATCTCGTGCCCTCCATAGATTTCATTATTGACACAGGAAAGTAACAGACAGGTAGCGATGCTGCACTGTTCACTACTGGTAACATTTTTTTTACATAATAATGTCAAACTGAAACAAAAGAGGAATTTTTCTCAGCAGATACTGCAACAGGACAGCAATGGTAGAAGAAAACACTGGCTAGGAAAAGATATACCTAATGCCATGTTCTAAATGCACTTCATGCCTTATGCTTTAGTCAAAGATTAAGCAATTGCTGTTCAGAGGTAACTACTAAAGAACTACTAAACTGAAGTTTAAAAGTGTTTTGTTTGGGTTTTTTTGATTCCTTACAGTGAGAGATGAAAGAAAATCTTCATCTGATGTCATTCTCATGTCACAACACAGCACTAAGTTACAACCATGCACTTCAAAGCTTTTAATTTTGAAATGCAGCTGACTGATTTTTTTCCCCACAGCCATCTAGAAGAGCATCATTTCAGCTCTGACAGAAGCAGCAAGTTTGAGCATTTCAGATATTCCACAGAGCAGCCAAGCTGGGAAACATTGAAGTATTGCCAGATACCATTAATATCCCCTTTTCATCCATGCCAACAACTCATCACCAACATGATGAAAACAATATATTCCCTTCATTTCAGCTGTAGCAGAATATAAATTTGGAATTTTCTCACCATATCAAGACTATGGAAATTTATCATCATATTAAGAATACAGTATACAGATCACAGATAAAAGTATTTGCCTGTACTGTTTCCTTTTCTATAAATCACTTTATTCATCTGGGAATAATGAAAACAGTAGGGGGTTTTAATTATGGAGTATGTAATTGTGTAAAGAATATATACAATTTAAATAATTAACTGCTCAGAGGGAAATCTGTATGAAGCAGCTGTACATTTACCTCCCATAGCCCTCTGGCACTGCCCAGTGAATACTCAGACCTTTCAGGAGTTTCTGGAACCCAAGGGAGATGCAGCTGCCACAAATAACATTACTGAAAAAAACTGCTGTAACTGTCTTTATCTATAGAGATTAAGACTTTCTGGGGTTTCAGTTTAGCTAAAATGTTTGTGGTTTGGTCTTTTTCAGAGTGAATTGAGTGTGAATTCTGAAACTTTAAAATGCAGAGGAAGAACTAAGGAGGAGTCTGAAGGTTATTCTGAAAAAAACCCTACTTCCTATTAACTCCACAGTTTCAAGATCTGATCTCAATCAAGCTGAACATTGCTAAGACAAATAAATCACATCTTTGGAGATGTGACTGTAATCCAGCTAAGTCAATAAGCAAACAACATAAACTACCTTTCCCTTTCCACAGCTGACCACTACTAGAATAAGACATTGATATTCCCTTTAACTTTCCTGTTTCCTCTCAAATTTCAGTTCAGAATACCCTCCTCTCTTGCTTCAGCTTTCACATTTTGTTCCTCTATTTTATGTAATAGTTTGACCCATGGCTTCCTCAGTAACCAGTGTATCTAAAGAAGTTACAAGTATTCCACACGTGTTTTCCACGTAGGAAGGGAAGAGTTTCTCTTCCTTTCCTTAGCTAAAAGCTGTAAAGAGAGCTTAAAGTCTGATCCCTCCTGTTGTTGTGGTTCTCCTGTCCAGAGTGAGATTGTTTCATGCTTGTTCCCCTTCCTTTGAGGTTTCTAATTGTGTTTGTCTATTTCATTTAGGGTTTTTTAGTTTAGTTTTGTTTCCTTCTAATTTTCTAGTTAACCAGCCCCCTCTTTCCTTATCCCTTTTCCCCTGGGGGTGAAATCCCACATATTGTGTATATAGTGTAGTTGTGCATGTTAAAAAATATAATTCCTTTTTATTCAGTTTAGTTTCTTTTGAGTTCGTTTCTTTGCAATTTTTTTCCTTGCTAGGAAAGCTCTGGAAAGAAAGAAGAAAGCAGTCCAGAGTTATTAAAAAAAAAATCTAAGCCAAACTTGTGACACCAAGACATAAATTTACGNAAAAAAAAATCTAAGCCAAACTCGTGACACCAAGACATAAATTTACGTGTGTGTGTGTGTGTGTGTGTGTGTGTGTGTGTGTGTGATATGGGCACTGAATTGCTTAGATCACTCTCTGCAGATTTCCTGTTTCTTTCAGGAAAGTGCTGTGTATCTGCATCTGACTCACATGCTAATTTTTTAATGACATAACTGAGTTCTTTTAAATATAAACCTTAATTGGATATAATGGAAAACTCATATATTGCAAAGAGACAGTAACATTCATATTTTAGGAACTGTGGCAATTACAGATAAACATACCTTGAATAGCTGGAGGACATATAATCAGTGCCTGCTGGAAAACATCACTGCAGCCAAACTGAGCAGTTCCTGCCTGCAGTGGGATCCCTTGGTGCAAAACTGAATGGGCAGATGCAGTCAGTGCCTGTGGGAACAGATTCAATACAGGCAACGTTATTGGAACTGTGAATCTGAACACCTCACACACTTGTCCCACCGCTTTGTATAATAAGTAACTAATTCAACTTAGAAAACGTAAAAGTTCAACTACGTTTCACAGGAAGCCATTCCATTTGGCCACTGGAGGGCAACATAATACAGCACTGGCAATCCCAGTTTGTACCTTAATTTGAAACGTGCTGAATTCTACACGGTTCGTTTAAGAAAACATTAGGAAAAAATGAGAGTAAAACACAGAAGATTTTGTCATTTAACAGATGTTCTTTTTTTAATTATTAAATTAATTAGGAAAACTGCATTAACTGAACTTATGATTAAAAAAAAATTAATTAAAAAACCCCACAACCACAAAACATTGTTTTTACCTGACTTCTTACTGGCCCAATTTTGGTAAAGTTCGCAGTCAGGTTGGCTGCACTGCCTGAGGCAACTGATCTCATAAGTGATGTTTTATTGCGATTGCTTAAGTCATACAGATTTGATCTGCATTTGCAAATATCCATGATATGAAAACAGGACTTCACTCTAGCAAAACCAGAAAATAAGTTGCTTTAATCACAATCTCATGTTGTTAAAGATGTAAAACAATTCCCCAGAACAAGGAAAAAAAATTAGTTCAAAGCCCACATTTTCCAGTTTCACAGAATGGCATCACACACAGAAGCAGAAAAAAAGAAACACTGCTGTTACTATGGTCACACCAAAGCTCTGTAATGCCTGTTTTAAAATCAAGAAAAACACTGCTATTTCCTTCTCCTTCCATCTAACACCACTTTCTAACAACTGTGTACAAACAGGAAGGAGAGTAAACTAAATGGGTGGAAATCCTGCTCTTGCACTTCAGGAAATCCACAGGGAAATACACAACTCCAGAACTGCAAGAAAACATTCAATATATTCCACATTAATCAATACATAAAAGAAAATACTGAGATATTAACCTCAAGAGGAAATTCCTACCCTGGATCTCAATGACTGATTGGAACTAGGGCTCTTCATACTTCCAAAAATCAAGCCCAAGTTTCTGCCTGTTGGAATTTTAACAACGATGTACAAAAACAACTTGGAAATCTATTGCTCTAACTGTAACTTTTCAGGAAAAAAATAGTTATTCAACCAGTTTCCTTGACCCAGTAGATGTATCTAATGTTGCAAGCACTTGAAAGAATTCTCTAAGACATTACAAAGATTTTTTTTTCTCTCTGATAGCAGAAGAAACAACAGTCCCATACAAATGAATTGCAACAACAACAGAGATTTCTGTGTTACATACTGGTTGCTATGAGGAAAATCAAGGAGGTGCTTCATGGTAACAAAAGAATGGTTCAGGGTCTCGGCTGGAGTGATTCTTAAATCAGCATCAATAAGCAACATTTTCTTCAACAGACTGACGAATTCCCTCCTATCTGCCTTCTCTGCCAACAGGTCACTTCCTTCCAAATCCATCACCATGTTCACCTGAATTGAATAAAACAGTCACACAGAACACATGCATATTAGTTTAACTCTCTCTGTTGCTGTTTTCTGCTACAAAATACTAATATTCAGCCTTTTGTCAGCTTATCCCAAAATGACTGGCGTGGTGACTTCTTTTCTGCACCCACCCCAGCTAAAAATCCTGAAGGCTTTATTCCCATGTGGCACTTGGAATTCAAGAAGTAAGATTCAGAATAAAGATTTTCATATGGTCTAACTCAAACTACAAAGGTAATCTTCAAAAAACAAATTCAAACATGTATTAATGCCAACACTGCAACCAAATTTGATTATTTTCTCGGGATATGAAAAGCAATGAAAAATTTCCTTTAATTATTGACTAGAGAGTTTAAAGCCAGGAAAAAGTGAGGAAACAGTTTTTTGGTTTTTTGTTGGTTTTTTTAAAATTATACTAAGAAATATAATTTCAAGGTAACAGAATTATACTGGAAATGATACAGTTAATATAGCAGGTTCCATATGTATTCATTGTTTTACCCATAATAGCAGAGATAGTATAAGGGAAACTAAACATTATACATAAAATTAAAGGGATCCCTCACCACAAGGACAAGTCCTATTGTTTAACACAAGCAATGACAAAGAAGGATCTTTATTAAAAGCCCAAAGGGCCACACATTTTCCTCAGAGCAGCAGAGAAGAATGGATATGACTGACACACAATAAATAATATTCTAAAAGGCATTTCTTTCAAAACTAGTAAAATGTATTAAAATCAGCATTCATTCCCACATGTTCCTTTTGCAAAGGAAGGAGGTTTTAATACTCACGTGCACTATATCATCCAAACTGTTGAAAATGTACTTTCTGGCCTCTTTAGACTTCATACCTGTTTCTGCCTCATGTTCTTCCAATGTCTCAAAAAAAAAAAAAGCTGAATTTACAAGCTGTAAATAAGTCACCCATAACTACAAAGCAACTTTACATATTTATTCACCTAAAAATCGCTATTGGGTTTTTTCAAATAATTAGTGTTTTAAATGAATATGTGTACAGTGCTTTGCTGGCTGCTTCCGTTCCCTAAATCAAAAATCAAAACCTGCTACATTTTATATCTGACAGATCACAGTACTGGATTACAAGATAGTTTGCACATCATGCAGTAAGTGCTGAAAGCCCAGCAAAGAGCTGTTTAATGAACATCTCTGGTGTGCTTATATTTTTATATATCACAGGTTTTCTATAACTTGTATTTTACCAACTTCCTCAAACTCCAAACAGCAGCAACATCATATCACTGTAAAAACCAAAATAAACCAAAAACCAGGCAAATCTCTGTTCAACTTTTTGGGTTTTTTATTTTTATACTTTTATTCCTCCACATACACAACAGCTGGTATAAATATTTTAAATACTGAAGTGTGAAACAAACAACTGAATCCTAGGGAAAGAATGAAACCACCCATTCGTGATTTATGAGCTTGTATACCACTTTCTGTTACAATTTTCCTCCTTCAACACAGACAGCACCTGTAGGCTGGTGCTGCAAGAGGCAAGGTGGGAATTCGGNCAAGGACTTGTTTAGGTTCTCTGATATGGAGAAGCCAGGTGTTAACTGTCCCACAAAGATCAGCTGCTGGAGCAAAGAGAATGCTGGATCCACCAGGAGGGTGTAACTGGAGAATCCTTACCCAACCCGATCTGGCGGCGCCGCGCCGGGGATTTACCGAGTTACGGTGCAGAGTTTCACAACCCGCGCTCTGAGCTCCCCACTCTTGGCCACCACAGACAGGTCCTGTCAGCTGTAACTGTCTCCTGACGCCCTGGGCCCTCTGCTAACTTGGTGAAGTTGGACCATGGAGCAATACAATTAAAAAAAAAAAAAAATTGCATAGGAAGGGAAAGCTCTGCTTATGGCCATGGTGCAATACTGGTGGTTAGAGGGGGAAGCAAAGTGTGCAGAACACAGAAGGGCATGTCTTTTCATTTTGTCTGCACTCACTGTATTGCAGCTCTCAGCCAGCAAGACTGTGCTAGCAGGAGATCTGAAGGAAATGAGCTGTACATAGTCATCCTATTTCCTAATCTCCTTTTTCTCCCAGGAACTTCTGATCCTGAAGCCAGTTTTGGACAAATTTTGACAGAGCAGTGCAGGCCTCAGAGACAAATTCCTTAAGTAAAGTAAAAAGCTGTAATGCAGCAAGAAAGAAAACAAACCAAACCAAACCCACTCACTTAGCACCTTTGGGGATATAAGCTCGATCTGAAAGCAGTGCAGCCTTGCAGCAGCCATTGCATAGCCTGGCAGCTGCACCAGGTCAGCTCTTGGGAGGAAATGTGGGCATGAGCTTGGAGTGCTGCTTTTGGGGAACACAAAAAATGGAAGGGATACTGTTGGTACAGAAAAATGAAAGATGAGCAATTCAGGTCTCCATGGACCCCATAAGACTGAAGCAGCTACCAGGTAAGAATAAACAAGGCCAGAGCTGCTGTTGACTGGCAAAGGAGAAATCACTCCCCAGGAGTTCACACAGTACTTTCTCACAGGACACCGGAGATGTACCTGAAAACAGCCAGGATGAGTTCATCAAATCATTGGATTTCTGAGATATTTATTATAACCAATTGGAATTTGTAGTTTGATGGTGTGAGGTTCAATTTAGCCAACAGAACGCAGCCTTAACCCTATATAAACCGTGTGCAGTGTGTAATAAAGGGCTTTTGACCATAAACCACAATGGCTTGTTGGGTGAAGTCCTTTTCCTCTGCGTTAAATTATTTACTTTATGGATACAGAGCAGGAGCTGCTAAACAACACAGGAGATGCAGAAGGGAGATGGTGGCATTGCAGTCAATCTTGGCCTTGCTGGTTTCTCTGCTGACACAATAATGTGTTGCTTTCTACTGCATTATACTGTTTACCTTTAATCTCCAACTAGAATATGGTGCATCTGTTTCTCTACAGAAAAATCTTGCAGTTTTCGTTCCCATGTTTAACAACTGCTCTCCTGGCAAACCTTGAGTCTGTGAAATGTAACGAATCTGAGGAAAAATAAAACAGGAAAAATAATTTATTTCTTTTTTTTTTTAAATCTGATCCACACAGACTTTTAATTTCATTTAAAAAAATGGCAAAATGAAGCACACTCAGAGCACCACAGTTCAGCAGCTACATCTTACACAGGGGAGAAGCCCAACACTGAGCACTTGGTACAGCTCTCTCCGTCTGTCAGAGAATGCCATACATAAACAAACCTCTGAAGTGACCTATATAAGCAAGCTTTTTAGGCTGGGTCATAGAAATGAGGAGAGTGGCTGTCATTACCTGCTAAACCCCTTCAAATCCGAAATGTATTATTTTAATTCTAAACAGGCAAATCAGTGAGAGTGCTTTGTTTGCATACAGAACTTTGATTAATTTCTTTTCTGCATGCTCTTATTACATAACTTGATAAAAATCCTACCCATTTGCTGCTTCCAGTGTATCAGGTTTTTACACATGTGACACAAGGAAATGTTCAAGGAAATGTTCCATGTGGGAAGGGGGTGCCTGTACAACTCTGAGGCATCCAGCAAGAGACACTGTCCCTGTCCAAGAAACTTTACTAACTGGGTGTGATGGAAATGAGCTTTATCAGACTTTTCCACTGAAATGATCAACATGCATTTATTCTGGAAGATGGCTTGCTATGCATTTTGCATTACCTTTCTTATCACTGATGATTGATGTGTTACCTAAAATAGTTAAGTTTCAAGGCTTCAACAGAACGCTGTTGAAACATGACATGTTTTAACTTCTGTGCATGCAGTGTTAACTCACTGTATACACGGGGGGAGTTATCCCAAAAGTAATCCTTCTCTAAAATAAAAACTACCTTAGAGTTGGAACAATAATTGGCCATTATTGAAAACTGAGCTTGTTGCAGGCTGAGATGGGGGCAGTATGGATTCAGCAGCCAGGGCAGCCAGGGATGAAGGTCAGAGAGGAGCAAGGTCCTTCAGGGCTGAACCCTGAAGGTCCCACACAAGGGGCTTCTGGGGTCAGCCAGCCCCTGGAAAAGGTGGAGCAGCCAGGGAAAAGGAGAAAATGGAAAAAAAAAGGAAACATCAAAAGGAGAGAGTGGTCAAATACACCAAACCAGAAACTGAGAGGTGAGAAGATCAAGTCAATGAAAGATAGAGGACTTGAGAGCAAGGAGCACCTCTGAGAAGAAAAACTGCTGGGCAATAGAGGGGAAAGACAGACATGAGGCTTCTGCTTAAAAATAAGTGACAGACCCAAGAGGGAAGGAACTAAATGCAATCCTGCCAACTTTGGGTATTTGGAATTCTCCATAATTCTCTACCTCAGGGAGTAAAGAGAATCCCATTCTGACCAGAAATGTTTCTAGATCATATATAAAGACTGAAAAATTAGTGAGGGAAAGACAGTGCATTAATTCAAAAATTTATCAGTTGAGTACCTGTGCCTGTTTCTAATGAGTAGTAAAGCTCAGAAGACACAGCTATTTCCCCCTGGGAAGTACAGCAGTTACTGGTTCTAATCACAAATGACTATAAGAACTCAGAGCTCCCTTCCCAGGGCCAGTGTGATGGTTGCCACACAGCAGTAGGACAGGGGGGGAAATGCAGCACAAGGCCCTTGCCTGTTCATGCACTCAGTGACACACACCATGCAGCAGGAGGAAAGGAATTTCCTTGGAAGCCATCTCCTCCTGCAGCCATAGCCACATACACTGAGAAAAACCCTGAATCCAATTTCTCTGCAGCAAGTTTGGCAGATGTGCTAGAGCATGGAAGGGAACTGTTGCTGGTGCAGAGGAGGTTACAGCCCCTCTCCCACCATGAGGGTTATTAACTCAGGCTTCCAGCAAACATGAGTGGTATGTCACTCTTTAACTAAAAGTCTTTTAACCTCAGTATTCACTTGTAAAGGGAGCAGAGAATCTCACGGGCACCAAGATTCCTTGCTAATCCATGTAGTCCTTTGTATGAAGCCCAGCACTTTGGAAGGTGGCTGGCACTGGTGACAATGCTTTGTACTTGCACTGTCCAACAGGATCTAGACAGGATCTGTCCTACATAGCTCAACCTAAACTTGTCTCTCTAAAACTGAGAAAAGGTAAGACAAGGAGCACTACAAGGCAGGTACTCTGTGCTCACTATTCATCTGCCTTCACCTGCCTGGGTTCTGTACATGACAACCTGTCTGCAGTGTAGTGGGCTAAAAAAGGTGCTTTCTTTTCAAATGAGACTCCGTATTATTCTGAAAAAACATCCTCAGCCTCATGAGGCTGAGCTTTATGTTGTTACTGCTCCCTGTGCAGGAGTCAGAGGCTCCCAGCTACATAAGCGTGTTGGCACAGGTTAATTAATAGCCTGGGCTGCTGCCATCATGACAAATCACAAGTTAATTTGAGGAAAGAATGGGACCCTGGCAGATTTTCCACACTCAAACTCCAACTCCACCACAAGTGACTGAAGATGTGGTGCAAAGCAGCACTGCACATCCAGAAGCAGCATCTGCCTCTGTGTGATCAAGATCAGACCACCATGAACTGGGCTTGCCCACAGCAGCATCCCTTTTAACAGCTATTTACAGCAGAGCAGGGTTCAGAAGTGGAAGTAATCCTGGCAATTACATATTTTGCACGGTTTTTTTAATCTTCTCCTGCATTTTATTTCAAAATAAGAGGTAAATAAATTTGCCAAATTCTTTGAAATTTTTGAGGCAGTATTACAGATTCCTTCCATAAAATAAATTTGTTCCCCTTATCCTTAAAAAGAACAGTGAATTATATGGTTGTTAGATGTTTCCTCTTTTATTTTCCATTTCAACAGCAAAAAGGTCTTCTAAATGCTTCAAAGCATCAACCCACATTCCCTCTCACAACTCACTTTCTACGTGTGAAATGCTGTATGTTGTGTAAATTAAGTAAACAAAAATACAAAACGTTACCCAAATAAACACAGAATTAATATATTCCCCTGACAAGAGTTTTAACAAACAAATTTCTGGGAAAGTAGGTCTGATCTGTAAGCACAGGGAGGCAAAAGCCCACTAGATGATCAGGACTTGAATAACCTAAACATCCTGCTGGAGGGAACTGCCTCTAATCTCAATGGTGAATCACAGATGTAGAACTCAGCAAGAGAAGCCAGTGCTGTTACTTGTGAGGGTTTCAAGAAATTTCTTTATTTTCAAAATTCAAAACCAGATGGGGATAGCCAGGATGCTGATTACATTCCTTCCACATTCTACATTAGGCTAGAAAACTGAAGACTTCTCTAAGTGTTTAAAATAGAAAATGTTCTACATCTCTCATTACAAACCACATGGGCTCTTTTACAGTCAGCTCACTAATGCTGATGGTGGTGTCAGCAGCTGAAAACTCCAAGGCAAAGGCACAGCTTGGAGAGCTCCAAGCTCCACCAATGCATATCTGTATCATTAGTGCAACAGTTGGTTCTCCTTCCTCATCAAGTACTAGCTCTCAGAACTTTGAGCTTTGTTGGGTTTCCAGAAAGCATCAGAGAGTATTCAGAAGACAATTAATGCTGACATCTGAATAGACATTCCAGAGTCAGCCCCATCCATTATGTTCATGGCAAGTGAGAGATGACAATGCAGTCATAGTAGCTGCAAACTTTGGTTTCCATCAGAAAAAGCAGCTTCAATACCAACATCTATTTTGTAAGATGGAGGGAGGAGGACAAATTGAAAGTTAATTCACAAAAGCAGCACAATATACAGTCTGATTTAGAAACAGGAATTATGTTTCTAGGACAATCAATAAGACTAAATTAAAAGCACTGAACAGACTTGAAGAAATGCTACATAATAGGAGATATTATTAACATTCCCAATTCTGGATTTAACGATTTGAAATCCTTAAGTTGCAGAAAGTGTGCATATGCTTGTGAAATTTATTCTACTACCTGGTCATATTCCAGTGCTCCTGGGTAGAGTGGCCATCCAAGAAACAGCTCTGCAATCACACACCCTAAGGACCACATGTCTATGGCTTCACAAAACGGCAATCCCAGAATGATCTCAGGTGCTCTGCAAATTAAACATGGTTACTGCATTTTTTCCTTGGGGAAAACAGGTAATTCAACAATCCAACATGATTTAAAAAAAAATCTGGTATTTGATAACACAGCCTATAATGAAATCATAGCATCAGAAAGTGAATTTTTCTTTATCTAGATCCTCTCTGGTAACATTCTGCCACTCCAACATGTTTTCTTCCTACAAGTATCAGTTTTCTTATGTACATAAAAGTAACTGATATGCCTGAAAAACAGAATGTCCCTGATTCAACATTATTCCCTTTCCTCCCCTATATCTCAGATGATTCACCCACTCAGTGTTCTATGTCTTTAACTACATTCTAAACGCAGTACACTCTTTTATCTCAAATAAAAAACATACTAGAAGTTTTAGCACAAAATCCACATGCTCACTTCCCAACTGGACAGTACACTTAAAGCTTTGTAAAATACCAATTTAATGACATAACTGCAAATCCCTTAATGTACTCAAATCAGCTCAATGTGATCAATTTTTAAATCGCTTAAATGAAAATATTGCACTTGCTAAACAGAGCAGGTGTTATTTTTCACCTAACACAAATGTGAATTATTTAACCAACAGCATCTGAATTTATTTCTGCACTCAAGAACCAGAAAAATTGGTATTGACACAGCTGCTAAAGAGCCTTTTAACATTTCTGTTCATGTGGAACCAACTCAAGTATTTCACAAATATCCACTTTCATTGCATTTGTTCTCTTAAAACCTTTCCTCCCAGCTCATTCAAGCTTTTAACAAAAGGAAAAGGAATTAATTTAAATCTGCATTCGACTATAGAAAGGCGCCTGGAGATGTAAAGTATTATTTAAATCATCACACTATAAAGGGATCTACTTTTGAAGCAGACAATCTGCTGTTAGCTCAGTGTGTCACAGAAGAGTGGGGAGGTGGTTAAAACCAACAGAGTAATTCCCATTGCAGCCGGGCAGATCAGGAGCATCCAACTGACCAGGTGACGTGATCTCTCACCTGTGTAAAAACTTAGAAACCTTAGTCTTCAGCACATCCTTCTGTAGTCTGTTGACATTCCACATCCAAGCCAGACTCTCTGATCACAGTAAATTCCTACATATCTTATGCTTCTCTGACATTAATCTTCATCGAAATATTCTTTACATCACTGATTTGGGAACTGGATTGGTAACAAATTCCTATTCTACACTGGGACAGAGAAGCTGTTTTGTAGCTACACAGCAGACCAAGAGCTGAAGCCTCTCCATCCCTCTGCACAAGGGGTAGCTGGCAGAGCTGTGCATGCCACACTCCAAGCTCCAAGGATGCATGTTCACCCCCAGTGGAAGGACTCCCAATGCTCTGCCCATCTCTGACCAGTGAAGCTGCTCAGGCTTCTGCTACAGGGAGAATCCAAGACCTTCCATAGATAAGAAAGTCTATGGGACAGGATATTCTATTAAATATTTATGTACTTTCCATTCATTTAGCACTTCAGTTCTTCCCCTCCTCGTCCCAAACCATTTCAGATGCAATTATAAGAAGAATAAATCTTGTCACACTGGCAGTGAAACTGGAGAGGCTCAGTTTTCCACTGCCTCCAAAGATTTGGTTACAATAAACTTCTGGGGATCAAACCCACGTATTTTTGTAACATGGGATTGTGACAATGCAGTATGAGCTACTTTCGTTATCCAAGGAATAAATTCAATATCTCTGGATGCCACAAGACTAGAAATAGCAGCGAGAACCGTCTGCCTTCACCCGCTGGCTGCGTGCCAGTCTGCCTATGGCTGTCACAGAGCTCTGTTAAAATACACTTCCTTTTGTTGTATAATGTTACAGCCCTGAATAGTTAATGAATATACACACAGCCTATGGATATAGGGGCTTTAACAAATGCTTCTGCTAAAATAAGCTCTTTAAAACCTCTTACGTTTACTCAATGGTTAATATGGGCCCCATATAAAAATAGCCACAGTCGGTCGGTCTGTCGCTCATCTCTTTTGAGGGACAGGATTGCAAATAATTGAAGGAGAGATACAATAAAAAAAAAAAAAGAAAGGAAGGAAAAAACCCCAACAGAAATGGGAGAATGTTTACTGTATTTCAAAATATAGTTATCTGTTAGTTTTTCATGGGTAACACTAACAAGTCTCATCAAAAGGGATGAATTTCAGGAGAGGCAAGACCTGTGCTCCTCACTTCCCAACACCTGACCTGCCATGCAGAAAGGAAGAGAAATAAATGTGCTCCTGAGCAGGGCTACCTGCACCACAACCACAGTACAGGGAACAAAAACCATTCTTATGCTAGCCTGGGGTGAGGAAGATGAAGAGCTGCTGGTCTTCCGTGTTCAGTGTGCCCTACCATGTTTCATGTTAGTGTTTAAAACGGAGCAACTTTTTCACAGCAAACAAAGTTACAGGAAAACTGTAACTGTGTTTGATTATGTTTAAATTGGTCTTAACCAGCTCAAACATTTTTGATACAGTAAAGTTTATTAATGTCAAGCTCAAAAGCACCTGTTTCTGTTTCTCCTTCTTTTAAACTTCTTGTTAAAATCTACCTGGAGAACTGGGGAGAAGAGTTTTAAAGTGGAGGGAGTCATTCTTCGATTTTTATTTTTAAGATGATCCTCAGCTCTTTCCTCATACAAGAAATACTTTTTCATGCAGCTTAAAATGAAGGTATTCCCTTTCCTAACCACAACCAGAGACATCAGAGTGGTAGGAAGCCCAGATGTCCCAACAGTCACTTTAACATCAGATTACTCAAACAGCTACACACACACACACACACACACACATCTCTGTCTGGTTTGTACTACAGATTCAAAGCTGTTCAGTGCACCAGAAGCTACCACAGTCTCCAACTCCGTAAACAGCATCTGCTATCCCGTATCGAGACATCAACAAGGAGAACACCAGAATTTTCTGAACTTCTGAAGGACATTCCAAAGCTAGATTTTACAGAGAAAACATCTATTTCCTTCTTATCAATGTTAATTAAACAGTAATTAAAAACTTTATTAGAAAACTCCATTTAGAATTTAAAATGCAATGTTACTAGACTGGAAAGATTCACTTTATAAAGCAGCAACTCCTAGATACACATCTGAAATCCTCCTTTCTCACTTGACACAGCACTACTCAGACTTTTCAATTGGAAATAACTAAAAATATGAAAGACACAAATGAATATTTGCTTCAGCTGCTTGTTTGAATAGGCACATTTCTATTTATTACCTCACAGACCATGAATACATATACTACCACGTAGGTTTTTGTAAGCCTATGAGGAAAGAAACCATACAATTTGTTCCATTAACTTGCTCAAACCAGAACATTTCATGAAACAGTTTAGCTTCAGCCTGTTAGCCACCTTGGAATGAAGCAACAAAACAAACAAATTTGAAGAAAAATTAAATAGTTCCTTGAGGGAAAATTAAAAAACTAAAAAGAAAAAATCAAAACTTTAGCGTAGTAATAGAAAAGTTTTTCCATCCTTTACACTGGAGGAACAAAGAATGAAGAGTAAAAATTACCCATAGTGAAAAGATCAGTCATGACAAAAACTGTAAGAAGTCCAGCCATTTCAAATAATCGTTACCTAGAAATCATTGGTTAGAAATCCAGTTTAGAAGAGAAGTTCCATGAAAAAGGTAAAATCTAACAGTTAATGTACATAATCACTGAAGAACAGCATAAAACAATAAAAACAGCAGCTGCCCAGAACCACTCATTTTATGGAAGAGTCCACGGAATGCAGGAATAATTTCTCAAATATGTTCCCAGTGAAGGTCCTATAACATAATCACACTGCACATACCCCCCACATACCAAGGAAATGAGACTAAAGACTGAGCCATTTTTATTCTGTTTCTCTCCTGGCAGTATTTGAGGTCAATGTATCTGCTGTCAATCACTTGCCATGGCTTATGTACTGACCACCAGGCTGCTGCTCTGCAGACACGTGAGGAGGACAGAAATAGTTCTCCTCTCCTCATGTCTCCCACTCCTTTCAATGCATCTGTGTGAATTCTTCCCAAGACCAAAACCTTTACTCCCCACCCATACCAATTTCCATAGTAATGGTGGGAGTTGGTCTCTTCTCCCAGGCACTCAGCAATAGGACAAGGGGGCACGGGCTCAAGCTCTGCCAGGGGAAATTGAAGTTGGAGAGCAGAAAAAACTTCTTTGCAGAGAGAGTGCTCAGGCATTGGAATGGGCTGCCCAGAGAGGGGGTGGATTCCCCATCCCTGGAGGTTTTTAAACCGAGCTTGGCCGTGGCACTGAGTGCCATGATCTGCTAAAGGGAGTGGAGTTGGCCCAAGGGTTGGACTTGATGATCTCGGAGGTCTTTTCCAATCCAGTCCATTCTATAGTGCTACTTCCATTCCCCAGGTGCTATTGCCTGCTCCAAAGATGCTGGACACCAAGAATGTTGGCACATCCTTGGCAGTGTCAGCTCTTTGTTTGCAGAAAATTCTTTCTAAACAGGCACATAATCCTCACCACGCTATTTTAAGTCTGCAATTTCAAACATACTGAGTAAGAATTTTAATACTGGTTCTCCATAAATTTGGGGTTCTATATATTCATATGGTGAAGGTAAATGGAGATGACGTTTCTAATATGAGCATTTTACATAAAATTTATACTCTTTTCATATAGAATCATAGAATCAGTTGGGTTGGAAGAGACCTCTGAGATCAAGTCAAACCCTTAATCCAACCCCACTTTGATTGCCAGATCATGGCAGTCACTGCCACGCCCAGTCTCACCTTAAAAACCTCCAGGGTTGGTGAATCCACCACCTCTCTGGGCAGCCCATTCCAATGCCTGAGCACTCTCTCTGTAAAGAATTTCCTTCTGATATCCAACCTAAACCTCCCCTGGCAGAGCTTGAGCCCATGCCCTGCTGTCCCACTGTTGGATGCCTGAGAGAAGAGACCAATCCCCACCTGGCTACAACATCCTTTCAGGTGGTTGTGTAGAGTGCTGAGGTCTCCCCCGAGTCTCCTCTTCTCCAGGCTAAACACCCCCAGCTCCCTCAGCCTCTCCCCACAGGACTTGTGTTCTAGTCCCTTCTCCAGCCTTGTTGCTCTTCTCTGGACCTGCTCCAGCCCCTCAGTATCTTTCCTGAACTGAGGGCCAAACTTTACAACCCCTATTTACCACTGTTCATGGTGACAATGCCTAATAATTATCTGCTCTGGATATAACACACTATTACCATCATAAGAAATACTAATACAAGGAGACTATCAAACGGGTAGGATTTTATTAATTAATGACCTGGTCAAAGTCATGCTATGGAGAATTCACATAAATGAACCCAATTTGCAAGAGTTAAAGTCAAACCAGACACCAGTCTGAGAGCAACCCTTCTTTCCCCCCGGCAACCTCACCAGCAGAATGCAAGGATGTACTTTCTGAGAGGAATAACCAGTGGGTTGTGAGATGGATAATTCTTCTAAACAAAGGAGGTCTAAGAGGAGGATCAGGTGTAATGAGTAAGTCAGTGAGGGATGGCAATGGGCATTCCGATGAGTGTTCCCATGTACAACTCATTCTCTTCAGCTACCAATCTTTATCATGAACATCATGGAGGAATGCAAACCTTTCTCAAGCTCTGCAGCAACACAGGAAAGACTCTGGGCAAGAGGGATCCATATCAAGGTGGCAACACTCAAAAAAACCTCACAGGCAAGTACATTCTCTACTCTGAAGGATGAAATGGGAAGGAACCATGTAATGATAAAACCTGTGAATGATGAAGGGTCTATAGAACAGTTGGCTCTATAGTGCAGGCATGGTGGTCTTCAGAAGGAATTTCAAATATGCAATTAGATCAACACAACAACAGGAAGTAGAGCATAGATGGTGTATAGTAAACCATAGTGAAAATTAATGTACAATAATATTAATTAATTACCCATAAGAATTAATGTTATGAATTAACCAACTTTTCAATGAAAAATCTAGACAACTTTACAGATTACTCGAGAAAAATATTTTACAATTGGGAGCAAAAATAATCAGGATATCAGTATTTATATTTAAAGGATAAAGACATATCATTAAATATTATGCCTTATATAAAACTAGTGATATTCCCTCACCTTGAATAGTGTGTGTTCACTTTTGAATTCTGTGTTCAGTTTTGGTCACCCCCATCTGAAAAAGGATACATCAAATAGAAAAGACGCAGAAAAGAACAATATAAATTAAAGACTTCAAGAGACTTGGGTACAAGAAGAAACCCTGTTTAGAACTATAAAGCTTCTGGAAAGAATGAATGATCAGCAACATTACTCAAATTATATAATAAATAAGGGAAGAGAAGCAGCCAGATGTTTCTAATGCCCTGCCTCACTACAGGAGCCCAAGGAATCCCCCACCCACTCTGAGATAAAGACTGATATAAACATAAAAGTCTTTTATTTTTAAGCGAGAATTCAATTACCCTTGGAATTGTAAGCCACTGTTGAGATAAAAAAACATTAGGAGTATTTAAGAATAGATTGACAGAGGAATACCCACAATGGCTCTTGATTACACAGTAGGGTTCATATCCATGTGGAATAAAAACAGTCATCAGTTGTGTAGAGATGTAAGGAACTTGCACCAGAAGCCACTGAAGTGCAAAGTTCTGCTACGGTAAACTTTCTCCAGCAACAAAATTCCAAAATACACAGACCACTCATCCGAGAACATATCAGAGTACCTCATTTTCTACACATTAAAATCACTGCTGTTGCATAAATATAAAACATGCCCAAGCAAACCCCCTGACCTGAAGTACAAGCTTCTCTACAGTCTTGTAGTCTCTTCAATATTCCTTATGGTCAGAGTAATTTTTAATTGTAATGTCATTTCGTTAGAGTAAGAATTATATTAATAACATTTACAGAAGTCTGAAAAAAAAGTCGTTACAGATGAAAAAAAAAATCCCTCAAGTGAACTTGTAAAGAACACTTGTATAGTTGAATTGTGTCTTGCTTTTAAGCCTGTTGAGATGTCTGAATGCAGATTGGTTGTGTCATGTGTTAATGTACATTTGATCCTTGAAATGCAAGTGTGGTCCATGATGGCACAGAACGAGCCTTTCTCCCTACCCTGTGCCGGGAATGCTGCTGCAAATCTGTAATGCAGAACCCAGTTACAGATTCACATTCACACTCCTGCCTTTTGTACAGGTCTCTAGGGTTCTTTTAATTCTTCTATGATTAGGCATTAGGAAACACATAACTAGAAAATTCTGACTGGGGAGGGTGCCTTTTTTTATACTTTATGAATGCAAGAGGATTTAAACTGAAAGCAAAAATGTAAGTGCTCAGACACAGACCCAGGAAATATTAATTAAGCTGGACAAGGGTATCTGTGTCTTTGAGGGGGTAGGAAAGAATCAATCCCACCATGCTCTGCAATTTCATAGAATCACAGAATCATAGAATGGATTGGGTTGGAAAAGACCTCCAAGATCATCAAGTCCAACCCTTGGGCCAACTCCAGTCCCTTTACCAGATCATGGCACTCAGTGCCACGGCCAAGCTCAGTTTAAAAACCTCCAGGGATGGGGAATCCACCACCAATTTAAGGCTCTGTCACCAGGTATTACAAAATACAGTGAGAACAAGTATGTTCAAGATGATGTGAGAAGTTGCCCCCTCATTCCTAATTTCACTCCTCCTTTGAAGGAGTTTGGTGCACTGCCAGAGCCTGTAAGCATCTCCTGTAAATCTCTAAGGCCATGGTATTGCTGTGGAGGTGCTCACAGGAGTTCTCATTTCCTGGTAGGAAAAATTCATTTTGGCATAATAAAACATTTCCATAGAACTGTGCATGTTCAATAGCTAGAGAAGACCTACCTCACATCACAGCCTTCCAGTGATATATATAGATATATATATTTATACACACACACACATATATATATATATAACATACAAGACTGACATAGAAGTGCCAGTTTAACACTGAGCCCTGATCTGCCCTAGAGATTTAAAAATCTTTATACAGAAAGTGGCCCAAATATGCCCAACTATTTACAAAAAGAACCAACCACTGAAAAAAAGCAATCATTAGAACAGAGGGCTCATAACTGAATGGGGAGAAGATACAACAAGAAATTAAATGAGACCAATAAATAAATCTTGGGTCATTTCACCAAAAATTACAAAATTACAAACAAATTGTCCTAGCAGTCTTTCCTGACACTGAAAAAGAATTTTGTTTTGAAAGAGCAAGCACAAATTTTAGCCTAATAACCCTTCTCTTACCACTTAACATAACTACTAAAGATAATGATTATTTAGTTACTCCTTTTTGATTTTTTCAAATGAGTGTGATTTCAGCAGACTCTTCCACTTATTCACTCTCTCTTATGAAAAGTTCATTTTATTAAAAATAGATGTTTATGCTTCTGCCTTTTCATGATTCTGATTCTCTTGAAGAAGACTTACCAAGTGATTTATTTATGTACTTGATATGCTAAGCAGTTATTGAATTCTAAGAAAATTAAGCAAAGTAGACACTGATGTAGCAAGAGAATAAAGAAAATCACGTACAGAGAAACTCTTCAGATGCTTCCTTGGTAAATAAAGTCTGCTATTTTAATACACTTACATTTTGGATGGCAAAGTGTCAATACTTAAAGAATCAAATGAGGTTACTTACCAATAAGCGCATTTTGACAATACCCTTTGTGCCCTTGTGCTTGTCTGATTTACTCTTAACTGTGAGAACACTCTGCAGTCCTCTGTCCTTGAAAGAGTCAAGGATTGCAAGAGAAGGTCGCACAGACATTCCCTCTGCCCTCACCTGCAGCCAGGAACATCCAGGAGAACCTGGACACCCTTCCTTCTGTAGTTTGCAGTCAGATTAACTTCCTGAGCTAAACTAACAGCCTACACATGTCATTTAATGAGATGGTGTCTCTCATATGGTGTGATGTTCCTGACATACCTCCCCATATGCTACAGACACCTTCAGTGTTTTTCCCTTGTGTTCTTTTCTTTCTTTTTATTAGGGCAGGACAGGGGGAAGGGTGAGAAGGGAAAAGAAGCAATCCCCAGAAAATGAAAACATCTAAAATCCTGTACAAAGATTTTGAACAAAACAAAAACAACAACAAAAAACAACAACAACAACAACACCTAAAATGAGCTGGTGGAGTAACCAGACTATTTCTGAAGAAAATCTGACTTGAAATGGTCATGCTTGGAATTGTGATGGAAGGCAAGGTAAGTACAAGTAGCAGTGGAAGACCAAGCAGTGGGGCTGGTGGCAACAACAAACTGGGGAGATGATCCAACACTGACAATGATTTCCAGCTCTGAAGGAGCACAAGAGAAGAGTGACAACAGCACAGGGTGGGACTCTTCAAGGCCTCACAAACCAGACATGTTACAACTTAATTCCCCACCCTTTATTTAGTTATTGTTGATTCTGTGGGAATAACAACCTCTAACTCTCTAAGGGTCTGCACGGACTTGCAGTGCCCAAACACATCAGCTGAAGAACAGGCAGGGAGTTTGTACAAAAGAGTAACAAGCATGGAAGTGTTTGCTTGCTGCATCCTTGTCAAGAATGACAAGACCTTTAAGTCAGTTTTGGGCAAAGGCTTCTCGTGCTTCTTGATAACAAATCCTACATTTGGACTGAGGCAGAAAGTCATGGTGGTCCTCAAGCCACACAGAGGCAGATCCCACCACAAACACCCCACCAGACACCAGGCAATGGAAAGAGGTATTAGTTTCCAATATGACTGACTAGCATGAGGGTCTCTCTTATTAGCAGAGTTCAGGTAAAAGGCCAGAGAATGCAAGGATAGCAAGGATATTGCAGTAATGTCATGAATCACATGAATCATAAAATATTACTTTGCTTTAACTAAGGAAAAAAAACACAAACAAAAAAACACACACATTAAAAAAAAGAACAAAAACCCAGTGTTCTACACAGTATTGCAATAAGGCCTTCACAGTCTGTTATCCTGACTGGCAGCCTGAAGGTTACTGACCATGACACAATCCTGTCACCCCAAAAAATCTGTCCAAAAAAAAGAAATTGTAATCTTAGAAAAATAGCTGTATTTCCATCACAGATATTTATGTAGTGGGACTGGATTATAAAAACATTGTCAAATCAAGAATCAAACCCTAACAACATGACATCAGGATAAATAAGAGAGTAGGCTTGTTAAAGTTGATTTAATTTTAAAAGACAAACAAGCAAAAGGCTTCTAGGAGAAATTAATATTTTAAGAAAATTATATCCTATTAACAGCAACATGGGAGCACTTAAGGGTCCAATATTCAAGCACATACATTTTAAAAAGTGGAGTCTAGCAAAATATCATGTATTGATGTCACAGCTTCACATAGAGATTCATGTTCTGTTCATTAAACAAATGGAACCCCAGAATCCATTTCACTTTGGACATTCCCCTACATCAAGTGTTATGTAGACATTTAATACCTATGTCAGGTGTTAAATTTAAAACAAAAAGCTAAAAAAAAAAGAAACATTATAAGAAAGTTATGACAGAAAACCTACAGAGCAGCAACTGGGGCAGACGAGTCAACATTCATGAAATTAAATAGGTGTTCTCAAGGTTACACCAGTAGAGACTTTCAGTGAATAAAAATGTTTTTTAACACTTCTGGGTTCGAAGTTCACTGCTGGATGCATATCCAACAGATACATATCTGGCTCAGTGTTCAGTGGGGATCTGTTGCTTCCATAGAACAAGGCAGAAAAATACACCCAACATTCCATACACAGCAACATTTAACAGCCTTAATTTTAATTTGAACTCTGCTGTAGTAATCTGTGATGCTCTGGCAAATGAACCAACTGGCTGACTTGGCGAGTTTTTCCCAGACAAATTTCTATGATTAGACCCCTGGGGTAAATATGACACCAGCATAAAAAGTCACATCCTTACCCACAGCTTGGTGAGCCCAATAACACAACCGTGGGCAAACACAGCAGAGTCAGAGCTTTGGGGCGCTGTGGAGAATCAGCTGGTAACGTTCTGACAAAACTGAGAAATCACATTAGAAAAGTTAAAATGCTATTTTTTTCCTCCTTGATGAATTAAAGCTATGGACTGCTCTGGAGGCAAACTACACAAGTTTATTTTGGCAGGCTAGACTGCAAGGCTTCAGCCTTCCAGCACGCCCCAAGCCCACCTGCCACGACCCCACAGTCTGCTGAAAGAATCTGCGTGCAATGGTCCCTTCAAGTGTTGCACCCCAGCCTTGAGCCCACCAGCACCAGCCTGCTGGTTTTCCCTTCATCCTGTTCTCCTTAGGTGCTTTTTCCTCTGCTTTTTTCCTTCCCTGGTATCCCATTTTAGTACATTTGTCCTTTCCTGTTGAAAGGAGAGCATGTCTATTCTTAGAAGAGTTTGGGATCCTAAAATAAACTGCTTAACTATGTATCTATTACATTCAGATTGATGTCATATCAGCCCCTGACAACATGCTACAACAGGAATGCGACTACAGCAAAGAACAGCAGCATTTCTGCAAGCCTTGCTTTGCTTAAAGTAAAATCACATACAAAAATGAAACACACTCTACCCAAACATTAAAAAATAGGGTAAGGTTTTTGCCATTTATTCTTCGCACTATGTAAATGTTGATATAATTTTTAAAGAAGTTCTTGCCTGGTCTAATACTAAAACCCAGACCCTCTACCACTACACTAAAGAGGAGAAATCAGAATAACCAGATTATACTGGGAATTCTTTTTAATCAAGCTGAACAACAAAGTTTTGCTGTCAGCAAATAAAAGTTAAAAACAGGTAGTGCAGATTCAAGGAAAAAGATAGAAATGGGATCTAGATAATAACTGGATAATAATGGGAGCCTTTCATCTGAGTGAACCCTTTGAGTCTGGTCCAGGACACTAATAATTGCAAGCAGCTCATTAGTTATGGCTAAAAATTTCATTCTGTTCCCAATATAGACAGACACTCATGTCAGGAAAAGGCACTTGTTGACAATAATAACAGAAGCAGCAGGGATCAAATAGACTGGGAACTTTCCCCTCATTTACAGAGGAGTTGCTGCTCAAATGGGCCGTGGCACTCTGACTGCCCAGGGCCCTGAGCACAACTTTTGTCTCCAAGAGAAAAGGGCAAGGTGAGCCACCCCCACTGCCGTCTGCTCTCAAGGTACAGAGAAAGAATTGCACAGGATTTCACAAGGCACCACAAGGCTCTGCTGGCAAAGTGCGAGGGGCAATAGATATTTCCTGAACTTAAATAATAGCAGTAGTTACTGCAAGAACACAACTGTCATCTCACTTGAACGATTAAAAAATGCATAAATATAATGCCAATAACAATTATGAAGCACTCTCAAATACGTCCTAAACTGAGAATTGAAATATACACCACATGAAGCCCATAATCCATCGAAGTACCACACTGTGCCAAGGAGATATTCTAGTTTCAACTTTCAGATGACTTGCACCAAAATAGAAAACTAAAACACGCCAACTAAAAATT
Source organism: Sakesphorus luctuosus (assembly GCA_013396695.1). Taxonomy (NCBI): domain Eukaryota; kingdom Metazoa; phylum Chordata; class Aves; order Passeriformes; family Thamnophilidae; genus Sakesphorus; species Sakesphorus luctuosus. Next base: position 765,466 of record VWZD01011592.1, read on the forward strand.
TATTTTGAATAAACAGCTAACAAAAATTGCATAAACATCATTATTGTGGAGTTGGACTGTTTTGCATGCGATATGACCTTTGGCCAAACCCTAAAGGCCACGGTATTATGAGAGTCTGCACAGTAGCAGCATTTACTGGGAACTCCTGCTCCTTGAAAAGATGAAAACTAAAGTCCAGTTAACAAATCTCCTCTGAAAAGGTATCTGTGATTTACTTGGAGATGTGGAGAAGTCACACTTGTTTTGTTTCCAGCATATATGAACTTTCCAAGGGTTAAAAAAATAATCCTCCAAGTGTTACCTTTTCCTAGTCTCAGAAATTATTTTTAGGTTATGCTGTCACATCACAAATTGACAGGACAAACCTTCAAAGGCCAGCCCTGCATTATGTCACTGCTTTTTAGTAAGGCTTCCAGCACCGGTCTTGCTATGTCTTTGCTCACAGAGTTAATATTTCCTTTTGAGTCAAATTCATTAAGTTTTCTAGAAGTTTTTCATTCTGCTTTTCATTTTTAGGAAGAAGTCAACCTACAAACAGAAGTGTGTAGCCAAAGCATGACAAAATTGTGAGGAAAAAAAACCCAAAATCTCTTACTGAAATTAAAAAACACCTCCCAAAAGCAGCCCACCGTGGCTCCATTTCAACAATGCCCTGAGCTTGCTGTTCACAAACTGAACAGTCCCTACACACACACGCACTTTGACTGGTGGGGGAAATCTTTGCATTCTCCTTCTTCATTAATGAAGTTCCTATAGATCTTTTGGGTCACTGACATTGACCAAAGATTGCAGGTGAAATCAGACAGGATCATTATCAACTGCTCAGTGGGATTTTTGTGTAACATGAATTTCCTCACAGTAAGTTTTTCTAAATGTCTTCCTTGTGAAATGACGATTGTAAGATTGGTAGTAGTAAAGAGTATTAATTAATAAATTAACAAGAAATTATATTATACATTAATAGGGAAGCATAAACTATCCCAAGCAGGACAATATACTTGAAGAAATCCTTAGCAATAATCCCACCGCCAAGACAGACTTACAAATTTGTTTAGAATTACTCAGGAAGAGCTGCTGTCAGTCAGCCCTGGAAACAATATATGCATTAATGATAATGCTGGGCCATGAGCAGCAAAATTATCCACTATCAAACAATTGCTGAGATGGTGGAATACTTGAAGCCTTAAACAGATATAGCCTCTTGAGAATAAATAGTCAGAAGCAAGAACAGTATCAGAACTACATCAAAATAGAAGAGACTTCAGGGGCCAGTAACATATCCTTATGAGGAAGAGTCCATTAGAGCATAATGATAAATACGAGTATTTTTGTTAGTCATTTCAGAAGTAGACAAACTTTTTTTTTTTTTTTTTCTGGATCTGACACTGTAAATGCTCTTAAGCAAATCAGCTTGTACTATGATTTAAGACAACAGATTTTTTCAAACATTAATAACTAAAAATAACCAACCAAGAAAGACACACAATCCAGCAGATACCCCAAAAAACCCCCCAAAGCTGCACTTCTGAAAGACATGTTCTGAATAACCTGAAAATAAAAATCACTACAGTCTACAAAAGTATGTCATTGACTTATTAGGTCTTGGTATGGTACTGAGAGTACCTAAAGACAAAAAGCTGCTTTGGTGAAGGACCAAGGAAACAGGGCTTTACCTCAGAGACCTCAACCAACTGTCTTTTGAAATAAAAGCCAAGGGCCTGTTTCAAAACAGACATTGTTACATTCCGCTACCATCTTATGTTCTCCAAGGTCGGTGACTGTAACAGTCCGGCGTTCACTTCAACGCTTATTGGGCACAGTGTAGCAATGAAGATGTTACAGTTCCATAGAATAACCAGTGATCACTTTTCCAAGTTATAACCGTAACACGGGAACACATTGATGGAGTTGCAGCAGTTAAACCCGCTGAAAGCAGGTCAATATGATTTATAAAACTGTAGGTGTGAAGGGCCCTCAAAGATGCCAGACTTGTTTCTAAACCATTCTTATTATGTCAAAAATAGACTCAATTGCAAACTCCTGATTTCAGTTTAAGTTCACATGAACAGTGGCAGACAACAGGTTGCCTCTCACTCGATTCCATCATCCTTCCAACCTCAAAGCAGCATAATAAACTATCAGGAACATGAACCAACCAACCTAACGAGCATCACTGGGGGTTATCTGCCAAGATCAGGGGGAGGAGGTGTTCAACTTTGATTACAGTTTCACCAGGAGAAAAAACAAAAACCCCTACAATCATCCTCAAACATCTGAAACAAAACAATTGTGCTCAAATGTCTTACATCTGGAGGGGCTGAGGACTCTGGAGCAGCACCCTCCAGTGAAGAATGGCATGGCAGCTTAACAAGGCATACTGCTACCCAACTCAAGAGGACTACCAAAGACAGGCTTCATTCTACAGAATAAGCACATACCTCACTGTGCTGTGTGTTTTTATCCCCCACTGAAATGAGAGACAAGTGGAATCACAGGGTTTTTGTTTCACTGTTCAACATGGTGGGGGGAGAAAAAAATTATGACTGAAGTTACAATAGAAGTAAGTCATCATGCATTTAACCAGTTATCTTCTTCCTTCTAAGTGATTCCAGCTGTTGCTTGACCACAGAACCACTGTCCCTAGCCCTGGAGGAGGAAGAGGATGGCAGTTGAACTGTGACCAGGGGCTCTCTGGAGTGAAAACCGACCCCTGGGGACACCTACTTACCAGCCAAACAAAACAGAGCACTGGCTCCATAAACCTCTCCCAGGCATCAGCATGTCTCAGTGCAAGCTTGCTATGAGTTAAAAGTGGTGTATAAATGCAAGTGTAATTACAATTGTCATGCTTTTGGTATTTTCTAAACAGTAAACAGGAACAGGCAAAAACCAGCTGATGAAGTCAGTGCTTACATGTATCAACACAGCTTTAGATAAGAATGTTCTGAAATAAACACCACCCAAAGCCACTGCATGTGCCACTGCTTCTATAAGAAGTTATTGCTGTGTCACAACTGTGTCAAAAAAAGAAATCACAAAAATATGGAGGCAATGTTTACAAGCTGCATGATTACTTTAAAGGTAATTATTTAGCTAGAACACATGACTCTTATTTCCCTATGAAAGGCTCTCTACTTAACTGGATTAACACACTATTGATAGCTAAACTCCACTGCCGGAGGCTTCTGCCAAGTCATCATTTCCAGAACAAACCTATAAGCTATTTTCTTTATCCTGTGTGCAACTATTACAACAAGCTCATCATGAATTTGCTCCCAAAGTGCTCTAAAAAAAAAAACTGCTGCAAAGAACATTCAAGAGATGCATGACACAGGATTACCTGTTCTAATGAAATTAGACCACACATCAGTCACAGGTTGGAAGGCTAAATACATTTTGCAGCCAGCCAAGGATGTAACATCCGATTTTTCAACATTGGGGATTTTTTTTTTTTTTAGTTGAAAGACGATTCAATTTTGATGCTGTGAAAATTGACTATCGCTTAGAACTCAACTCTCAGATGTTTCCTGGGGAAAGCAAATCCAGCTCTGCATTCTCAGCAAATATTTCTCATGAAAAGCTTTACGTTTTTCCTATCAAAAGCAACCCTCATAGGTATGTACACCCACTTTTTTCACCCACTTCTTAACACACGTGAGACACAGAAGATCTCACATGGAGAAGTGAGCTGGGAGAGAACAGAAGTAACCTGCTTAAAAACAACCTTTCCTGCACACACATGCACTCGGGGAAATGCCACTGGAAAACACACCCCATCCTGTCCTGCTCACCTTTGCAGAGCCCTCCCTCACCCTCCCATTTCTGCAGGATGGTAACACAGAGGTACAACAAGGAAGAGGAATTCCTGACCCCTCTGTTGTCATGGAATCATCAAGAACCACGTCAATACAAGCATAACCCTCTTTTTTAAATCTCATTCCCATTTGTAGCATCTAACTAAAATCAGAAAGGAACTTATAAAAACCCCCGATTCCTAGTTTGTTCCTACTGTACTTCACATAAAGGGAATTTATTTTAAAAGCAGGCTTAGTAACAGGAACAAAAACAATAAAAACCCCCAACTGGTTCCAAACTGGGGAATTTTGAAGTCTAACTTCCTTCCTCCTCTCCCAACAACACCCTCTGCTTCCTGATGTTGATAATGCCGGGCAGGAGACAGAGCACAGGCCTTCCTATTGAATGGCCACAAAATATCCCTGTGAAGGGTCAAAGGGGAGTAACCAAAAAGGTTAAAGTACACGGGGAACACAATCCAAAGAAAACATTTTGTTAGGGACAGGACTGGCTGATGCACAAAGAACTCAAAACAAGTTACAGTTCCCTCATTCTGTACTGGCAAAAAGAACTACCCTACTGTCCTCATCCAGTGCTGCTCGGAAAACTCATGAGACCATCTTTCCAACACAATTTCCCCTGTTCTCCTGGGCTCAGCAACATCAGCAGCCAATGATCACACTTCAAAGCACTGGTCACTCATGCAATAAACCTGCCTGTTGCACCACACAGCAGCTCCCCATGGGGACCTTTTCATATAACAAACACAACATCTATTTCATAAAGCATAACTGGAATGGGGAGCTTAACTGCAGAATTTGGCCAGGCCAGAAGTGTAGGTCATTAATTTAACAAAACCAAAAACAACAACAAAAAAAAGCCAACAAAAAACTACCTCTACTGTGTTACCAGACACAAAATATCCAACCTACAGAAGCTACAGCTGGGAGAATATACTGGAGAATATCCCAGGAATCTCCAGTATAAACGTATCTTCTTTGCTGCTTTGTCTTGGCACAGACTTTGGCTGTCCATTGATAGCACAGGCTGGATACTGAGTGGATCTTTGAACATTCAGAACTGGTTTATACTCTTGAGAAGGTTATTAGAGGCTCACATATGTATCTGGCAGCCTTTTGCTCATCCAGCCTTCTACTGACTGGGTTATGTTTGATATAGGAGAAATAATGGGACTAGGCAAAGGAAGAATCCCCCTTTACAAAGCAAAGTGTATTGTAATGACATCTAGGTCTACTTGAAATACATTTGTTGCTTCACAGAAATGTGTGTCTAATAGTTATCTTTATTACTGTAAGATGTACCAAAAACGTTACCCCCAATTGTACAAATTATACAAATCAGGTTTCAAAGCACAGCAAAGTTTTCACATTTTTCTTAGGTTAGTCACATGTGAGTCCAATAAAGAAAAAGACTACAGTTATTAATAAAAAAATAAAAGTATTTTCTTTAAAATACAATTTAAATTAACAGCTGAGTTTGACAAAGAATAAAAAAATACTGTGTTAAACTACATCACAGATTAATACCCAGGGAAATAGGTATTAATCCCTTTCAGCTACCAATTCTTTAGTAACATGCAACAGTTCATTTAATGTAAGGGAAAAAAAGAAAGAAAAAAAAGCTGTCAATAGAATACATTTTCTACAAGAGATTAAGGAAGAAAGGGGGCAAAAAAATTTTGATTTGAAAAAAAAATATTCATAATGGCACATAGTCCCTTTCCAATGACTCCCTTTGCTTTCCTACCTCTTTTGCACACTGAAAACTGCCCCGTGCCACATCGCCCTGAGCCGGACGGAGCGTGGGAAGGGTCCAGTTGCGTAAGATGCTCTTAAGGCAGCAAAGCTGCTGCTTAACTGCAGAGACTTAAATACCCCCAGTAATTAGCCAGATTAGCCAGCCCTGGGAGCAGAGCGCTGCCTACCTGTGGTGCAGGAGGAGATGTTCCAACACCCTCTTCCAGGGGCTGAGCTGGGGGACACCTTTGCATGTTTGCCATGAGGCAGGACAGGACTTACCCTGGGAGAACCACATACTGCCAAGTGATGGAAGAATTCCCCAACCACAGAACTAATTATGCTGTATCAACCAGGTAAATATGAGTCTGCCCCCAAAGTTAATTTACAGGCATTAAGTATTTTTCCTCCAGAGTGGAATGGCAGAAACTTGAACTCCTAAGGATACCTTGCAGTACTGATTGCCCTGAAGTGGCACCTGCTCAAGCTGCTGCAGTTAAAGCACAGTGTTCAGCAGAAATATGTGAAGAATCCCAGATTGAAGTATTTCAAACATCAAGCACCAGAGTGTATTTTAGAAAAATCTGGGCTAATTTTAATTTTTCAGATATTTACTCAGAGGCTCAGATCTATAGAGGTTTGGCACAAAATACTACATAGTAGTTAATGCAAGTAAGACATTATAAAATATTTGGTTCTTCAAGGGATGGTAAAAAAAAACCCAACCAAACCACACAAGAGAACAAAAATTAAATACAGCAATGCAGTGCTCTGAGGAGTCAGTCCTGTAAATACAGGTATATACAGCTACAGTTATCTTGACATTATTCTGAGCATACACTCTCTCCTCATTCCCCCATACATTTTTGGGTGGGGTTGTCTTTTGCTTTTGGGGGTTTGTGGCTTTTTGTTTGGTTGGTTTGGTTGCTGGGTGGAGATTTTTTTGTTCAGATTTGGGGGAGGCAGGGGGGGCATGGCTGTTTTGTCTTGCTTTTTTAAATAAAGTTCTTGGCTCTGTCTGCAGAGTTTTCTGTTCCTCTTGCAGTAGCAGTGCCAGTTATAAGCAGCAAGCATTGAGCAATGAGCTGGAGAGAGAACTAAGAACACGGATGCTTACTCAACATCAGGAAATTATTTCCATTTTAGAAGTCAGGAAGCTTTTCACGCATTACTCCACAAGGCTTTCTGCCACATTCTGCTTAAGAAGAGAATCTGCTGTCATGCCACACAAATGTAAACAAGCCTATCAACAACCTCTGGGCTTAATTATACTTTATTGTTGATGTTTTTTTGAGATTTGCACTACTACTCTCCCCAGATAAGAACGAACATCCCTAGATCTCTGCTTCGTTTTCTACAGCATGCAGAGGCAACAAGCATATTATTCAGTTAGCCCAGAGCTATGCACACACTGACTAGCCAGATGGCTACTTCAAAACAGCAAAGGTAACTACCAATTTCTTCCTTTTCACCTTGCAGGATCACTGGTTTGAACTTCCCTCTACTCTGCCGCTGCTGTTCGCACTGCTGGTACCGGCAGCTCAAGGACTTTCATCCCCTGTCAGATTTGGGTTGGAGTACTGGAAGGCTCAGTGGTACTGGGGCAAACACACACTTCAGACACGTTAATCAGTCAGACAGAAAAGCTCAGAGGTCAGCTCTGAAGCTTTTCCAAAAATTCCAGCTAGATTACACCCACCCAGCAACCAATGGATTTCTTATTGGAGGAGTTTCTTGCACTACCCGTACAACTACAAGAGCAGCCACCAAATGTCCCCTCCAACAAGCTGGTCATGGTCCATTTTCAAAACAAGTGCTCTTGCTTGTCCTCACACCTCACTACTGGAAAGTTACAGGTGTGAGAAACACAGAGAAATTTCAGAGATTTCTCTATAACAATTCCCAAATGAAAAAGTCAAAGAAAACATTTAAAGGATCTTTAAGAGGAACTACAAGGACGTTGTCTTGTACAGAATAAAAATGAAACTACATCGCTGCAAAATGAATCCACACAGATTACTGCCATTAAACCACAAAATACTTGTGCTTCTGATTTGCTAAAACTCACTAGCCTGTGTACTACCTTTCATTTTTGCTTTCACCTCAAACCCTGTAAGTCACTTGCTTGACAAAACACTAAGTTTGTCTCACAATAGTTCACTCCTAAGGTACAGCCACAGCAAAAAAGAATAAAGGCAAAAACATCTGAAAGTACCTTAAACTTCTGAAGGAAAGCTAAAATCAAAGCACAACAACAGGGGGAAATGAGTGGCTGCATCCAATTCCATACATGCTTAAGACAAAAAAGCAATGCCATTCGTGGCCACCAGAGACTGAGGGCACACAGGGTGGGACGTACAAACAAAACACAGCCACAGCACCACGCAGAGCAGCTTTCTGCTATATGCAAGCAACTAGAACCACACACAGCAGCTTCCCAAGAGGTACAGTTTGGCACAGAGCCACTGGTTCCCCAAACAGAGCGCACTGCCCACTGATGTGGAATGGCACTGGAAGTCCAACCACTCCAGTGGGACGGTTTCTGACTCCTCCTCTGACTCCTTCTCTAGCACCACGCTGCTCCCTGTTCACTTCTGTGCCAAGCAAAGGGACTTGACTTTTCAAAACCATCTTGTAGATGCCCAATGAGCTGTTCCTTGGTACTCCTGAGCGTGTCACTCACAGACTGCACTGCTTGTGTCCTAAACCACAGGAACACTTCCTTCCCAGCAGGAACACTTCTTCTTCACAGGGCTCATCCCTGTGGGGCTCAACACACCCATCCTGAGCATCAGCCTGGCCCCCACCACCAGAAACACATGGTCTCAAAACAAGGACCACGTACAAACTAGGAAACTGCAGGTCTCCCGTTTTGGGAGGGGAAACAGCACTAATTAGAAGGTAATTAGCTTCTACTGCAAGTTTACTCGTCATTAAAGGAGAGGGAAGGGCTGAGCTTACTGTTCTGCATTTGATATTCCTAATTCATATAGCACCATATTCTTTGAAATGGTTAGATTGATACAGATTCTGTATCTTGGGGGGATATGATCTATATCCACTGGGTAACAAAATGCTTGAATGGGTATTACACTGACATTATTTCACACAAGCCTGCAAGGGACAGTCAGTGGTCTCATGGAAGCTCAACCCCCTGTGCACACAGAATGAAAATGCTGAAGTGTCAAAAAATAGCTGCAGAACAGGGAACAGCATACGGGCATGACCCCCATCCAATTTAGTAAATTAAATATCAGGCTAAATTTAGGGCCTTCTCTGTTAATTTTATATCAGATTCCTCTACATTAGAAATGGGTCAGGGGGAATCATTTGATGATATTTGTACACAGGCTAATAATGATGCTACAGATAAAAATATAAAGGAAAAAATGTTTTCTCACATATTCATACACTTAATAATTATAACCAACAAAACCTCAGAAGAACCAGAGATGAAGTGAAACAAAACTAGTGCTGATTTGGCTTAGGAAATCCTCAAGTTGTTCTTTCAGGAAGGCAACTAACTGCATGGCTACAAAGTGACTATTCCAAATGGCACAAGGCATCACTTCATGGGCAACCATCCCTGTGGGACAGTCATTCAGAGGGCAGGGTGGAATATTCAGGCACTAATGACACATGCTAATTCCTAATTATCCTTCTAAGTAACACCCTGCAGGGCTGCAAGGTTTTCCCTTGTGAAATATGTCAGTTTACCAGCTTTTTTTCATAGGTTTTCAGCAGCAAAACAACCACTGTCTATATTAAACACTACATTCAATAGGAAAACTACATAGAACAAGACAATACTAGGGATGTAAGTGGTGCAGACCATGAAAAAACAGGTCGCTGTCAACTCAGTGAGAGAAGATTCACACAGCTCATCTACAAGAGACCAGTAATGAAACAGTAAGAAAAACTTCAGCATCAGTTAAGCACGACTTTTTTTTAGTGCCTCTCCCTAGAGAAGTTACACAGCGTGGTCAGACTGACATCAACTACAGAGTGTTCCCAGCTACTCTGCATGGACAGGAAAGCTTTCAATTTAAGAGTACTTTCTTACTGGAAACTGTTGAAATAATTCAAGGCTATATGAAAACCAAAGCACAGTCAGAAGCCATATTATAATCTACAAATTCTATCTTGTTCTACTTTCTAGGCCTCATGTTACCAAAAATGGCCTTCTGCTCCAGTTCTAGCTACTCCTCCAGAGAGGTAAAGTGTTCAAATCTGGCTGCATCTCCACACAATGATGTGTTCAGCATGGCATTAGAGCACATCCAAAGAAGGGCAACAAAGCTGGTAAAGGGTCTAGAATATAAATCCTATGAGGAGCAGGTAAAGGCGTTGGGGGTGTTCAGCCTGGAGAAAATGAAGCTCAGGGCAGACCTTACTGGTCTCTCCAACCACCTGAGAAGAGGCTGCGGTGAGGTGGGGGGTCAGCCCCTTCTCCCACACAACAAGCAAGAAGACAAGGGGAAACAGCCTCAAGTTGCACCAAGGAAAGTGCAGGTTGGATATAGGAAAAATTTCTTCACTGAGAAAGTGATTAAGCATTAACAGGCTGCCCAGGAAGTGGTGCAGTCACCTAGAGAACAAGTAGATGTGGTACTTCATGATACGGTTTAGTTGGCATGGTGGTGTTTGGTTACAGTTGGACTCGATGATTTCAGAGATCTTTTCCAACCTTAATGATTCTACGATGGGAATTGCAAGTACATCAATGCACAGACATCATCTCACAAGCCCTTATGCTACTGCCAGGAACAGAGGAACAGTTGGAGGTGTCTCCATCCCTGCTGTCACCCACCGGTAGCAGCCAACACAGAATTCACTCATCAGGTAGTTCTCTAGAGAAGCCAAAAGCTACGGCATAACCTCTGAACACACCATAAACAAAGCCCATGGACTACAGACACCTGAGTGAACTCAAAAAATGGCCACACAGAAGACAGAGATGTTTAAATGAAGGTCAAAAACCATTCCCAGGTGGGAGTTGGTCTCCTCTCCCAGGCACTCAGCAACAGGACAAGGGGGCACGGGCTCAAGCTCTGCCAGGGGAAATTGAAGTTGGAGAGCAGAAAAAACTTCTTTGCAGAGAGAGTGCTCAGGCATTGGAATGGGCTGCCCAGAGAGGGGGTGGATTCCCCATCCCTGGAGGCTTTTCAAGTGAGCTTGGCCGTGGCACTGAGTGCCATGATCTGGTAAAGGGAGTGCAGTTGGACCAAGGGTTGGACTTGATGATCTCGGAGGTCTTTTCCAACCCAATCGATTCTGTGATTCTTATAGTGAGGGGGGACAGGTGTGTAGAAATGCTGAAGAAAACTCCAAAATAATAAAAACATTCTTAAAACACTCATAGGCCAACAGCACACTTTATATAAAAAAATACAAACCTGATCTTGACTGGATAGCAAGGAGTGAAAGAGAGAAAATCAAGAGCTCAAAAAGGTAAACATTACTGGAGTTCAAAAACAGGCACTGGGAACAACATCCAGTGCTCTCAGGGTGAGCATCACTCTTGCCATCAGATCTTTTTGGCAGGTATCAAATGCTAGTACCGATCTGTGACCTACAACATACCCTAACAGTTTGTCAGTTGATAAAACAACAGTAATGTGTAATTTCAAAACTTAACACAGTGTTGCATTTATATAAAAGCTTGTATAAAGGCACTGTGATGCCTGCAGTTTTTCAAAGGTGTATGTTCAAAAGTTATCAGAGAATTAATTTTTATTGAAAGAAAGTAATAAAAATAATGAAAAAATCTGTTCCAATTCAATTCCTAGAATCAAGTTTGGGCAATTAAAATATGTTTTAAATTCACACTAATTTTGAATCTTCAACATTAAAAAAAAAGGTTGTGCACTACAAGTGAAACAATAAAGCACATTCTTGAGAAAGATTTCATCATGAAGTATTTGCTGGTTTTAAATATTTTGAAAGATTTACTGTAAGGGTGAGATCCTATCAATCTCACAAACATTCAAGACAGCATTCAAAATACTGATGAAAATTCAACAATGCAATTCTGACTGCAAGAAACCATGTAAAGACATGGTATTTTGTGAGAGATTGTTGCGCTGTCCTGGGACAACAGAAATATCCTTGGTATTTACAAAAGGGGAAATGTTCTTAAGGTAACATCATGGTCTCAAAATGCAACTTCTTGAAAATCTTATCTGTGAAATGCTTTTGGCTTGTTTCTCCCAGGCCCCGAATCCCATCTCACTTGTTAGAAGCTATTTTATTTTATTAAGTCTGAATAAAAAAATCCCTCCAACACATTAGCTAACACTGCAGGATCAAGTATTTTCAAACACACAGTACAAAATTTATTAGTCCAGACATTTCAGGCAACTTATTTTCATACCAAGTTTAATTTTATTAAATTACATCCCAAATACTTGTTTTTATGTCAGACACCTCTGCCACTTTCCACTGGTTCCTGAATTCACAGAAGAGCTTTTTTCTTGTTGATGTTTTGGTTTTTAATTCCGCAGCATTTTATTGCTGCTTTGGTCTGAATCCACATGAGTGTCAAACGTCCTGGATGTGCTCACATCATCTATTTGCACTTGATCCACCTGCTGGATTTTCACAGAATCATAGAATGGATTGGGTTGGAAAAGACCTCCAAGATCATCAAGTCCAACCCTTCGTCCAACTCCAGTCCCGTCACCAGATCATGGCACTCAGTGCCACGGCCAAACTCACTTTAAAAACCTCCAGGGATGGGGAATCCACCCCCTCTCTGGGCAGCCCATTCCAATGCCTGAGCACTCTCTCTGCAAAGAATTTTTTTCTGATCTTCAACTTCAATTTCCCCTGGCAGAGCTTGAGCCCGTGCCCCTTTGTCCTATTGCTGAGTGCCTGGGAGAAGAGACCAACCCCCACCTGGCTGGAACTTCCCTTCAGACCAGCTGAGGTACATCTTCTCCCTTTCCCAGGCTGCGCCAGCAGCTCAGCCCATCTTTGTGTCCTCAGCCACACCAAAGACTTTCCCCCACGTCTGCATCGCCCTCTTCACTCCTGTGGGATGCCATGGGCTGCCCCAGCAGGAGCCTTCACCCACAAACACCTCCTCAAAGGCAAGGATGGCAGAGGGGACAGACACGGGCTGATGCACAAGTGTTGCTTTCAGTCACGCTGGCTCAGATCTGGTACTACCTGCTCTCACAGCAGAAACGCACAGCCATATTTTCCAGAGAGGCCCAGTGGGAGCAATTAGACAGAATATTTACAAATAGAGCGCTGCAGCTAATACTGATATTTACTGCAACTGAGATATCTGATACAGCTACACTCTCACACACACACACAGATGAACCACAAGCAGATCTGCATAACATAAATATCAGCGCGGTGAAAAAAAAGGATCACATTTCAGATCTATTTTAATGTGTGAAAAATAAAAGCTGCTTCCCAAAACCTCAGCCGTGACAAACAGGTCTATCATTCAGCCTCAGAAAAATGCAACACAGCAAAAACTAAGAGCTCTTTTGCCTTCAAAATTATGAAAGAATTTCCCTTCTGCTCTGAAGCAATCTAAAGACCAAGAGAACCCTCATCTGAACTCTGATTTAGGCTGTTGCTCCAACCATCATTATTAACTTGAAATCTGGGATGACATTACTAGGATTTCCTTTGAGTGCTTCATGTGCTAGCCCAGCTTATGTTATTCAGAAAAATCTCTAGCTCAGAAAAACAACCAACTTTAAGGCTGGATGACATTTCATCCACTCCCATCCCCACAGTTCTCTGGATCTTCAGAGAGGATTAAAAATAAACCAACCAACCTTGCAAAATTAGAGCATCACTGCCATTCTTTTACAATAAATAAAATATTTCTAATAATAAAAATAATTTTAAAAAACCCCAATCACAACAAAACCAAAAATCCCACACCATTACAAAAAAAAAAATCTACTCTTATTTTCTGCTTCTATGAACAGAGAATAATAAGGTATTAGAGACCACATTGTATTGACTAGAAAATAACAAGAGAATTGAAAATACATTTGTTATCAAATAGCTACATAAACATGAGGCTATGATGAACTAAGATTGCCACTCCAGAATTATACCCATAATGGTTTTGGTGAGGTCCTAGTAATCACAAACTAGAAGCTTAAAATGCGAATTCAATAAAAAAATTAATGAACAGTGTGCAAAAAGTGCAAACAAAGTCTTGCCAAATCAATAAAGCAATTTGTTGGCAGACACAAGCCACAAAACCTTATCTTCACATTGAGTTCCGTTTGCTCAGATAAGGAAACAAACCAGACGTCTCAGCTCTGCAACTTTAAAGTGGGGGGGGAAATTTGCTAAGTGTCCCAAATCACTTGTAATAGCAATTCCTTACATTATCAGGACTTTCTTACATATCCCACTGACAGGAACCATGCTCACAGGAGAGCAGCTGACTTTGAACACGCTGACCTTGAGCAAGCCAACGACCTCAGCAGCGCGTACTTCTGGCTTATTTCACTGCAACAGCCAAACAGCCTCACCATCTATAGAAGTCCAGAGTCTCTGGCCACCACCCCTGACTATTTTAAGACATCCCAATACACTTCAGTGATGCACAGTTCAAAGTGATAGAATAACATCTGCTAGCATGTTGAAGTGCAAGTTGTTTACAGAGGCATTTTTAGCCTGTTCTCATACTATGCTTCCCTAACTGACAGGAAAAATAATTTATTAATAGAGGTTTGCCTCTCATTTAAATATTTAAACCTCAAAATTTAATAAATATTGAGCAAGAATTTTAGGCATTGTGAAAGGAGAAAAAACAAGACACCCCACTCCAGATAAAGCTTATTTAGAAACTTCAAGCACGTGACAGTAACGAGTGGACTTGAAAAGGCACTTGCTTCCCGAGATGTCAGTTTTGCACAACTTCTCCCCTTGGTCATCCCTGTGAAGAAAATCTGTATTAAGATAGGTGTTTATTTGTAATACAGGTTTTTTAACTGCTATTTTAAACATACGGAAGTTTTAAGTTGAGCTGATGTTAGAAGATAATCGTCAAGCTACGTGGATGTAACGGCTGTGCTACTGAGTCAGAACAACCCATCCTGCTGACAACCTTAACCTACAAAGAGAAAACATTTCATTTTAAAAAACCACTCTAGGGAGTCACTGTCAGCTTGTGTTCTCTGGAGTCTCTGGAGTGACAAGGACTATGTCTAACCAAGTTACAAAGGCCAGTGAGAAAACAAGCCTCTCTGGGAATTTATGGCCACGAGGATTTTTTTTCGAATTTTGAAGGAATGTGTGTATGAAATCAAATATATTGCATAAGTTTGAGGGGGAAAAAACCTGCGGTTGGTTTGTTCTGAAGCTCAGCATGAAGCTGAAAAAGTTATAAATAAGAAGCTGTTCTAGTGCAGTAGTCTCAGAGCACACACTGCCCTCCTTGCTGGAGCCCAGCTCATGGGCAGTAATTAAGCCACATAGTTCAACCCTTTTATTGTTTTTTCTAAAACCCTTTAAAACAGGAGAAACTGTATCAGATCAAATCACTCTTCGAGCTGCAGCAGAACTGACTGGGCAAGTGAAAACAGTGTCAGGGTCACAGGACACAATGAGACTGTCCTCTTTGATGCTTCATGGGAGAGGGTAAGAGAAGGAGAGGGGGAAAAGCCTGCTCTCATCCCCCAGGAATACATCCAACAGCAATTTTTCCATCTCTCTGAGCTCCACTGCAACACTATTGACATTTGGCATTTTGTCTGGAACAACTCTGTTGATTAGCAACTATCCTTAGCTGGAAGGCTGGAGGGAGAACATCACTATCCTACTGAAGAAGGAGTTGACTCCACTGAGTGCATCTCCTTACCTCACTTGCTTTTCCTGACGAGTGCACTGCTGAATACCTGGGATCGTATTTTACTGCTGTCACCATTGGGGTAGAAGAACATTTCCAAGCTACACACATGTCTTGATAACCAGACATTTTCTGGTTCAGCTGGTGCCCCATTTATTATGGAGATCAGTTATATTGCTTCCCACTCCTTTCATTTTCCCAAAGAATTTGGCTATGCTAAACAGCAGTTTGCATACAAACAGTGGATGCCAAAGGGAACATCCTTCCACCAGGAAACCGAGTGCTTGTTCTCAAACATATTTTGAATAAAGTTTCCAGCTGTACTCCAACAGCTGGCACATGATGAGGGTGACAATGCTTTCTTTGGAGACAGGAGTTGAAATAACCATTAAGGCAGCCACACAGGCAACCAGAGGAGCCACTGCTCAACTCCCTCTGGAGGCTGTGCACCAGGAGCATGAAATGAAGCAAGACGCTCACTCCTACACCTGCAATGGCTACTGCTAAGTCCATGATATGAGAACAATTTCATGAATTACAAGTTTTATAAGGTTTACTGAAGTCTCATTTTCAAAATCATCTTAGGAGGACAACCCAAATTAAATCAACATGAAGGTGATTCCCCTTGGGGGAAAAAAAAAAAAGTGAAGCACTAACTCCCGAAAGAGTTACCTCTGAGCGCAACACACTTCCCAAGACAAGAGCAAGGAAGGTAACCTGACTTCCTGAAGCAGATGGGCAGGACTACCTTGACCATTTCAGGTCACTCGACTCTTCCAGGAGGGCAGTGCTAATTGCAGCCTGCCTTTCTGAAGCCCCTCTTCTCATACAGGCTTCCCTAAATGCATCTCACCTCAGGAGAGAGGCAAAACACAAAGGCAAATGACTTCCAGGGGGAAACACCATGCCCTGGGGAAAACTTCCTGCCTCACCAGATGAGCACAAAAGACCAGATTTAGAAACAAATGTTTTGAATCCCCTCCTCCACAGCCTCACTGTGTGATAAGGCGGGAAAAGAAGTTTTCCATCTGGGATGCAACATTCCCCTTTTCATGACTTGGGGCACAGCTGACCAAAAGGACAGGAACCTACTTATCATACCATGCCCATAAATGACAAAAGCTTGATCACCTACACTGTATGCAAGGGCATTTTCTTTTGAAAATATACACACTGCCCAGTTATTTACCTCCTTAGATCACTCATAAAAGGTCAACAGTCCTAACGTGTGAGGCCAGCAGCAAAGAACAGGCTTCAAATACCAGATCTCTCTAGTCCACAGCTATTAAAATCCAGACCAGCACAAAAACAGTGTGGAAGAACACACTGTCTTTTAGGGAAAGAATACTGAGAATAATGCTTCATCTTTAAAACACATTAAAAAATATAATCTGTGACTTCAGACTGTGTTTTGTGGTTAGTATTTATTCATATCCATACTCTATAATATCTAGCAATATAACAGCCAGGAGTTTCCAAAAGGTAATGAAATGTCAAAATCTATTTTTCATACTAGTTTTAACCATTTTCTTATCTTCTCTCTGCTTGACATAGTTAAAACAGAAACAGGAAGACATTAAGTCATTATCAGTCCATCCAGTTTGTCTCCATTTTTCTGCTTGTTTATATCCTTTTAAAATTCAATTAATCTCACTTTTTTAGGACCTCTCTACATATAGAAGTACTGTAATACTTCCAATAATCATCATTATGTCACCTCTCCTTCTGCTAAGGCAAGACAGCCCATTATCCATTCACTTGGCTGCACTATGTTCCCTGCTTTAAGTCCTAATCCTCTTATTACTTATTTTTCCAATTCATTACTCACTTCCTCTTATGGAAGCAAAATAGCGACAACAGCATTCAAAATAACTTTGTGGCATTCTCCATTCCCACAATCATTAGCTCACTGTGGTCCCAAGAACAAGGAAAAAGCAGCGATGATAATACTGGGGGTAAAAACAACAACAAAAACGACAATGAACCACCTTTTCTCTTTATTCCATTTTTCCAAACTTCCCCACAGGCAGACGTGGGGTGAGCAGAATGAGGCACAGGGATGGAGTTACCATCACCCCTGCAGCAGGATGGCACCAGCAGCACAAGGTTGGGAAGCAAACTCCGATGCTGCTGGGCTGCAGCCCTGCTGCCCCTCAGTCCACACTGTCATTGAAGGGCATTTCATTCCATCCTTTTCTAGGACCTGAGATAGTCATTTAAAAAAAATACTTCCTCTTAATAACTTTCTTCAGATTCTTCTTGGGCCTGGCTGAGTGCTTTTACACATCAGGAAAGGCCAGGTTCCCATCACACTCACTGAGGAAATGCCCATGCAGGTGTCACTCAACACAAAGCTCGGGCACTGCCATCTCTGGCCAGGGAAGGATCCCCACTGTGAGAGTTAAATAAAGCTCATGCCAATACACACCCAGCTCAGCACAGAAATCATTTTCAAAGATTGGACACAAGAGTAAGATGTGATCACGTGGTTTAAAAGACGTGCTATAAGGAATTACCATTTTTTAAAAAAACAATTCCAATTTGAACTCTAATTGGATTCATTTAGCTTGAAGTTTTAAATAAAAATCTATTTAAATGACTGCCTTCTTGTCAAATAAATGAAAATAAACACATAGCATCACTGAGCTTAAGGGACAAAAACAAAAAAGGGGAGAGGGAATTTATATATATATTTCAATAACTGTCTCAACTGCTTCTTGATTTTTTTTAAAGGCTTTTTTTTAAACACATCATAGTCAAACAAGTCAAACCTGCACTATCACTTTCAGCCTTTTCCAATACAAAAAGCGTTTAAGTACAGTTGTATTTTACAAAGTAGCTCCTTATTTTATTGACAAAAAGCACAATCTCTTGCAAAATAAATTCCAACTCAATACAATGTATTCTCTGAAGGCCCTTCTCATTCTTCTTTAAGGCTCTTCTCTTCAAATTTCCCTGGCATAAACTATTTTGAGACCTTTTGAATCAAATCCCTGTTTTCTGATATCATTTACACTAGTCAGGTGCTTCTAAAGGAATAAAGAGAAGTTTTGAAAAACTGCCAAGCTTCACAAAGTGAACTTGCATCACACAACTGATAGAGAGCTGTGCATCCACAATGGAATCCAGTATGCTAAAAACCTTTCCAGTAGTAAAACTTTTGCTGAAAATAATTGATATATAGCGTCTTTTTTTTTCCCCAAAATTATCTCAATACAATTTATATATTTGTATAAATATAAACACCAAAGCCACTCAAGCAGATAGACTAATTCTCTTTTGCATGTCCCTTTTATTTTAAAAAATTACTGACTAAATGGTACTTTATAGAAGGATTATAGAACTGCACAAGACAAAGAACATGATCTACTAAACAGCCTGAATATTTACAAAGCACTTAAATGCAACTTAGTAACCAGGCAATTTCAGGGGCACATGCCATGTTGAGTATCTGAATAGAATTCAACATCACTGAGGCAACACAAGCACCTGCACCCACAAATCATA
>VWZD01011592.1:784418-801779 GCA_013396695.1 Sakesphorus luctuosus
AACTGAGGGGCCCAGAACTGAACACAATACTCAAGGTGTGGCCTCACCAACACAGAGTACAGAGGAAGGGTCACTGCCCTGGGCCTGCTGGCCACGCTATTTTTGATACAGGACAGGATCCCACTGGCCTTCTTGGGAGAAGTGGTATTTTTCAAAGAACATCCACAAGGATTCCCACTCAGTCACACTTCAGTACAATACAAGCATCCAAAATGCACACAAGGTGCCGAGAGGTTGCACATTGATCCTGCCAGTACGTGGACCTGCTCAACCCCACAAGCACTTCAAAATGCTATATAAAGTATATATGTATCAAACCAAATAAAACAGAACTACAGCTACTGTACTTTTAGATAGGCAACTAAATAAGCACAACAACATTACGTCTGCTGAGCCATCTGAAACAAAACAAAACAACCACTGGACAGTAGTTAGTTGAGACTGAAGAACTGCAGCAGGACTGACTGCTCACCACCTGTTTGTCATGGAGGGAGGAGGGAGAAACGGCAGCAGCTCTGTAATTGCTTCAATAAACAAAAAAAAGGCCAAAATAGGTGAGAAAACCATTTTCAGACGAAACATCTTGAGTATCTGCTGGATGACAAAGTTGTACAGAAGAGCTGATGTTAAGACAGCTGCACTTATCCAGAGCCTCACAGAATTCATGCCATCTTCTCAAGCCTGGCCCGTTTTCACCCTGAGGGACCAAAACCATCACACCTGAGGTGGGGTACAGCTACTGCTCCCAAATGAACTCTCAAGTGACTTAATTTCTTATTCCTTCACACGCACATTTTTGTGTAACGTGGGCATGCATCAATCCATATCATTTCCCAATTTAGTTTTCTGTTGATGAACTTTCTGTGATTTTTAAACCCTTTGCCGCAGTTTGCAATTAAGTAATAGAGAATGCAGGTGATGAATTAGAATATTTTATGTGAGCACTGTACAGGAAGTGTTCTTGTTTACAAGCTACAGTCAAAAAATTCTTGGCTAGGGACTCCTGTCCCTAACTCCACCAAGCCTGGAATTGCACTGCACAAGTTTTCCTTTCCAGAATGAACAGCTATAAAATATTCAAAATGTTCTTCAAAGTACTCATTATCCTGGTTTACTAGCTTTTCACTGAATTGGCAGACAGGCAACACACAGGGCTTATATTGCCAATGATGCAAGCAGAACTGAAAGGGTCTTCAATCAAAACAAGCTCATCTTAAGAGGAAAACAAAAGGACTAAATATTGTTAATTTTTTAAATGTCACACAGATTGGATAATTACACGAAGAATGTTTTGGAAAAACAAACAAACAAAAATATCAAAAAACATACACTCATTTTGAGGCAAATGTAGAGTGCAACCATGGGCCAAAATCATTTTAAATGCCAGCCTGGTATCACCTCAAACATTTCAGTATCCTGTCACTCACTAACTCCAGAAGTTCACCCAAGTCCACAGCTGCTGAAGGCACTCAGTCAGAATGGAGTTTCTAAGAACTAAGGAAAATATTTACAAGTTCTGGAGAAAAACAGAGGCATTTACATAATCTTTGGCAACAGAATATAGAAGTATGAAACTTCTACTACTCTGTTTTTTCTACTACAGGAAAAAAACCATCCTTTTAGGAAGGCAGGAAAGGAACCCTAAACAAGCAAGCAAAAGATAATTTTTTTTCTCTTTTCCTTTTAAAAAGTCTCATCAGTGGTCTCAAAATAACAGTAAGTGATGACTTCAGAGGGCAACACAAAACATACCTCTAGGTAAAAAATCAACACTATAAAAACATTCAAAGCAACTATTCAGGTTCAAAATGGCAACCAGCCACTCAATCTTTGTATGGCCTACATTCTTAGATGGTTCTTATTTTTTTCTGAATTATTCTTACTAGTTACCTGTAATAGCAATTGCTTAAGCCATTAACTTCAATAAATGTTAAAACCTCGTTCCATTGAAAGTTAAAAAAAATAAAACAAGAGACACCTACCTGTAATAGCGAGATTGTAAGTAAGTTGAACAAATAGTCTTTGATACATGGCTGGCAGACCCAAAGTCTATTACTTTGACCCGGTAAGGCTGCCGAACAGGATCCACCAACATAATGTTCTCTGGTTTGAGGTCAGCATGGATTAAACCCAGACTTTTTAGTTTTTTCAGTGCAGTGGCCACTTGTTGCAGAATGGGCCGTATTACTTTCAGTTGCAGAGGGCTGAATTTGTTTTGTTTCAGAAAGTCGTATAAATTCTGTTCCAGCATCTCAAAAACCAGACAAGTATGGTTACGGTGCTGAAAGCACTCATAGGCTCTCACAAAGTTGAACTCATCAGCGTTTTCAGTGCTTAGTCTCGCTAAGATGCTCACTTCTATTTGCCCTTGGCGTGCATACGAAGGATGATTCTTCAAGATTTTGATTGCCACAATCTCATTCGTCCCCCTTTTCCAGCACTTCACTACTTGTCCAAAGGTCCCTCGCCCAAGGAAATCCAGAACTTCGTACGTGTTTTTCACAGAGCACAACACCTCATGCTGTACTAACTGGTAATCTCCATCTCCACTTGTACCACTTGGTTTTGCAGTCGCCGCCGTCGTCACAACCGTCACCGGGTTCCCTACGTTGGTTTGCAGCATTGCAGGCAGGAGGGACAGTTCATCAACAATCTGCATCCTGCTGCTCTGATTATCCAGCTCCTCACTCTTACGCTTCAATCCACATCGCTGGGGTCCTTCCAGGAGATCTGAGTGGCTTCCCTGCGTCCCACTCCGAGCTGCCTCTAACTGAGGTTGCTGCACCCACGCTGCCAATGCTTTTGTAGCACCTGCAGTATTTTTTAAAGCAACAGCATTTGACTGCAACCAAAAGTTCTGTCCTCGAGGTCTATCAAATGGGTTTTTAGTCTGAAAGAAAGTACTAACCCTGTGGGGAGAAATTCCAAAGTTTTTACCATTCACGTAGATTTGTGGGTAGGTTCTTTCGTGGTACACGCAACTGCTTGGTTCTAGTTTGAGTTTCTTCACACTACAAAAGGCACTTGACTGGGTTTGATAAACATATGGTGGATAGACCAAGACTTGTGAGGCCATACCTATGGAGGGGAAGAAAAAATAAAAAACAAGTGAAAATTATGCACATTGCCAAGCTTTGCAGCAGCTTTTTCTGCTAAAAAAATCAGGACATGAGTATATTCTCCAAACAAGCCAGTCTAAAGTTGTTTGTATTTAGTGTTTCATGGCTGATCCAAGGCCCTCTTGCCCAACCAGAGCACACACTTCAGCACACCAGACTTTAGCAGCAGCAGGTTACTGTAGGTGAGTGTATGAGGCAGGACTGAGATAGTCTACAGCAGACCACTACATGGACTGTTTCAAGTGCAGGACCTACCTTTGTGCTATTAAAACCCCATTTTTTATTGAAAATCTCCCACTTTTTCTCCATACAAAAGTACCACAGTGTTCAGTAACACAACTGAAAAACCCATTGAAATATTTGTCAACCATGGCATAAAATAACCCAGTTCTTAAATGAGAGACAATTCTATCTGTTACACAAGGCATCCAACTCATTGGGAGCACCATGAGGCTTCAGAGAACAGACAAATGACACAACTGTCAAAGCTTGAAGAACTGCACTGTGATGAAAGTGAAAGTGATCAAGCCATGTGATGGGGCCCAAAATAACTTAAGGGCATGTGTATGTACAAATAAACAGCCACAACTTTCCAGTAAATTACGATGTACAGTAATCTAATCCATTCACGAAAGGCAGGTGCTTTTCCCAAGTTATACTGCACCCCATTGCAGAAGTTCCCATGTCAGACACAGGGGGAAAAGGCACCGAGTTTACTTTCCAGGTCTCCTCTTTGCACTGACCCTGCTGTCCCCTTACAGACCTGTCAAACACCAGCCTTAGACTTTTCTATCACATAATGCTAAATACTAAGAAAAAGGCCCTGAATGGACCTCAGTGTAAATGACTACAAGGTTTCAGGAAACTTATGGCTTATACCAGTCTGATCAGCTCCCAGAGACAGATTCAATACCAATAATACCTTAATTAAATCACTTAATCATACCAAGCACATGAAAATTCTGGTAATAGGTATTTAAATTGCAGATGAGTAACATAAAACTTGAGCCAGACGTTGCAATGACTCCGTTCAAATGAAAACTAACCAAATGTAGAGCATAATTATTCTGAAGCTGTGATTTCATTTATGCAAATTAACATTTAGATATCTTAACAGTAATTAAAATAATCATACCAGCACCTCACTTTAGCATCCTCTAATGGATTTTGTCCCAGCTGTAGAAGAGAACTTCAAAGCTCTTTCCTCCCCAAAGCTATTTGCCCAGAGCCAGATGATGGAAAAGGCTGGAGACAGCCAACAGATGGGCTCCCTCACCACCAAACACGGTGGGACTGCCCTGGCCTCCTGCTCCACATCAAGGATTTAACACTAACTATTAACCTCAAAACACAAGTAAAAATTTCCCAACTTCCTGAAGTCTCTCCTAAATAACATAACCCATTACAAGGTGCCTAGTGCACAGCATAAGCATATTACTGACTATGGGACTTACTCTCTTTTCTATAATAATTACATTTAAATGCATCACTTATCCCGGTCACATTACTTAGATATCCAAAAATCACCCCTCAGTGACTGCCCCAGAGCACACACATGCCCAAGCCTTCTTGGAGCTTCCAGTGGCAACCGCACAGTTCCAGCCCAGCCAAACGCTCTGCCAGCAGCCCCCCACTCCTCCAGTTCTCCTGGGATGACTCAAATAACAGATATGCCACATTGGCTCCAAAGCCACTAAAATATGAAAATAATGCTTGGGTTTCTTTTCTTAAAACCTTTTCAAGGTTCATGCTAAAAACCACTCTGTTGGCTTTTTCACCAGAATCTCCGCTTACTCTTTGACACACATGTGGCATGAAAGAATTAAAATATTCAACCTCAAAAAACTTTTACACTTCAAAAGCAAAGAAACTGCCCCTCTTCACAAGGACACTGTGGAGTGTTATCCCACAGTTTGCTGACAGGAGGGTTCAGACGCCCAGCATCACCTTCATGACTCACAGACACATCTAAACGCTGAGTGGGCCCAGAGGTGCAGCCACACCGCTCAGCCCTGGGCAGAAACAGCTCCAGGGCACTTCCAAACAGGAAGGAGCCAGGATGCCTGGCCCACAGGAGAGAGGCTGGCTGAGCTGCAGCAACCCCAGCAGCCCCATTTGCCCTGGATCTGCCATAACCAAGCGGCAAACATCCTGCTCCCCTTAACTTCTGGAGGAGGTACTTGCCCGTGCAAGCACTTCACCAAAGCTGAGCGCATCAAATGATGAGGGTTACTGTGAAAAAGAAGCAATAAACCTATACTGCAGTTAGGGATATTTTCAGGAGACAGGACAACAGGTCAGTGTGGGGGAGAAAAGGTGGAGGACAGTCCTTCAGCATGGCAAGAGGACAATTCAAATCCTCACCTGAGCCTATTGGGCCCACTGGCATTCAAAACCATGTGAGTTATCTACAGTTCATGCAGTTCAAACCAGTCCAGAATGTCTGGGAGCACACAGTCCCAGCTTTAACATTAATTTCAGCTGAACAAGAAAAACCAGGTTATCTATCATCTTTTGGAGTTTGTGTGTTTCTTACAGACTTAACTACACGACCCTGAACTCCAACCACAGTAACATCTCTGTTCTCAGATAAGAAGTGTTTACTGAGTTATTACAAGAACATTTTCAGCAGCTGAAAAGAAAAATATAATTAAGCACTAAACAGAAGAGATAACATACCCTGGAAGACCAATCTTTGATACAATAATTAACTGAACTTAAAAAAAAGTAAAATTTTACTCCAGAAAAATAAAGCTTAATTTTTGTAGAAGTATCTAATTTCTAACCTTACCCTAACCACTTCTTTGTTACCCCCGTTATTTTGCTTCTCTTTTTCTAAACATGTAATTCAAGATGCCCATTTGAGCAAGACACAGTATCTTCATATAACCAATGAATGAGGTGTTCCTGTGAAACAGGCACATGAAAATCCTGCATGATCCTGTACCTGAGACTGCCTAAAACCTCTGCCATGCACTCAAATGCAGTGCTCAGAGGATGTTTCAGACAGGAGCACACTTTTTGCTATACATTAACATATATGCATTGAAATCCATCAGAATAGCACGTAACCATCCCATACAACCACCTTCTGGAGGCCTCTGTTTTGAGAAGATAGGTTTATAAATAGAATTGATTTGCCCCCACCCCGCCCAAAACAAAGCCCCAAAGTCAGCAGAGCTGCACAACAAACCTTGATGAGAAAGGGAAAATACCACAACATCCTCTACTATAAAAGCACTGCCACAGAGGGGGGCATTTTGCTGGTTTGGGGTTGTGGGGTTTTTGTGGTTGGGGGTGGTCTGGATTTTCGGTTTATGTTTTTTTCCTGTGTTGGTTGTTTGTGGGGATTGGAAGCTTTTGTAGGTTTTTTACTATTTTGGGGGATCCAGGTTACAATGCAATCCTATGCATAGCTACCCTAAAAAGAGTAGTTACCATGTTGCAGGGGCTTTTTGTTGCCCTTTTAAATTTATTTTTAAAATCAGGTCTCCTAGCAGAAGAAAACAACACACAGCACATTTCCACCTATCAGAGTGTGGATCTTCCTTCTCCTCCTTGTCACAAAACATTTCACTGAGTTTATATATCTTTCTGCATACTTCTTACAGACTATTCCTGCTTCCTCATACAAACTGAAGCTTGTCAGACCACATCTACATTAACAAGTCCAGCAGCAAAGAGAGAGATGGGTAGAGCAAAGCAGCAAGCACTGATATAAAGAAAAACCTTATTCTGTGCTCATTTCAGGGAGGTTACTTGAGCCTGAACACTCATGAGCAGCTGGTGTGCATCTTCCAGTTAAATTTAATTTAACATAAAAACCAAACCTGTGCACTAAAGACCCTTCAGGACGCAAATCAAAGCAGAGTAAACAAACCCCTCAAAAGATGGACTGGAAAGTGCAAGCCCCAGGTGACACACCACATGCAGCCTCTGGCTACTCGAGTGGCTTCAGACTTGTCTTTCAGTTTTAGTCTCAGAGAAGTCTGTTCCCCTTACACACATTTTTAAACCCTCTGCTCCTACCACAAGTGCAAGGAGACCCTCACAACTTCACTGCAGCTCAGTGACTGCTCTGGGCAGTGGCACACACAAGCTGAGGTTGACTCTGGAGTTCTACAGTTTGTATCCCACCTCACATGCCAGACACTGCCAGGGGATAGTGCAGGGGTTGTGGAAGAGAAAGGCTCTCAAGACACCTACCAGCTAATATTACCCCTGGACAGGCTTCCTGGGAAGGAATGAGTCTTCTTGGTCTGAAGCACAGAGAAGGGGAAGACTACATTTGGCTTATCAAACATTAAACTACACAAAACCTGTGACTCCTGATCAGAGTCAAGACTGTGAATTCTGTGCTTCCAAAGAAAGTACAAAGTAATGAAGTAAGTAAATTCATTGTTATTCATTTAAATAAGTTAATAAATGCACTTTCATGAAGTAATGTCAATGAATAGAAGGCACTTCAGTTTGCCCCTCCAGTCAAGCCTCTCTCTCCAGAAACTCAGTAGCAAACCACACAGCAAAATGAAAGCCCTCTGCTTAACATCTCGCTAATGTTCACCTAATAACAATGCTGGCAAATTCAGGAACATGATCAACCTGGCAGACTGTGCCAACCTGGAAAAGCACAGGCTGTTTCAGGCCTGACCACTATTAATAATTAACTACACGTTGACATTTCCTCATGACCGAGTAAGGGGGGTGTGTAGCAGAGTAACTAGTTAGAAAGGCCACCACTGCAGGGGAGCTGAAGAGAAATTGCCACACTACCCCCTTAATTCGTTTGCAAAACACACAGCTCCTTTTACCTGCCCCAAGCCGTGCAATCACCGTGTTCTTGCCGCTGTAGTAAATCCCAGGCTGGCAAAGCCCAGCCAGCGGCACCCACCTAAATAACAGAGTTAAACTGTAACTCAAGAAAACTTGTTTTCCAACTTGTATCAAGCCTCCATCGGCAAGAACCGGCTCCAACACACTCTCTCTCCCCCTGCTCGCAGTGCGGCTGGGCATCGAGGCAGGCTTTCTAACAGCTCAGTAGCTTCCAGCAAATGCACAGTTGGAGCGGCGGCGCTTACGCAATGTTTTGTTGACATTGTGCATCACTTTGGAAACGTTGCAAGGATACGAACTGTCGTTGTTCCCAGGTAAAACAATTGTTCTTTTTATATTAGGTGCCACCCAACTTCGTGAGTTATTTAGCAACCAGAAATGTGAATTAGTTGCCCTCTCTTTCTCCCCAGAAGAAACTTTATTACCAGTAGTAGCAGCACCTCTATGTTATTGTTTATTTTGGATATGTAGCTGAACAAGCTGTACTGATGCGAGTACTTTCATACCCGTGACCTGCTCACCCTGAGGAATTCCCTTACTCCAGCTGTATATTAATAACAAAGCACTGGCAATTGAGGTTTCATGCAATTTCTAAAGGAAAACATATCAACACAGACTGCAAAGTGCCCCGAAAATAAGCCCCAGAGAGTCCCACCCTTTGGCCACCCTCAAACCAGCTCTGCGAGCAGATCCAGGACCCACAGAAGGGAGGGAGAGAGCAAAGGAGAAAGCACCAAGCTGTTTCAAGTAACACACGCCATGCCAGTCGTTTCCTTGCGTAACCACAGAGGCAATTCTGGACACGACCTGCACAGGCACACACACACCCCACCACGGGGAACTGTGACATGCAGAGGCAGCCGATGACACCTCACCCAAGAAGCCAACACCCAGTTCCAACGGTAGCAACCAGAGACACTCAAGGTTAACGACAAAAGAAATTATTACAATCTTTGATTAAAACACACGAGGTATTAAAGAGCTCTGGAATTTGGCCCATGATACACGAAGAAAATTCAGCTGAGCTCATGGTAGCCTTTGCCCAACAGGAAACCTCAGTCTTGGCACAGGTCAGTGGCAAAGGGTAAAACATTGATTCCAAGAGAGAATCTTGATCCTTTGATTCCATTGATTCTTTTGGGGAGAGTCTTCACGGGAAACAAATGATACAGTGATTAAATTTTGGATTTGTAAAACTTAGTTACGAACCACCTGAGAAAAATGTTACAGACCTGACTTTAGATTTGTGCAACATCAGAGATATTTTTAATCAGACACTACTGATGTCTCATTAATAACAGAAACTGGAAATATAAATTCATTTAAGTGTTACACAAACTAGTCTCAATTGCACCATTGTCTCAATACTCGGAAGCAGAACTGACGCCATACACTGAACACAAACATATTTTATATAAAATATCAGAGTGAACTCCTATGACTCAACACTGCCATTAGTGCCAGTAGCAGTACTCAAGAATACAATTGCTATATTCATATTTTCCACAAATATCAAAAGCTAAATCTTGTGATACCAGTATGACTGCAATCATAGCTAAAAAGATAAATGAAACAATACTTCAAGCATTTATTTTTCTTCTGGGCAAGATGCTGTTGTGCAACTGAAAAACAAGCACAAGCAGGGCAGTCTCAGCCATCAGCCCCGAACGAGAACATGCCCTCCAAATCAGAATGTGCCACCATCAACACAAACAGTGCATTGCATCCAGCCAGGGCTTTGCCAACCTAATCTCTTCTTTTAAAAGGCTAATTCTTTTAGAATCTAAAATTCATCAAGTCCTCTAAACTACTCAAAGTGGAGGAAATTCATCCAAAATTGTCTTTCTCCCTCTTACCATAAAAGATTTTCACCTGGACTAAACAAAAAAAGTACAACATACACCAATACAACACCAGAAAATTACTGTTCTCCTGACAGGACTTGTACATTAGGTTTGCAACAGCACACACACAAATAGCCTGTCAAGCTCATCGAGTCTGACGTGTGATGCAAAAATTTGCAAATCAGGCTCTCCTGTACCAAGAGGTTGAATAGAACTGTTGCCTACGCACTGAGAATGACCTGGCAGTAATACTTGAGTTAAAACTTCCCCCAAATACATGGAAAAATCAGTCTCTCTTCCTAGAGCATATTCAACTCCTCCTGCAACAAAACTGTTGGAGTAAATAAGAACTGGAGCCTTTTTTGTTTGTTTGTTTTAAATCTGACTTAACTTTAAAACAATTAAGGCATCTAAGCCAACATACTTACCTTGACTGACGTTTTTGTGCTGCAGTTTTCAGCTCAGTTGCCTCAGCTACATCCAGTAACAACTTTCAAACATATACACACTGAGGTAAATACATGTACACATGGTAAGTATATGTTTGAAAGGTATTTATATATATATATACAGACAGAACAAAAACTCTTTAAAAGTCCTAATATTTTTCCCATAATAAAAATTCCTTATTTAAAAGAGGTTTGAATATTCTGCCTTTATATAACAGGTGGGTTACTTTCATTGTAAGAAACACTGTCATGAAGACAGAATTGGTTGCTTACTGAAAAGATCTGTACAAATTAGACATGGCATACACAGAAAAAAGAAGGAACAGAGGGAAAAGAGACCTTTACCACTTCTTTCAGATTTCTGAGGATGCAGAGGAAGCAGCATTTCCTACAGGTAAATATCAGCACATCAGAAATGCATTCTATCTCAGAGAAGGATCAGCCTCTTGCCTCCTAATGAAACAATAACTGCAATAACCCATATTGTGATGTTTCCCAAAGCCATCAGTGCAAGAAATTTCTCCCTCTTCTCTATGCAGAGAGACTTACTGATATAACTCTACAGACAGGCATGCACAAAGAAAGGTAAGATCACGTGCAGCACATGGTCCCACTAGCTGGGGGTCATAATAACACTGATAAATGTGCATCCCTTTTATCTCTGCTGTATTCCCTTCCATGTTTAATAATCTTTCCATCTGTAGCATAAATAAACTTTTAACAGTAACTCTTGTTTTAATCTTCAACAGAATGTTTAGACATCTCTGCAACCAAGTTTTAAAAACACATTCAGTCTCAAAGAGCACTTGTCCCAAAGAGCTCCCAAAGTATTGCTTGAGAAAAACTCCCATGTCCTCTCGCAGTGTTCAGAGCCGGCACAGTCAGGGGAAGAAGTGCCCTCAGCATCATTACAAATGCCATAAAGAAAAGGTATTAAAAACACCCCTTTAGCACCCCGTGAAAGGATCCATCCATATTAGGCTGAATACCAACCAATTCCATGAATCACAAAGTAAGGTGACATAACAGACAAGGAAAGAGAAGACAGAGCTTTTTTCTCCTCTTAGGAATAAAGCTGGATCCTTCTCAAGCGCTTCACAAGTAAGATCCCAAACACCAGAATTCCTGTATTTAACAGATTTAAATACTGAAAAAAAAAGGATCTTGTGAAGACGTCTTCTATCCCTAAGAACAGTTTAGATCTTCAAAAACAAGCCTTGGAAACAAACCTCAACTGGGAACAGGCAGATGTAAACAAGCAAGCAATTCTGATAGTTAGGGAAAAAAAAAAGAAAAGAATAATTGAAAGGAAAAGAGTAGGAAGTAGCAGATGACCCAAGTTTCTAGGAAAACACAGGAAGGAAGATGTTTACAAGACAATGATGCACATTAACAGCACTTCAGTCAATAAGGCAGAAAGGCATCTTACAAGAAACAACTAAAAAGCCTTCTGGAAATTGGGTAAGTTCCATCAATTGTTGTGTGCCAACACAGACAAACCCTGCACCACACAGAAGAGGCAAAAAATTAATACATTTTACTCGAACTAGTGAAATTAGGTAAAGGTTAACAGCATTTTTTAAAAACACTAACAAAGGACCAAAGCAAAGCAGCAAACAACATGTTGAGACTGGGAAAACATGAGAGAAGGAGTGTGTGTTTTGTCTACATATGAAAAAGTAAATTACTCTTGTAAAAGTAAATTAATAAAGTTTCAGATAAAATGGTGCATATAGATATTTTTATAAACACCTGATATTAGTGGTTACTCTTATCTATCCAAAGGGAACTTAGATGGCCAATGAGAGAAGTTTCTTTGCTACCCTTATAAATTTTCTAACAATTATTGGTACAGAGGTTTGTTTTCACTGCACTTTTGCCTTTATAGGTGAGCTTCCTCATGCAG
The DNA here is from genome assembly GCA_013396695.1 of Sakesphorus luctuosus. NCBI lineage: Eukaryota > Metazoa > Chordata > Aves > Passeriformes > Thamnophilidae > Sakesphorus > Sakesphorus luctuosus. The sequence goes on from VWZD01011592.1 coordinate 796,570, forward strand.
ATCTCAAGCCTACACCAGGCATTTTTTTCAGCCCATCCCATCAGGAGCAGTGTCAGCTGACACCCACAGACCCAGGGAGCAGCCCTGGAGGGATCTGGGCACACTAATAAAAGCAGCAAACATCTCTGCAATGAAGACACCGCTCCAGCCCCACGCAAGGCACAGCTGCACCAGTTACAGCAATTCCAGCTCAAGTTGTTCTCCTGGCACTTCTTCCTGCCCAGGGACCAGTTTTGCCATTTCATCTCATCACTGCAAGAGGGGGTGAGCACAAGGCCAGGAGGGTCACTCCCATCTCACAGCCCACCTTCTAACTGAGAGTCAAGAATAACTACGGAGTAAAACCCCTAAAATAACCCAAAGCGAGTTTTCTCAGGCACTGGTCACCACTTGCCCCAAGCCAAGCATTGTGATAAAAATCTTGCCTCACCCAGCAATTTAAGTTCCTTGGAAGTCAAAGTGCCCCGGTCACATAAAAAAGAGCTGCAGGACAGCACAGCAAGGTGACCTAAAGCAGCACAGCCTGCAGGGAAGGGCAAGACACCCTCAGATCAGTGGGGTACAGCGTGGTTTGTGACAGAAAAGTGCCCGTGGGCACCTCCAGGCAGCAGCTACAGCCTCCTCTTTGAACCATGATGTTCATGGCACTCTGCACAGGTATCAGGACCTGAGCTTTCTTGTTCCTAAATTTTCCACAATTTATAGTTACTGCAGTGCTGTACATATTTGGCAGGTGATGTTTATACAAATACAAAGAGATTTTCATTTGATAAGCACTGACTTTTTACCTTAAAAGCATTATTTCATATTTAAGTTGTGCTTTAAAGAGCACCAAAGTTTTCTAGAATTGTTACATTATTTCAGCAAGAATGAAAAAAGACTAATGAGTTTAAGATTCCTGCTTTTAAAGATAGTTTTTTTGATGGGAGTGTCCTTCATAACATTCAGTAATAGTACTCTGTGCATAAGAATCCAATTGCTTTTTTAATATTGAGAGTTGCCTTAGCTTTGATCATTTTAAAATACAGGAATTTACTTCTTATGTCTGTTTTGCCTTTTGATAGCTCATTGTGTCATACTTTATTGCTGTATTTTGGAACTTGAACTTAACATTTTCCTAGACTTCATCCTGTTACACCCAAATATTGTAGAGCACAAGAGAGCTGGAAGAAAGGGGGAAATGGGAATACATTCCTTATTTACAAAAATGAATATTTTCTAATCTTTCTCTGAAAAAAGACCGTACAAAAAGCTCACATAATGCTGGACATAATAAATATGTACAGTTAATAATACAGGGAGAGGTATTTTGAAATCACACAACTCCCAATCACCACATAAGAAAAAACAAACGGAACTAACTACTTGAGTTGACTTGCTTAAAAAACAGTTCAGCTATTTGGCTCTTCTTCCTTGTCCAAGCACTGTTGCTGTGCTAGAGATTAACTCCCAGTTGTCAGAGTTACTCACTCTCAAAAATTGAGTGGATTATTAAGACGCTATATGAAAAAAAGTGACATAATGTGAAAAATACTACAAAGCTGTACAAAGATTATCCCCAAACTGCATCTAAAAACAATGCTCACACCAACTCTCACCATCTTTTTAACCTTCATTATACTGAAATAAAACAACTGAAGAATTAAGAAGGGGGGGAAAGGACCTACCCTGTGAAATACTACACGATCAAATAAAGTCACCAGCAAAAATCCACTCCCACAATTACAGGTTGTTCCCCTGCTCACCTGTCGCTCAAAACTCTCTGCTCTGAAGAAAAACAGAGCTACAGTTTCTCTAGAAATCTGCTGAAGAGGTAGAGGCTCTAAACTAAAACAGTCTATAGAGGGGTAGGAGAAGCCAAGAACAGGTAACAGGATTTACTAGGCTTTATCCTTCATTATAGGTTATTTCAGGTCAAAAAGAGGGTGTGCACTGCCTGCACAAGTCAGAAAAGGTAACCCATTACTAACCCATATCTATTTAAAGTTGCTTTAAATAGAGTTAACATGGTCACTTCAGGTGCACTGCACACTCAGCAGCCACCCCTAACACACCCAGTGCTCATTTCTTCATGTTTGGCTTTGTGTTTCACCCATCCAGAGCTGTGAAATACACTTTCAGATACCCAGATTCACCTCATACTTATCCAAAAAATGGGCTTTTCTTTCAAGATCTATTGAAAGTAATAAACTATTTTTCCCTCTACGTCTGATTGTCCCTGAAGAGATCTGAAGAAATACAATATTTCAGTGACTTAAGAACAGAGACGTTAACTTAGTCAAAGCTCCCCAGTATCAAGCTGAACTCTTATTTCCCAGATTTTCAAAGGCAGGAAAATTCAATAGTTAGAGCAGCTGGGAATTTACATAACACATCTAATGGAGCATCATAGTTACAATGAAGAAGCACTAAGAATGTTTTCTTCATCAAATCAATCCTGCGCCAAGACTTCTGAAATTCTCCCCTAACTGCACTGTAACATCATCAGGGAAGTGGAGAAACTCAGAAAACACAAAATGGAACAAACAAAATTCAAAATACACAAAATTCAATAGCAAACTTGTAACAGGTAAATGTTGGTGTCACCACCATCCTACCTCCACATTTCCTCTTCCCTCAACAGAGTATCACCAGGTGATATCAGGCCTGCTCTACCCAACTCATACCTCTGTCAGTGGACAGAGCATTTTACCTCACCTGTAATGCTCCTGCATATGGGATATCTATTTATATCTATATCTATCTATTTTTATATATATATATACACACATACATACATATATATACAAAGAATAAAAAATTATATATACATACATATATACATATATATACACACATATACATATACATACATATACATATATACATACATACATATATATATCTGTCGCCTGCTTTATTCCCCAAAGTTCTGGGCAGACAGTGACACTGCCTACAGTAACTATTCTGTATGTGCACAGCACTCATAGGCCACGACACCTCAGAGACCTCACAATGCAACAGCAAAATTCAGCTCAACTGAAAGGAGTTTCTCTCTCTGTATTTAACATTCCCCCCAAATACTCGTTCAGCCCCAAATGCCAGCGCTGTTCCTGGTAGCAGTGCTGTTCTTCCCCACAACATGCATAAGAAAGCCAACTACAAAATTCCTGTTTCAAAATGCACCACTTTGTCAAAAGGGCCCTTGTTGCTATGATCAACATAGTGGCAAAACAGAAAATAGAAGGGAATATATACTGTTAAAAAGCAAACTATTCTAAAAACAGGAAGTGTGTAATCCCTTAAAATAGTACAGAGAGGTACATACCTAAACACAAAAGCTCAGAGAAACAGAGCCTGACATTCCTACACGCTTAGATTGGGCTTTTCACAAGAACTGAGCATAGTTAATTCTGTTCCGCCCAGGAGCTGGTAAGCCAACCCTCTGCCTCTCGAAGCACTGCTCAGCCTGCCATCCCCTTTAACAGACCGATCAGTCTGACAGATGCTTTTGAAAAAATCACCTCCAAAAGAACATTCGATTTGAACGACTGCTACAAACTGGAGGACACAAGAAAAGCAGCGCGTGCGAACTGTGGTATTTCTGTGAGTTCTGGAAGATGAGTTGCAAGCTCACTCTTCCTCCCCACACCCTGCCTTTGTCTCTGCTATCTCGTTATGCAGAGCTGGTCTCATTTCCCTGTTTCTGTAGGTAGTTCTTTGAAAGATTGCAGGGAGGAAACATGCAAACACAAAAAAATCCGAAACAAAGAAAAATCACAAGTACCGGCAGAGACCTCAGGTCAGGGGCACCTTCCCGAGCAATTTTTCAATGAAACTTTATTCCAGCTGATGGAACCCGTCCAATTACAAATTGTTCTCAAGCCCGGAGAGCCACACGCCACCACCACAATCGGAATTAGAGCATCCAGCCAAATATATCTATGAAAAAGTAATTTACAAGCACAAACCGGTGCCACACCCTGAGCAAGCAGCAAAACTCGCACTACAACAGAAGTCGCCGGTAACAAGCGCATTCAATGAAAACTCTGCCTAATTCGTGTTTTACGACTGTAAACATCACCCCACTGCGCTACCATAAATGGTCCGCGGCAGCGCAGATAAAGCCGCCACCGCTGCTACACCAGGATCAGTTTTCCCCCGGTAAGTCCGTGTTAACACTTTGCTCTATTTATTTGCGATCTCACCATGCCGCTTCTTAATACAGTATTGACCTATTTTCCAGGTGCTTAATTAATCTCTTTGCTGGCTGCCACGCTTATTAGACGCTGTGCGTATTTTAGACTTAGTTTATAGAAACCTTGAGCAAATGAACTCTGTTATGGAATTATTATGTCAGAAAGTGAGTCCTCACAGCCCAGTCAGGCTTTTCTACTTGGTGAATCAATCAGAGCTTAAACTTTCTGCAAATGATGTAATGGGAGGTAATACTGGGGGGTGGAACAACCACAGAACATGCATCGTTATCAACAACTGCGGGTTTACTTAATGTAATTATCTCTCATGTTAATAACGTATTTTCCCACAATTTAAAGATACTAAAGTAACTGAAATAAACAGGGTTATACACTAGCAGGAAGATGTAAAAACATCAGAGCACCAAGTAATTTCTGGGAAGGCAAGCCTAGGAGTTTCAAAACAACTAAGTTAACAAAAAAGGAAATGATTGCAGTTTCTGACATTTCAAGTTAGACGCAACAGTTAGTTAACAAAAGTATAGCCTCAAAATAAAGATATTTATACACATGTAAGCACGTAGCACTGACGACTGAGGGCTCAATCTAAATAAAAATAATTTTAAAACCCCCATCACTGTTTCCTACAGCGCTAAACACATGCAAACGCACCTGCCAGGTTCCCGATTGATATCACGACGAATGCAGAACAAACCCCGCACAACCCCTGCCGCAACCATTACGGCAAAGCCTCCAGCCACAAAACCCGCTGTTTTCACAGAGCTCGCTCTTGGGAACTGACCAAATTTTGAAGCGTCCGCTTCCTTCCCAGCTGCTGTTATTTACAGGGGCCCTCGACACCATTTGCCGCCCCAGCTCCCCCCAAGAGCAGGAGGGTCCTGCGGGTCTCCTCTCCGGGGTCAGGCCGAGGGGCGAGTCCCGCCGGGACTACCCGGAGCCAGCGCGGCCGCGGAGCCGAGCAGGACCCGGAGCGGGCGGAGCCGTAGCCGCGCCCGGGAACACCCGCGGGACCCC
>VWZD01011592.1:802317-906438 GCA_013396695.1 Sakesphorus luctuosus
CTCCGCTCCGCCCGGCCCGGCCCGGCCCCCGGCAGCGCCCCCGCCCGGCCCCGCCGAGCGCCGCCGCCGCAGCCACAGCTACAGTCCGGACCCACCGGCGGGCTGGCAGCCCCACCGGGAGCCCTGCGGAACAACTTGGGATGCTCCCACCGCCACCCCCTGCCTGTCCCGGGCTGTCGCTACCGGGAGCAAGGCAACTTCATGCCTCGTGGGAGCTCCCCAAGGAGCACCTGTAAATCCCCTGGCAGCGCTGCGGTGGCGGCCACCGTCACCATCGCACCCCAAAGGGTGAGCTCTTCTTCCCATCTCATTAGCTGCCAACTCCCGTAACAGGTACATAAGGTAGATAACGATGAGGAAACTGGTGCCAGGGGCAAGGCCTGGCTCTCAAGACCCGCAGCTTAGAAGATGACAAGGTGAGAGTGAACATATGAACTGCAAATTCATTTAAATGAGGGCTCTTACTTTTATAAGATGAAGAGACCCTCGTATGCAGCCCTGAAAAACAACCGTGAAGCACCAACCTTCCAGATGTGGTCTGTCATCCTTCCCCGATGAGCAGTCCCTGCCACGCTGGCCCAATCCATCAAACACACCAGAGGTAGCAAGACAGAGCAAATGTAATGACCATTTTGCATCCTGCATTACAGCTCAGCATTCTGCCTTGCTCAAGTCTTGACAAAATAGTAGGATACACCCTCAGTACCAACATGCTCCTAATACTATCCATCACTTAAATATTAGTGGTTGGTTGTAAGGCTGGTCAACTTCTGCAAACAGCATTCTTGACCCTAAATAGTATTTCAGCTGATGTGGGGCGAAAAGGAATTACTGTTTGCCTATAAACTATTTAGCCCCAAGATAAATCCTTGGCTAAAGCTACAACTGGACATCACATGCTTCTCCACCTCTTGCCAAAAATAACAAAGAATTTCTTTATTTACTTGCACAACTACACGTACTCTGCTATTTTTTCTCACTACTTGTTCCAGTATTTTCAACACGTGTCTGCTTCATTTTAACCTTTATTTAGTCCAATCCTTGTAATAAAGATTGTTAGGACATGAAGTCAGAATTTGAATCAATTAATTGGAGAGGACAGGGTTATTGTACAGAAATATTGAAACACTAAAACCTAATATTGGAGTTACTACCATAACACCACCAATGTTCAGTCTTGTAAGTAATGAGACATATAATTTAGGGGTGAGGAAAAATAGGTGGGTGTCAGTGTTAGTAAATTATAGCTCTCAAGAGCCGCTCATCACATCTATTGCCTACTAATTTTACAAATATTAATCAAGCTTTTAAAAAACAACATCCTACAGAATTATTCTCCCACATTTTATTAACATATAATCTATTACAAAAGACAGTAAATGTTAATAAACATTCTTGTTGATTACTTAACCATACAAAGTCTAAAATGACTTAAAATAAAGAATTAAGTGTGTGCTGATCCAATGTGTATTTCATCTGCAAACATAAATTGGTGTACATCGCCCTAAATTGTGATCTACAGGCTAGTCTCAACATAATGTTTACAGCTGTTTTTTAGGATCTATTTCTAGCAGTTTTCTCATTTTTCACCATGCAACTTCTTATAGTTTGATAACCAAAACAATCCAAAAACAGTTGTAAACTTGAGTGATACTGATCTTCTAAAAATAGACAAAATTATGAATCCAGTGCTCCACGGATACATTTGCACAATTTTAACCAACTTTCAGAAACAGTTTTTTATTTGGGTTTAGAAAAGAAAGGGTGATTTGGGGGTCATTAACCTCTGTTAGTATACTGGTCTCTTGCTGGAGTTTTGAGTTGGTCATGTTTGCTAAATAACAGCACCTCCCAAAACCTCTCACCACCGTCAGTTTTGTCCTCACATTCCAGTTTTTGCTAATTAGATCAACTTAGACCTCCACTCAGCTTGCAGCAGGAGTATCATCAGCATGTAATCAAACTCTCCAATCTCTTTGAAACTCCTTCAGTTGCTTTTGTGGAGCATAGAATCTCTCTGAAGATCCATTATTTGTCCTTCTTGGGAGCTGTTTCAGTTAAAGGCTTCTTTGTTTCAAGGAATGTTGTCCACATTTCGTCAGAGTTAGTGTCCAAGCAGCAAATGAAGGCTGGTCAGTGCCACCAGAAGCTGAAAAGCTGAACCTCCTCCATCAGTCAGTGACTCCTTGGGATTACTTTGGCCACAAAAGAGTTTTTAACTGCCCACAACACTTGGTAAGACAACATTACATGTATCAGCGATTTTTAAACACTCTGATGAACTGTGACTGTGTCTGAGAAGCCCTCACAATGGTTTTTTTTTCTCATCTGAAGAGCAGTAAACAGTTTCTTGTCCTAATTTTCCCTTGGCAGGTACATTCATGCTGGTAGGCAACTGAGGGGTTAATATGGAAACTCCTGTTACACCTGTAAGTACTGTGGACTGCTGATACCACTTTGGAGGGGAGTGTTTTGTTTCAATGTACTTAAGTAACTCAGTGGAAGGAGGCCCATGTCATTTAGATTCATTTATAAAGTTCAGCACTGAAACACACACCTCCATAGGCTCTGGTTCCTCCTTGTTTCTGTGCCTTTGCAGAGGGTAAAGCAGTAGTTCTGTGCAAGTGCTCCGAGTGCAAAGAAGAAACAGAGGTTAGAAGAAGGTATTTCCAACAGACATAACCTATTATGCAGCAAAAAGAGATGATCTAAGGACAAGCACAGGCTAGAAGAAGCTTTTGGCAGAACAATGATATTTTGTGCTATTTTTGTTATCAAAATCCCAAGTGCAGACACAGACCAAAAATGCTTTGGCTGGAACAATTTGTTTTACTCACCAAACTGCTATAAGCTATATCATCAAAACAGTTTTTACAGCTAGTACGAGTTGTTTGTATGAGGTTATGAGTTGTTTATATGAGCTAGACTCTTAATTTCTGAACAAACTTGAGTCCTGAACAACGCTCTGCTATCAGAGCAAATCCATAAAGATAAGGAGAGGAGAAGGCAAGACCACAGGGCTGTAATTCCATCCACCAGGCCCTGTGCTGTCCCTAATAACACGGTGCAAGTGCGTGAAACAGCAAGCCACACTCCATCACTGGGAAAAGGGAGAGAACTGGTCTCTTACAATTTCCTCGATCTGCTCTCCAGAAATCCAGTTACATTTTCCCAGTAATAACTCTCCATTTAGCAGATGCAACTCGCCCAGCAGAAAAGGGTTTTCTCAGGTGAGTTGCAGCAGCTCAGGAAAACACTCCCTGAATGTCAGAGCTGCCACAAAGAGGAAGGCAGGGCTTTTCCTTGGCGGTTAGCAGGGAGAGCTGTGCAGGCTTCAGTTGAGTTTCCTGGGTAGAAGTTCTGAAATCCAAACAACCCAGAAGCTGGTTGGAAACACGTTGTGAGCACTGCAGGTATCCAGGCCTTCACCCGACCTGAGGAGCACAAGAGGCAAGTACAGATCAACACAAGGATGGTGGGAGCAGGAGAAGGTTCCACTTAAATTATGCTTTTTTAAAAAGTACTTAAGAATCTGTTAAGCAGGGAATTAATTCGTGGTAGGATGTCAAATTATAGTATTACTTTACTGTTTTTACAATAATTGGCTGAAGTATTTTATGCTTACAGTATTTATCCTTCAAAAACAGATATAAGACTGGACAAAGTTAACTTTATTTATTTTATTCTATTTTTTATCTATTTTCCTTATCTAAAGCCTTTTCTTAACTGATGTAACTGTAACTGAAGTATGACTTGTACTATAAGAAATAAGCATTCAATGCTATACATTTGGATTAAATTTTTTCAAGATCCGTATTCCTGCTGAAACATGTAAAGGGATAAGAGTTACACTGATAAAAGGTGCTTTTTAAAAAACATAAAAGCTTGAATTTATACTTTCCACTGATTACCATCATATTCAGAAAAGCACAGTTCAAAGTTCCCGAGCTCCCCTCCCCACAGATATGTTTGCTAGACATATCCAAAATCTAGTCATCTGTTGCTGGGTGTAAATGGAAAATTACTTTCAAATTTAAAGCAAACATACACTTTGCTCTTTTTGCAACAACTGGAAGGTCAGTTGAGAAGCACCATGTTTCCTCAATTAAAAAACACACAGGTTCCTCTATGCAGTTTACACTCAGTCATTTGCAAAAATAAGCACAGACCTTCAAACACAAATTTCACCTTTTATTTACACTATTTTTTGCAGCTTTGATACAGGACTTAAAAGAAAAAAACAAAACAAACAAAAAAAACAGGAGTGGAGGGGGGAAGGGATTTGTTAATTGTTTGCTGTTTAACTTACAGGTTAAACAGTGTGGCTCTTCCAGGAGATTTAAAAGCTGCAAAGGACAAAAGACATTTCCATGAGCTGCTGGTGGTTTCTGGCGCTGTCTGCAAGGGGATGCTCATGCCAATATTCATTTCATGAAGACACCACCATTCCCTGTGCATCTCCCAAGGTTTGCATGAGGAGCAATCCACTGTTGCTCTTCCAAAGGTGAAAATCAGATTTAAAACATTCCTCTGGTTCCTGCCTTTCTGCTGGTTTCTTCCTCAGCCTTTTAAACCCAGTTCCAAGAAACCTCCCACACCACCTTGACGTTGCTATTGCAAATTCTGCCAGTTAATGGTGACTCGGGAAATTAACTTGTCATCTATACAAAGGGAATGACAGGGTGACTAAAATGGTAATTCTTAGAAAACGTAGAATGAATTCGTAAAATCTTTTTTGTTATCATGTAGATAAAAGCTGGCTGAGTTGAGATGAAATACATACCTCATCCAAACTAAAACACTAACCCCCTAATTTTTCACATTACAGAAAGGCAGAAGGACTACACTATAGAATCAGTAAGACTGGAAAAGACATCCAAAATCCTCAAGTTCCAACCTTTAGAGCGACATTTATATGCCAAGCAGCAGAAAAGAAACATGGAGGTGGAAAAATATCAAGAATTTATCTAGAAATTACATAAATATTTACTACTTCAATTTAGGATTTATGGAACTGTCCTCTTTTTTTTTTTTCTATCTTATTGTTCTTTTGAGAGCTGCAGTTGCTGAAACAGTCAAGTGGGACAACTATAATCTTGAAAAATGCCACTGTGAATTGTCACGGATGATTTTGTGCAGGGATACTGTGAAATGTTCATTTCTCTGCTTGTGCTCATATCAATAGGTGTAGATTTGACAGTTGCTTCATTGCTGTGTTTTAAACTATGCTAAGTTCTTGTTCAAACTTAAGACAACCACAAAGAGTTAAAGAAATGCAAAATCCTGTGGGGTAGTTTAAACATCTTTACTGGATCATGTAAATGCTAACATATCATAGCACTGTATTTTCAGATCATGTTTTCATTTTCAGTCTGGTTTTCCTCTTTGTAATAGCCATAGAAGCAGATAATTCCTCATGCATCTACCTTAGGAGATCCACAAGGAAAGGGTCTATCTTCAGGAATTGTGCCATGATAATGTGCATTTGTAATTTGACACTGTAAATTTTCTTGCAAGAGTCTTTCTAACTATCTATTTTAATGTAGTCATTAGGCTTTGTAGTGTCTGAGTGTCTTTCACATAAGTATATTTAATACTTACATTTTTACTCTCTCCAGCAGAAAAAGAATTTGAAGTGATTGCTCGGATTAACCAATGTTAAATGTGTACTAAAATACAGTAAGTTTCTTTTTTTGAGGTGCTTGGCAAGGACAAATATATTCTACAATATCAGAATACTCCAACATAAAATGGTGAGAGTGTGATGTAATCTAAGAAAGATAACATTCAAAGCAATCAATGAAAAATAAGATAATCCACTAACAGATTAATGATATCCAGACATTGTAAGAAAAGTGTTTATTTTACATAAAAACTTAAAAACACATTAAACACTTTTTCTGTGGGGGGGAAAAACTTTTTGAAATAAAAAAGAACACATTTTAAACTAAAATTCCAATGAGACTGTGCTAATTAATAAAACCTTTAATAGCAAATATGTTGTTTGCTGTTATTTTGAAATAAGCATCATCACTGCACCCCAGTTTTGGGAATATTCATAAAGTGCCATCCACTAATATTACAACCATGTCATTTTTACAGTTGAGTAATCACTTCTTTTTTTAGTCACTGATACATTGCAAGATCAAGGGCTGCAGACAGATGAAGACCACAAATGTTCCAGCTGACCTCACTTTCCAAAAGGCATCATTCCTACAAATAAACATCATTAAACACAAGCAGGCAGTCAAATTACAGAATTAGAACATAATCCTGCATTACCTAAGTAAGATCTACTGACTTCAGGAAAACTATTTACATGAATAAAGATTTCTGGGGTTGTGCTTCTGCAACATATTCCAAAGCCTTTTAAAGGAAATAGTCTGATTAACTGACTCCTAGTTTAGGCTGATGTTTTATCGTGGCAAAGAGAAGTTTTATCTGAATGGAGAATATCTCCCACTCCCCCACAAAGCACAGCACACAGGAGTGGAGCTGGTTTAACTCCGGCAAGCACTGAATCACATCCAAGCCTATTTTAGAATTAAATCATGACCTCATTACCTGGGTCCCTCCAACCTCACCAGGAAAGCCCTCGAGGACGGAGCCAGGGCTTTGCTATCAGCAGCTAAAGCCTGACCACACTGAAAACAAACCCTAAACTGAACAAAACCCCCCTTTTGTTGCACTGGTGTCAAGTCCTGTTACTAATCTGTCTGTGGCACAAATCCTTCCTGAGAAACAGTCATACCCAAGTCAATTTGCACTGGCTTGAAAATGTTCACATACACCCTCCCTTAATAGTTTAATACATCAGGAACTTATCCATATGTTTCCCTACTTTTTAAAAGCAGATATCCTTATTTCCCCTCCCCATGAGACATCATTAATGAGACACTAGTTAAAAATATCTTCTAAAGATTTAAATTACCACATTAGTGACTCTCCTCCTAGAATGAACAACAGAAAAGGCACGTATTAATTACATGAGTTATGAAAACAGATCAAACCATTATAAAGAAAAAACCATTTCCTTCTTTGGCAAAGAACATGTTTTCCTATGGATGTGTTTATTCAGAGTTGCAAATATTCTAAGAAATTTTTTCCAAAGGTTAAAAAAGTAACTCGTGCCTTTTTTTTTTTTTTAGTTTTTCTGTTCCAAACCAGTAGCAGTCCAAATCTGTTCCAAAGGAAAGGGTGATGTTCAGCAGTAGTTTAATGAATTGTTTTGACCGAGTGAAATACACCACGTCCACTCCTAGTAATGAGACACTTGGCAGAAAGTCTCACATCCCACGAACAATAGCCCAGACCGTCGTTATGGGCCACAAAACCCGTCACCTCTGAGCAATCTCTCTCCAAACAAAGAAGAGGAAGATCAAGTAACGTTTCTACTTAGCCAACTGCATGTGCACTTGGTGGTGGCGGTGCTTTGGCCTGTGACACTTGCAGTTTATAAGCATTTTGATGATAGTAAAAGGTTTATAAACATTTTCATTTGGTTTTTTTTTAACACACCTTTGCTAGTTAGATGTAAAGCTCGTGTTGCTTTCTGACATACAGAGACTTTTGACTAAACAACAAATGTTTTAGTGTAAAATACACTAAACTATCATCACAGCATCAGTTTTTGAAGATGATATGTCTACTCACATAATATTTTAATTAGGTTTGGTGTGAAGTAGGCAGAAAATCAGTTGGGGTTTATGGCTTTATCAGATGTTAATACAATTACCACCCTGCTATTGGAGCAGGACAGTACAGCCCTACACATATATGATCTGATGTTTAAAAGAACATGACAGAGGAGAAGTGGAAAGGAAAATGGCAAAAAGTTAGCTATAAATAAAAGCCTGGTCACAGACATCATGTCATGCTCAACACTAAAAAGAACAGTGATGAGATAGAACAGGTGAGAAACCAAAGGGACAGAAACTGCAGAGCAGGAAGACTGAGCCTTGGGACATGACGGTGAGAGCTGACTGAATGTGGACATGCAAAAGTTCTAACTTTATCCTCTGACCTCTGCAACAGCACTGCAAAGATCTTGCTGTGTTTTCTCTTGGAGGACATCACAAGTAATGAAAAGAATTGCCATCAGGACAAAAGGCCCACGGCTCCAGCCTCACCTGCTGCTTTAACTGAAGGCCTCAAGAAACCCGGAGATCCTCATCCAAACAAGTTACTTTTGTCAGCACTGTGCTTGTGACTTAGAAAACACGGTTTCTGCAGTTCTAATATAGGCACTGAACCTCAAGACCGTTTTCAGATTTATTTTTCTTTTTTAAATAGAAACTGCGTATCTCAGAATAGGATAATGAACTAGCACATGTTACATAAATAGTATATCTGCCAGAGATTGAAGTATTTCCATTCATACCTGTTGTGCCATACCTTAAAAAGGCAAATATGTACAGCTATTCTAGAAAAATACAAATAGTAAGTGCAAATTAGTTTACCTTTTTCCTACCTCAATGGTAAAAAGCATCTTTTTAGGCTTAATTATTTTTCTATACCTATTTTATAAAATAATTTAAAAATAAAAAATACTAATCTGAAAGTAGACATATTTTAATTAAAAATACTCTTTGTTACTCAATTGACTTTATTATTCAATTTCATAAATGGGAAACACTGCAATCTATAGTTCTTATTCTGGATAGTACTTCAAGATGTGATAAAAGTGCATCCTGTGAGGAAATGTATCACCTATCACTTATGTTTCTCAAAAATACCAAAAAGCAGCTCAAGGCCATAGCTAAAAGGGCAAGTGTTAGGGTACAGGCTGAAACACCCCAAAATTAAGGCATGAAAAAGAGCAGAAAAAAAGCATTACTTAATTAACAGGTTGGCACTTTTCAAGCAACCTGTCTACAGAGTAAAAGCAACACCATTTAATTCACTGACTGTGTTTTAAGGTGTTTATTTTTGAGCAGTAAGTGCTTTGTGCATACATGTATAGCCAGTTTGATATCTGTTTTCATTCACTTGTTGATGACTCATACTTAAGCAGAGATTACAAAAGAGGGACAGGACGTGCACAGGCTTTGGGAAGCAGCGTCCCAGACTGTGGAAGTGCAGGAGACAAATCCTGCAGGTTTGCCCCCATGACTGAGGTCCTGGTAGAGGGAAGGTCTGCAGGCATTGCACACAGGGTCCCACGTCCTGCCCCACAGCAGCCCTATTAGTAGTTTTGCTCTCTTCCCTATATCTCATACAGTTTCCTTTCATAGCTACTTTTGCTCTTTGTAGTTGCTAATCACACAATATGATTATTATCAGCACCAGCACAACTGGCCATTATTCATATTCTGGAAGGGGCTGGGCCAATCAGCAGCACTGGGGCTGGACATAAACTTTCTAACATGATTGTACAAGGGAAGCTAATGGGCAGCTATGCACAACACAAGCAATGGATTCCTGGTGCAAATCCACCATGGCCAGTAAAAATTATTTCTAGGATGAATATGGCTCAGGATGCTTATTGGTTATTGGGGAAAATCTGCACACTGAATATTTTATTTATTAAGTTTCTTACTATGCAGCTATTAAGATCAATGCTGGAGTAACAGTGAAAGTTCTATTTTCTTTCAAACATCTCCTGATGCTTTGTGTGTTGTAACTACTACATAAAGCTCAATCAAAATCTCACAATGCTTCCTTTAAATTACTAATTAACAGAGTTCATGGAAATACCCACAATATTAGTAATAATTTTAACAGAGACAGAGACAGCAATATTAGCACAATAGCCCAGATTATGGACCTGAATTTCATGGTCAGGAGTCACCTAAAATATAAAACACAAAGATGGCTTCCAAATTAAATCTTAGGGAACTTGCTATCTAAGTATCAGACAAGAGACAACAGATGGACTCAGACAGAAGAAGGGGGGTTGTACAAGGAAAGAGGAGACAATGTTGGCCAGCACTGCAGGAACATCCTATAGCACAGCAGCTGCCTGCCTGCCTCGGGAGTCCTTGTTTCCTGAAGGGAGAAAGTTGGGTTGCCAGTGCCAGTTTTATCCATTAGTGTGAGACTGCCAATAGTATTTTTCTCCTGAAAGACAAAAATGTGTGTAAGTCCAATAAATATAACACGAGTCTCACTGAAATCTTCAAAAAGTACATCAGTGACATGGGTGGGATCAAGATTTTATTCAGCTGTTTTCTCATTTCTTCAAGTACTGTTTACACATGTATCCATATCCCCTTTAAAATCAGTACTTGGAAATTAAAATTTACTGAGAAAAGTATTAAAAAAACCCAAACAAACTTGGATTCTTACTGTGGTTCCATTCATCATTACACACCATAAAGACATGGGAATCAGCTTTTTACAGCCTGGCATGATGACAGCTATTTACTTGTGAACTTAAAAGCAGTATAAATATTTTTGTTTCAACACATGAAATGTAACTCTCACTCATCAACCATTCTTTACCATTTAAATGCCTTTCTTCAGCAGATGCAAATTCATGTATTATACTAGAAACTAATAACTATTTCACAGCAGGGTATGAGTAGCTTCTCATTCATTTTTTATTAAATAGTTCTATCTATTACATGTGTGAAAGATTACTTTAGATCCTTATATGAGGCTTTTAATTCAGAATAGCATTCCATTTAGCAGATGATACTGAAAAGCACTAGTTTAATTCAATAATTAACTTTCTCCTGCTTCAATTCCAAGCTCAAAATATTATCTTTAATTAAAAATACAATAACAAATTGCCAAGTTATCTAGTTCTTTAACAATGTACTTCTTAGTATAAGGCACTTAAAACTAATTTAATCCCTGTCTGTAGTCTTTACACTAAGTCGTACTTAAAAATGAGCTGGTTAACTCATGTCCCAGAACTGATTTGCTGTATATACCTAAGTAAAAAAATTCAGCTTCTGGCTTTATTTTTGATCAGTGATGGAGCATCTGCTTTGCAGCAACCTGGTTATTTATCCTTTTCCCCTTTCATTTCAGTGTGTCTTGCACCTTCCAGTGGCAGCCTCAGAAATGCCTTCTGGGCCAGCAGACTCGGTTCTGTCATTTCCAGCATCACCTGCATTTACATTCTTTACAATGACTTCACACTACCTTTTGTACTTTATTACCCTCTCTGAGAGACTGTGGAATCAAACTTGCTCATTGAAACATCTCTGGTGAAGCTCCTTTCTGAGTCATACTTTTCATTGAGTTTCTTTTCAGAGTATTGTTTTTTCAAGCTTGATGTTTATTAGACAAACAGTAACAAAGCTGCAAGGCTTCCAAAGTGATTTATTTCTGAGACCTCTCTCTAACCTTTTAATTTAAACCTTAATTTGGAATTATTTTAACATGAGACAGGGAAATCTATTTTTCACTCTAACCCTAAATCAATAGTAGCTCAGAGAATTATTTTATCTAAGCTAGAGAGCATATATTTTACCATTAAAAGTAATCTTTTGCAGGAATATACATAATGCTGCTTAAAAATAATTGATTTCCACAAATCACAGTGAGAAATCCATGGGGTTTTTCCCCAAACACTTTAAAATAATTTTGTCTCTTTGTAGTCCTTCTCTGTATACTGTTCTTGCTTAATTGATGCTAATGGGTACCTAGAAATAAGATTAAGATGTAATACATCCCCTAAAATGTTTGCCTTGACATGGGTAGAAAGATTCTTCTGCCTGACACATCAAGTCAGCCTGCAGAAGTAATGGAGCTGAAGTACATGGGAAGAAAAACATGATTTAAATGCAACAGTTTGATTCCATTGCAACATGTTGACATTATTTATTACAAATATCTACAAAATCACTACACTTTCAGGAATCCTTCCAATTTAGTTGCATCAGTCTTTCCTAGTAGAAAGCCATGTTTAATTAGTATTTCCCAGAAAAAAATGGTAAATACTGCAAAACTTGCTGAATCTGATCTAGGTGTTAATCAAAATAAAAACTCTCCAAACAGTTTATCCTCTAAGAAAACTCAGGGTACAAAAATAATCCCATCCCTGGCATTGGGAATGTTGCACTTAGTGCAAATTGTGTGGTTTGGCCTTAAAAAACCCATAAAATAATATTTTAAAAAGCTGTTTCCTCTTCCATTCACCATCACTCCCCTATTATTAAAGCTCTTTGAGTGAGTTTGTCTCCTGAGGCCAAGTGGTACCTCCCATCCCACAGCAGGGAGTGCTGACTGACAAGGCCTCTGTACCAGCCTCTGCCCCAGCAGCGGCTCAAGAAAACTGTGATCACCATTTTACTCAATTATGTGAAATGCTTCTTAGCAGGCTGGGAATGACACCCAGCAGGGACATGGGGAGCTGCACCCCACCATCCTCTAGGAGACAGACAGAAAAGGAAGACCCTCCTGCCCTGGAGCTTAAGCCTCTCTTTTCCCAGCAGGAAGCTGGTGGGTAGTAATTGTACCATTTTGCCAAAGACTTTACAATGCTTTTCAAATTTCCCCCTTCAGTCCTGGACTGAGGGGTGTATGGTGGCAGACTTTGCAGTCACCTGCAGCATTTCCTCTCCCTGATGCTGTTTCAGTGCAGAACTAAACTCCCCTGGATGTGTCTGAAGTAGCTGTGCTGTTGCTTTATGCCTGTGATGGTCCAGCAACATGGCAGGACTGAAAACCAGATAAAGAACCAAACTGAAACTGGGGAAAAATCAGGTTATTCTCCTCTCTATCACAAAGCTTTCTACTAAATTCACTTTCCAGTTAAGGGAAATCATAGTGCTCTGCAGTGGTCTGTGAGGAAGTACAAAATCAGCTGCAGGATCAGCAAAGTTTTGGTCTTCTTTGAATGAGATGGTATTATTAGAATCATAGAATCATAGAATGGATTGGGTTGGAAAAGACCTCCGAGATCATCAAGTCCAACCCTTGGTCCAACTCCAGGCCCTTTACCAGATCATGGCACTCAGTGCCACGGCCAAGCTCAGGTTAAAAACCTCCAGGGATGGGGAATCCACCCCCTCTCTGGGCAGCCCATTCCAATGCCTGAGCACTCTCTCTGCAAAGAATTTTTTTCTGCTCTCCAACTTCAATTTCCCCTGGCAGAGCTTGAGCCCGTGCCCCCTTGTCCTATTGCTGAGTGCCTGGGAGAAGAGACCAACCCCCACCTGGCTAGAACTTCCCTTCAGGTAGTTCTAGACAGTGCTGAGGTCACCTCTGAGCCTCCTCTTCTCCAGGCTAAACACCCCCAGCTCCCTCAGCCTCTCCCCACAGCATTTGTGCTCCAGTCCCTTCCCCAGCCTTGTTGCTCCTCTCTGGACCCGCTCCAGCCCCTCAATATCTTTCCTGAACTGAGGGGCCCAGAACTGAACACAACACTCAAGGTGTGGCCTCACCAATGCAGAGTACTTAAATTTTAATTTTTTATCCTACATTAAGAACACACTTCTCCTGGGCTGTGTGATTATTTTTCCACTCCCAGAGCCCTCCCTCCCGCACACACAAAGGTCCAGACCCTTCCCTGTCTCCTCGTGTGCCGTAATTCAGACTGACTCTGGGAACTGAGGTTTCTACAGTGCAGTTCTGTGCCTGTGCCATCACAGCCTCCAGCACCGAGGTGTGCCAGGGCACACACTGTACTCCAAGCCTGCCTTCTGCTGGAATGGTCCCCGGGGGGGTTGTCAGACAGAGCAAACTGGAATAGTTCTCATCTTTCACAGACACCAACCCAGCTCCAGTTTTCCGAATTGGAAGGCAGTAAGGATACCATTTGATCATTTGCATTCCCCACCTTTCTCTTCCAGCTAGCATTCTGGTTTGTCTTCTCCTGCAGGTTTTAGAAGCAACTATGATATTCAATAGATTTTCTATTAAAGGGCATTGTATCCTCAGAGCTAAGTTTCCATTATAATTCAGGTTTATTTTGGTTTAGTCTGGGGACGTGACAGAGGCTAACCCAATTCTCATTCATAGATCACAGTAGATGAGTCGTAGATGAAAAGTTTCCTAGGTCATTCAAGGTGAAACAGAATTTCAGATGTAATATCTTTTTACAGAGGAAACAATACTCAGGTGACTGTTGAACAAACATTTGCAATAAATTCTAACTAACAAACTGCACTGCAGAAGGAGTAATGAAAACAGTCATTGTTCTCCCAGGTTTTGTGCTCCACATACATATC
This sequence comes from Sakesphorus luctuosus, assembly GCA_013396695.1. Classification (NCBI taxonomy): domain Eukaryota; kingdom Metazoa; phylum Chordata; class Aves; order Passeriformes; family Thamnophilidae; genus Sakesphorus; species Sakesphorus luctuosus. The sequence goes on from VWZD01011592.1 coordinate 816,441, forward strand.
AAACACGAAGCCTTGCCCTGACATGTACAAAGCATTGTACAGCAGTGCAGAATCCCAGCACTGATGAAACGCTGACTACCACCCACTGAAATGCCCGATTCCTCCCATCCCTGGTGGTGTATTTCCCTCCCCCCCATTTGTCTGAGCTGTCCTGAAGTTCTGCTTGCTGGTCTCTGTGTCTCTTGGAGAGGTAAGAATTTTTATCTCTAGTAATTCTTTCTCTTTCTTTTCTTATTTCTGAAGAATGGCACATTCTGTAGTTTAAAAATGTTTGAGACAGAGTGTGAGTTAAGGAGAACTAATTAGAAAAATTACTCCAACATATGCACTTAAAATTTTTCGAGGTTATGTCACACATTATCAAAAAAAAAATCTAGAGATCAACCAGCTAAGCTATTCTGTACTGATGGCACTACAAAAAACTCATTTTACAGAAACAAAATCACAGTCTTGCAATGCAATAAGGAAGAAAAAAAATGTAAAAGTTGCCTAGAAATCTCAACAACATATGCTTTTCATGAAGAGCACATTGCAGAACCATCCCATCTCCATGAATAAGCATTTCCTCATCCTTATTAGCAGACACATATGCTTACTTGTCCTGTAACTTAGCATTGAAAGCCAAATTAACAAGACGTAGTACATCATTTGCTGAACAGAAATTATCCATATAAAAAATTTATTATCAAAAAGACTCTTAAGAGGATGCCAACATTGATTTGAACTGACTCTAGGCGTTTCTCTGCTTATTATTTGGAAGGTTGTAAGTTAATTGAGTGGCACTTCCCTTTGACACACAAAAAAGGTCTGATGCAAAACTGAAATCAGAGTAATAAACTTTGACAGAAAGAAGACATTAATAGGAGCAACCAATGACAAAATAAACTGTAGATCTAAGCAATGGCTTATCAAACCTAAGAGGATTTGCCTAATTAATCCCGTGCTGCACAGCTATCCAGATTGCTTTTCTGTCCAATCCATATTGTTACTATTCATTACTTACTCTTGGCTTTCTAGAAACAAGCGCCCTATCACGTAACAAGCTAAACAGCATTACCTATTTTTGAGCTGGTTTACTACACCACTCTGTAAGCAGTTGGCTAAAGCACTGCAAAAACAGTTCCAGAGCTCCAAACTGTTTGGATTTAGTTTCTTTTTTAAATGACAAACCAAATGGTCACAGTGAGCATTAATTTTTCAGAGAGCAGCATTTGCCTTCAGAAGGGAACTCCTTTTTTAAAATAACTTGTGGAAAAGGAACTTTATGTCTGCAAACTTCACGTTCAGTTTTGAGTTCACCGAAGAAAACGTGCAGGCTAAACAAGAAGTGTATTGTCAAGGAAACCCAAATGGTTACAGTTTAAAGGCTGCTCTAATTGATAAATTTAAAATATCTGACAAAGAAGTTTCAGAATGTGGCAGGTGTGTGTCATGTATAGTTTTACTGTCTAAGTAAAGCAAACATATGAAGAGATTAAAAAAATAGATTAAGTGTTTTATAAGCTACTGCTAGCCTACACTAGCCAGCTGAAGGCTTTAAATAATTTAATCCCTTCAGCAACTGCCAGTCCCAACTGCAACACTGAAACAAGGTCTGAATTCAGTTTGAAACCCAACAGGTGCAGGCTAATACTGCTTCCTTAATTCAGCTACTGATCTATGTTTATGCTTGTAGAGGACAGCATATTCTTAAATCCACTATGGCATTAATTAAATTAGTCTAAGTGCCTCTTGTTTTATCCCATCTTCTACTATCAAATTTACCTCAGACAGTACTCTGTTTCTTTCCCCTCCCCTCCAGAAATGCTCCTCATGCCAGACGGAAGACAAAGAGTTCTCAAAAAGCATTTAAAATAGATTTTTCTTTATATATATAACTTACATAAAAACACAAAATAAACCAGGGAAACTGAACAATATAAAACATTCAATACTGGTTTTATAAGCTTGAATTTTAATATTTGGAAGTGGAAGGAGATATCACAAATAGCGTGGCCAGCAGGCCCAGGGCAGTGATCCTTCCCCTGTACTCTGCGTTGGTGAGGCCACACCTTGAGTGTTGTGTTCAGTTCTGGGCCCCTCAGTTCAGGAAGGATATTGAGGGGCTGGAGCGGGTCCAGAGAAGAGCAACAAGGCTGGTGAAGGGACTGGAGCACAAGTGCTGTGGGGAGAGGCTGAGGGAGCTGGGGGTGTTTAGCCTGGAGAAGAGGAGGCTCAGAGGTGACCTCAGCACTGTCTAGAACTACCTGAAGGGAAGTTCTGGCCAGGTGGGGGTTGGTCTCTTCTCCCAGGCACTCAGCAATAGGACAAGGGGGCACGGGCTCATGCTCTGCCAGAGGAAATTGAAGTTGGATACCAGAAAAAACTTCTTTGCAGAGAGAGTGCTCAGGCATTGGAATGGGCTGCCCAGAGAGGGGGTGGATTCCCCATCCCTGGAGGTTTTTAACCTGAGCTTGGCCGTGGCACTGAGTGCCATGATCTGGTAAAGGGACTGGAGTTGGACCAAGGGTTGGACTTGATGATCTCAGAGGTCTTTTCCAACCCAATCCATTCTATGATTCTATGATTCTATGATATATAAAGCTAATGGCAAGTAAAGTCCCCAGTAGGATATCACCACTTGTACTCAGTCTTTTCTTTGGATAACCCAGGCAATTTAAACTGTACCTGATATGCATAAGGCATTCCTTATTTTTATATGCTAATTATTTTTACCAACATTTACTAATAGCACAAACTAATGCATATTGCCAAAACCAATAATTCACTAGGGAAAAAAAAGTCAAAGTAAAAAGCAGCATTACTCTGAGGTTTCCAGCTACAGTAACAAGGAGGGTCCCTCAGCTTCCCCCACTTCCTTCAAATCGTGGATAGCTCAACAAAGCACAGGGAAATGCTGCTAAATATCCTTCCCACAGAAGTTTAAGGCTAACCTATATTTTTCTCCAATCACAGGACAAGAGAAGAGGAAAATGTCAACCACCTTACTTCTTTCCCTCTGCCAATGGAGCTGGAAGATGAGACAATTCCAGGCACGATGTCCTTTCCCTTTCCTGCAGCCTGGGGCATGCTCACACTTGGGATGGACATGGAGAGTTTTGTCTCTCAAACAATTAACCATCCTGTTTGGCATATGCAAATGAGAGGATAGCATTACCTTTTAACACAACCTCAAGTCAAAATTTTTGGATGCTCAAGTTGTAAGGCATTGCAGTAACGGAGCCAGCTCAGACAGCAGATCATAATTCAATGTCAATCAACCAAACATGTAACATACCGTGCAAGCCACATGCAGGACTATGAAAATTAAAACAGATTAAATGTACACTAAAACAAAGTATTTTCTTAAATCCCAAGTTGCTCAACATAATAATACCTACCTAAAAAATGCTAAGATTGTCATCCACAAAAAATGTCTCTGATTACAACAAAAAGTCAACTCTGGTGCACGAGCACAGATTTGAATTCCCAGTAACTCTATGAGCACATGAACAAACAGTACCCCTAAGTATATTAAAAGTATCTTTGAAATCAGACATAATATGATTATTTTCACAGGTTTGTGTCTCTGGAGTGCAACTTTTAATTATTAACCAACAACCAGTCTTTTGGTTATGTGAAGTAATACAGGCATTATCTATTCTCTGTTTTAAAACTGGGTGCATAATGTTGAGGTAACACAGTTTTATTAATACTTACAGCGTGTTCTCTGATCACAGTTGCACTTCGAAGCACAAAATGAAAGCATTTTTGGAGCACAGAATAACCCAGAGTGAATTCAGAGCACTACCATTTAGTTTTTACAAACCTGAAATCTAAAATTCGGGTGTGTGGTAGTTTTGGTGTTAGGTTGAGCACACAGGGTTCAAAACTCTCTCTTCCAGGATTATGGCTTTTGAAAAGAAGAAAAAAACAGGAGGGGAGAAAAGTTACAAAAGACATTGTGGGAAAGCTCAGTCAGTGAAAATACCTGTATTCTATCAACAAATCCTATTTTAATTCAGAAACACCACTATATCAAATAAGTTAAATATTTAGGGTATATAATTTTATGACTGTAAAAATGTTTTTTACATGAACCATTTTTAGTCATGTGAACAGTCACTGCCTAATAAATCCCAACATAATCTTCTGGGATTAAGAGTTTGCAGAATCAGAACTTTGTTAAGTATCTAATAAATACGATGCTATTGATGCCCCCAAACCCCCAAATTCAAAACACCATGGCACTGAAGGGTAAAATACTATATTACTCCATGGAGTTTTGAGGGGAAAGTAGTGCTTTTATGAAGACATTCACCCTCAGAGACAGCTGGTATGAGAGCATGTGTGAAAGCTACCATGATGCAGACCTAGAAACTAGAGCAGTCAGCCAGATATCCAGAAGACCTCAAAATAATTATAAATAGCAAGTTAAATTTCAGTCTTTGTGTTTTTAAAGTTCACTTCTTTGTTTTCTTTTCTATAACAGTTGCTCAAAAAAATCTCAATTCACTGAATATAGTGTATTTTTCAAGGATATCAAGGGTTATTTAAAAAACAAAATCAAAAAACAACTGCACTGAAACTGAGAAGAGACTCCTAAGACCTGTCTCGTTTGAATAGAAGGCATTGCAGGTTTGTCTTTCTATGTCTTGTAGAGATTTAAATGGGGAATGGTCTAGAAGAATGCCAAGATACCAAGGGCATCTTGGTCCTCCTGCCCATCCCCTTTCTGGCAACCTTTGTCCCCAGGTGTACATACAGAGCTGGGGAAATCTATACATTATTTTGTGTGAAGGCACATGATGCTCCTGGTAGCTCTTACACCACCTGATGCACAAGATCCAGGCAAAGTCTGGCCTTTCATTGAAAGCAGTTTTCCAAATCCACTTTATTTTGTTACTTATTTGTCTGCAGAGGAGTCCTGGTATAAGACTGAAAAGAAAACAATACTGCTCACTAGAGGCAACCACGATCCCCAAAGAGGCAGCCTAAGTTTTCCTCAAAGTTTTGCCAATGTCCAGCATTACTGACTGGCAATGTTTCTGCCATTCCATCCTGGGAAGACTCACAGAGAGGCCACCAAGCTGTCCTGGGACAGTGATGGGGGCTCCCATGAGTGCTGCTTTGCCATACTGCACAACAATGTAAGTATCCTTTTATTGCATCAGGATTATTTCATGAAAACCATTGTCCTACCTAATCTGGAACTGTTTAGTGCCACCAAGATACTTTGGCCTTCACTATTCCTTGAGTGAGCAACAATCAGTCTATGCTCAGTGTTTACTTGGAAGCCTGGGAAGAGCCTGAGCAATTTAAGGTTACACTGGTGGGAATGCCCTGCCCTCTGTTGTACTCTCTCTCACTCTTCCACCCATGTCAGTATTTGGGACTGTAAAAATTTCAATGGGTGCAGACAAGACCTCTCCAGAGATTCCTGATTTCATGACAGATTTTTGCCACAAACCAAAGGGAGGCTCCAAACTGCAAATAATGCTTGGCTTTGTACAGCATCTTTTTCTCAAAGCCAGCAAATAATGTTTTAAACACATACTCGTGTGTTTTAGCAGACAGAATTTGGCAGAGAAGCACACTGAGGAGAAATCCAGCCATGCCCTGCTTGTGCCAGTATGAACTTGATCACTACTTCTTTGAAGTGAATAGTGAAGTCTCAAGTGTCCTCTATACCTCTATTAAAACAGTACTCATTAAACAGGTTAATTAATAGCCTTGTTTTATGGACACTGGAAATAAGACTAGTAACTCTTTATTCTGTTTGGGTTCCATCCTACGCCAGCCACCTCAGCATGACTGTCTTCGTCTCGTCTGGTAAATGACAGATTTGTAACCTGTAGTTTCTTTTTCTACCCCCTCCAGAGGAAGAAAAGGAAATGTTAAAATAATACCTCTTGCACTTGCAAGAAAAAAGCGGTTTGCTTTGTGTTAGTTCCTTGTTGCTGTGAGAATTAATTCCAAGAGCAAGCAGCAGCCTCTCTGTTGTCAAGTGACCGTAAGTGATACGTAGTAAGTGATACACCAAACATAAGTAGTGGTCTAAATCCAGAACACTCAGAACTACTTACTGCAAGGAAAGGTATTACACCAAAGATCAGCCTACACAGTGCAACTCTGCATGGCAATGTGGCTCTGGGGCCTCCAACTCCTCATCCCCATTTACAGAGATATGATGCAGTACCCCCAGGATGTGTATTTGCTCATTAGACTTTCTTTGGGAATGATGTATCATTGATTTTCTGATCTAACCCTTCCTACAAAAACCCTTACAGTCTCCTACCTGAAGGGAAGTTCTGGCCAGGTGGGGGTTGGTCTCTTCTCCCAGGCACTCAGCAATAGGACAAGGGGGCACGGGCTCAAGCTCTGCCAGGGGAAACTGAAGTTGGAGAGCAGAAAAAAATTCTTTGCAGAGAGAGTGCTCAGGCATTGGAATGGGCTGCCCAGAGAGGGGGTGGATTCCCCATCCCTGGAGGTTTTTAACCTGAGATTGGCCGTGGCACTGAGTGCCATGATCTGGTAAAGGGACTGGAGTTGGCCCAAGGGTTGGACTTGATGATCTCGGAGGTCTTTTCCAACCCAATCCATTCTAGGATTCCTCTCACCGTGACACAGCTCACCTGATAGTTACTGCACACACAACTTTCAGCAGCTGACTCATGTAACACCCACTCCATATGACACGTGTGACCCTGTGAATCCCATCCTACAGCATTTGAGTGCCCTGCTCACACGTGTGACCCTGTGAATCCCATCCCACAGCATTTGAGAGTGCCCTGCTCACAGTCCAGCCAAGCTCCCCCAACACAGCCAGCACCAGAGCCCTGCTAAGAAACAAAGCACACACAGAGGACTTCTCTGAAAGAAGTCTTGGTCCCTTGCAAAGTGTGACAGAGTAAGGAAAACTTCAAGTAGTTAAAATGTAATTTAATAAGTATCCTTACTGTTCTTAATGCTTAGGACTATTATTCATCCTTTTCCCTCAAGCTCATTTTCTAATTTTCCCTCTTCAGCTTTTGTACTGAATTCTATTTCAAGTTGTGTGTGTCGGGTTTTAATTATCTTCTATTTTGGGGCATTAAAAGATTCTGAATCATCCCACCTTCTGGGAGATTACAAAATCCAGTGATTATCAACAAAGGCGCTGTTGAAGGCCTATTATCCATGTTAATTATTCAATTAAAAAATATGCTGGAGCCATCAGCAGGACACTTCCATTTCATGGATGAAGAGAACAAAAAAAATCTTTCAAAATTGCTCTAAAGCAATTATTTTAAAACTTGTTTTTCAGGGCTAATTTTTCTTGGGTCCCTACACGCTGGTACAACAAAACCAGTGCATAGAGGTCAATGGATGGGACAGGCCATGCAGAAAACATTCAGTAGATTCAGACACTTGTCTTGGACACACCACAAAGATAAAGCCCTAATTTGTACCCTTTTTTTTCCTCAGCAGAGTACATTTTGTTTCTGCCTAACCTTTCAGACACTTGGATGCTGATCCCCATCAGCATCCAAACACTCTTCTAGTTTCAGTATTTTAAGGAAATACTTATGATGAGGAAGGTAATTTTCAGCCTGATCATCTCTAAGTTGATGATACCATCAGTTCAAAAGTCTTCAGAGTGATTTCTCCTCTTTCTAGCACTTTCTAGTACTTCAACCTTTCTTTTTCTTTAAGTTTTTAATCTTGATTTTGCAATCATGTCTCTATGTCACCTTATCATCTGGCTACAGTCTGAAATGAGTTGCCTGACTAAGCTGGCAAGGAAATGCAACAGGAGGTGGAAAAGTAGCCTGGGATGGAGTCCTTTCCCAAGAGGTGTTCATACCACTCAAAGTACTCACTGAAATATGCTTCCTCCCAGGTCTGTCAAGCTGGTCTTAAATTCAGAGATGACTTTACATTTCATCACCATGACAAATGAAGCTTCTCCAAAACTCCTCTAAATCCTACCAACAAAAACCTGGGTGCATTTCAAAGGAACCTTTCATTCATGGGATCTGTTTGTGGCATCTGTGGAATAAGAGTTAAGCAACATAGAGTAGCTTGCCAAAACAATTCTGAAATTATCCAACCCAACAAGCATCACTACATGAAGATCTCACAGCACCTGTCTGAGGTTCCCATTATCAGAAAATTTAGCTATTACCAATAAAGATGCCATAGAATTCAGGATGTGAGCAGAAAATACATCTAGATGTTCATCTGTATTAAGCAACAGCTTGCAAGGCTTGCTTGCCTTTTATACTTCCACAGAGATTTTCAAGAGGACTTTAAAATGGAAGCCACCATAGAACAGCATCTACACGTACCCTGCTTCAAGGAAGGACAGGAGCAAGTAGTTTTTTCCAGGAGATGGCATATGCAGAAAGCCTGTTAGTCCCCTGTGATCCCAATTACAGTCTCTGCCCACCCCAGCAGCAAAAGCAACAGGGATGTTAACATGGGGAACTGAGCAGATAAGTGGGAGTCAGCTGTGCATGATGCAAATGAATGGGTCAGGGATTACCATGGAAGGGCCCTATCATACATATTTGTATACATATTTTTATACATACACATAAATATACACACATGCTTTAACATATGAAACAAGGATGAGTATATAAACATTAGACTTTCTATTTTCAGGTGTATTAACATCTGCTGTACAGACATGAAAAGTCAAAAAGGTTGGACAAACCACTATATGCAAGTTGTGACTTAATATGAGAGAACTGTGTCTGCTGCCTGCCTTCAGTTCTTTCATTTGGGGCAAACTGAAAAGGCTTCTGCTTCCCATCTATTTCCAGCCAAATGTAAAAGCTGTGGCTCCAGCAGAACACTTCAACTACCACAGCCATACTTGTTTAGAACAACACAGTTGTATCCTTCATGGGTCATTCCACTCCTTTGTGGAAGGCACGGACAACACACCAGGGCTCCATGAAGAAAGTTCTCCACATAAAATGGAGAAATTACTCTTCCCAGGCCAACCTGGGAACTATTCTGCTCAACTTACAGTATCAGTCTTGACAGAGAACACAACTGCCACTTGGTAAATCCACCCACTCGTCAGCTTGCCCAGGCTCAGGCCAGCTAATGAGCAGCATTACTATTCTCTCCTACCCAAAGCAAAGCACAGAAAAGCAACACAAAATCAAAATATTTAAAAAGTCTAAGTATTCTGTTTGTGTTACTATTTCCATCCCCATTTGTTTTTCACAGTTGCTCAACATAAAAAAGGCAAATTTTAATGCAGAGCCACTGTGTATGTGCATGTAGATGCCTGACACACCCCAGTGACTTGTTTTCACAGGAGTTGCACAGCAGTCCTTGTGTTGCCTCAGTAACAACTCCTACACCAGGATACTGGAGGAAACCAGGGCACAACTTAATGAGTACCATGGCACGTAGTCTGTGGTCCTAAAGCCACCTCAATCCTGTCTGGGAGGAGCCTGTTTACTTCTTCCCTTCCCATTTTCAAAGAGAATATGAAGCAGACTGTGTCACCCATGACACACGTGCAAATCCCAGTGCTGTGCAGAGCCATGTAACACAGTTACTGGCACAAAATACCCCAGAGAAATGACCAGAGTAAGTGTATTGGGCTTGGAGTCTCTTCCTAAATATCTTCTACCTTTTTTTTTTAACCCTCTCTGAATGCAATTTATGAAATGAAATGTCCTGTAAGGAAGAAAACACAAAAAATGAAATAAAGGGGAGAAAAGAAGTCTGAGCCTTGAGAGAGAATAGAGAAGATCCTGGATCCTATAAGGAAAACATCCCAGCTCAGTGTCCATGAGACTAGTGACATTTTACAATTCCCAAACCACATTCTGGATTTCATGTGCTGCCTTTGTAACGGAGTAAGCCTATAGTGAAGGAGAAGTGGTGAGCTGCAAGCACACCATTGGTAGCAAAAACAGCGAGGGAAAAGCAGGACAGATTCTTTGTGAATAGCAGAGCTGCATGTGACAGGATTCTCAAAAGCTTGTAGGGAAAGTTTAGCAAGTAAGCAAATAAACAAGCTAATGTCTTCTGCTGGTTTTACCTTTTTACTCTTTGCAATGGGAATCTTATTTATAAAAGCTGTTTACTTTTCCCCTACTCAAACAGTCTAAAGCCGCCAGACCAGTCTGAACTGAATGCCCTTTTTTTTAATGGCTTTTTAAAAATTATTATTCCTTTTTGCTTTGCTGGTCAGGAAACAGGCAGAAGATGCAGGCCAGAGAGCCAATTCAATAATGTTTTTGTGATTTTTTTCAAAGATATCCAGTTCCTAAGAGGATTTGAAGGGTCAATAGGTATCAAAAATACAATTTGCTCTGGAACAACTACAGCACCTCTTCACATTTTTATAGTAATTGTGAGGGACAAGACATTATTCTTGCAATTAGGGGACAAATGCAACAGTCTACAGGATCTGACAGATCTGCAGAAAACAGCACTGCACATGGAACACCATGGCCACCTCAAATATGCTACAACCCACCTTGCAGCTGAAACTCTGCAAATCACATCAAGTGATTCCTTAGAGCAGCTCACTGGCAAAATCTTCCTGAGTTTTACAATTAACTTCTCTAGAACCAGAATTTAACCCAAAGACAAAGGACAATCTAGGGAGAAGAAATAAATATCCAACAGTCAATATGAAATGATAGCCATGTGGAAAGAACAAACTCTTTCTTCCTTTAGCAGTTGTGAGCCCAGGCCTGGCTGTTGTTTATCTTATAGTATTTTACAAATTACACTCCAATTTTAAGCATTTATTACTCCTTAGAGATGGATGTGATGATAAATTTTGGTGCTGGCTCAAGGATGCCTACAATTTGAAGGGGGCAATCCCTTCCTTACAGAGAGACAGGCTTAGACACTGAAGAGTTTTAGCTTTGTATCTTACACTTTTCTATTTACAAAATTGGATCAGGAGAAAGCAAAGAAGGGCTATTACACTTTTCTTACTCTATCCTTCCTCAAACTTCTGGTATTTGCTTTTGGTTTGATTCTTACACATTTTGACACTGTATTCTAAATATTGTTTTAGACATTTTTTCAGTCTGTGTCCTTTTTTAATAGAAGCCAACGGCATTAGTCCTTGGAAAGAACTACACAGAAGGCCAACTAATGAGACCTCCTCTTTATCCCCAGTAAAAAATCTGGACACCACCTATAAAGGATATTCTATAGTTATTCTTAAGCATTGATCACAAAATAGTAACACGAACCTTTCTCTGAATTTTATAATTTTACAAGTGCCTAAAGTATTCCCTTACCTCTTAGTCTCAGAATACAATGGGAAAATGTATTTATTCAAAATCTTTCTAAAATACAAACCAATTTACTTGAATCCTACGTATTCAGATAGTCATTAGGAATAATATTTTTTCTGAATTCACGAAAATAATAAGCAAAATAGTTTCTCTCAAAATAGTTTGTTTTTCATTCCTCTTTCTTACATTACTGGAATTTCTCAGTCAATTGTTTTTCTCTGTCACTCAGATGCTTTACTGAAGTAAATGGCAATGCTACCAGAAAGCTCTGTTGGTGGCTTTCAGACAACACACTGGATCACCTTAAATGTATGTAGCTTATGCCCCACATTTGGCAACAATTCAGTTCATTTTCTAGATGTCAAGTACACAAAATACAAGAAAAATGTATATGCAGTGCCCTGAGTATACAGAAACAGGACTATCAACCAAATAGCTCCTAAGGCCCATCTTAATTGAAATGTATTTTAATAATATGAACTATTTTAAACTCATTTAGAAAAAATTAAAAATCAGAATTTCCTGAAATTGCCTTTTCACCCAGACACCTTATGTCTGGATTTTATAAATACCTTTGTTTATGTTGTTACCATTGTGTGTTGCATGGCCTCCTTTCTAATTAATATAAACATCCAAACAAACAGAATTCAGCTGAGAAAGAGAAACTGAAGTTGTTTCCTTAATTTTATACATGCATGTAGATACAGGCATTTTAAAAAGCTATACAGACCCTTAAAATGTATTTAATAGTTAGCTCTCTCAGTGGTTCTGTGTGAGTACCAGTGACAGCTGCTCCAACTTTTTAAGTAGGAAGAAGAGTGATAAAACAACCCTTAACAGTTTTTAATCCACAGTATTCTTCTGAGACCTTTGAAAAGCTGAGTGAATATGGTTTGGAAATTTATCAGGACTGTAAGGGTCATTTGCCAGTGTATGTAAAACAGTGGCATTTCTTCATTACTGGTCTTAACTTCTATTTCTTCCAGTTTTCTCATGCATACAGCAGTGCTTTCCCTTACAGTCTTGAATTTTTTGAGAAGATGTGTAATGGTTAGCACATAGTTCAGGTGTGGTTCTTTAACACTGGTAACTAGTACAGAGAGAGCTTCTGCAAGGAAAAAAAAAGCTCATGAGTTCTCAAAGCCAACCTGAAAAGGAGAGCAGCAAAGGAAGGAATAGGATTCATCATGAAAACCCGCAGATAATTGTAGAAAAAGCATATTATTAAGATGAGTCATACAGCAAAGGATGAAACAAAAACAAAGTGTTAGGAGAGAGATACCACTGAAAGAGCACGTTGAGCCAGATAACAGACACGCAGCATTAAGTCCCTTAAGTACTCTAACACAACCAGCCAAACCTGCTGTCTTTCAGTTTCTAAACACAAGGTACATCCTTTGATGAGCAAATAACACCATGACGTGCCATCCTTCAGTCTATCACATATGCAGAGTCATCAGTTCCCTTATCATACTCCCTTAACATTGCCTTCAGTATCTGAACCAAGAAGTGAATTAGTACCACATGCTTTTCCCCAGCCCTTGTGCCCCCTCCACAATCCCCTGCCACTGCTGCTGGTTTCCACGCCGCTGCCGTGCCCTCCATCTCAGCAACACGCAGGCAAACAGAGCAGCCTGCCTCTGTATTCCAAGAGCCAGGCTGCTCCTCCAGGACCACAGCATACTGTTATTCCTTGACTGCACCCTAAAGAAATTAAGGAAAAAACTTCTCGGTTCAGCTTGGGATCGTGGAATAAAGGAGGCTCCTAAAAAGAATTTTTTAGCAGTAACAAAGTTAACACTCAGAAACTGATGCTGTTCTGCCTAATTACTCAGCTAGGGACCTGTTGCTCTCTGGGCAACACAGCATTTCTGCCAGGAGACATCAGTGGAGTCCCAGAAGCTGTTTTAAAGCAGAAGGAAGTACACAAGAGCATTACCACAACTCTGCATTGACACAGACCCATGGGCCCCACCGTGCCTGTCCTGACAGAGCAGTGGGGATGGCCCATGCAAGGCCAGGGGTTGGACTCGGTGACCTTTGTGGGTCCCTTCCAACTCGGCCCAGACTGGGATTCTGTGATTGCACAGGCTCCCTCTCACTGAAGAACACGAGCACACGCTGCAGAAAGCACACTTTGGTGTCTGACCCGCAGCAGGTCCAGAGCCTCCCACAGTGCATTCAGCTTCCTGAGAAAGTGCCCAGCGTCCAAACAACAGCCCAGAGGCACATTTCTACCATTCTGTGAAAACAATTACTGCTAAAGGGTTTCAAATCTCCCGGCGATACGTTTGTAACTGAGAAAGCTACAGATGTTGCAGTGGGTGCTTGGATTTGCAAGTTAATTAGGGGTGACAGTTCCCAAACAGTACCATCATGTCGGAATGCATGGCACTTCCAAACTGTGCTGGGACACATACATCCTTCTGTGCTCATGACTTCCAATAAATTACAGAAATGCAAAGGAAAGCCCTGGGATTAATTCATTTTGGACCAAATTTGCATTGAAAATCTGTTTTTCATATAGTAGAATGGATGCTTCTGACACATAGCAGCTCTAGTTCTTTGTTTCAAGGAACAGAGACACATGACTGCAAGAAGAGTGACAACAAAAAGTCTGAATTATGAGAAATAGATACATCAGTTCTGGTCAAGGAGCAAACAAATATAATAACAATCTATGGCACACTCATTTTTGTGTTTAATCACTGCAGGATCATTACATTTTGTCTAATTTTACACATACATACACACATACGCAACTAAAACTTGAGTAATACATGTTAATAGAATGGTTTGGGTTGGAAAGGACCTTAAAAATTACCCAGTTCCAAACCCACTGCCATGGACTTGCTTTGTAGTTCACCATGGAAGGTTTAACTGCTTTGCTGTATGCAATAGCAACTGACAAACTATGTGATACTGTGTAGCATAAACAGAGAGGAATTTTCCCCAGGAACTGTCCCCAGACAGTCTTTGGAAAGTTACTACGTGAAACAAGAACTAATGGATAAGCAGGACATTCCCTTTTCTGCCTCATTGCCCTCTATATGCTAATAAAATGAAATTACCATTCCAGACGAAACACTCACTCATTGTTATTTAAAAACTGTGATAACAACACAAGGAAAAAAAAATAACAAATGTATGAATGTAACATGAAATGAACTGTAATGCCAGATTTAAATATAATCAATATGTAATTACAGCTGCCTAGAAGAGGCAATACTTTTCAGACTGTTGACCTGAAGGGTACTTTTTCTTATGTTTAGGCCAAGACATTTCCCTTAAATGAGATTTCAAAGTGCAGTGTTATACTATTTCAGAAATACAACAACAAAGCAGATTCTACTGTAGCATATGGTGATTGAGGTATCAAGACAGGTTCAAATGCAGTAACTTCATTGCTAACTACAAGCTTAGCTAATAAAGAGAACATAAAAGCACTTCCTTAGCTTTGTCTCCCTATTAATTTGCTAAAAGATAGCACACAAGATCACTTGTAATCACTGGGTTTACAAGAGAATACAGCTCCATTAACAGAAGCCCAGCTGCTTATGGAACAGGACCACAGAATTGCAGTTAACATCAAGCATAAATTTAACTGTCTGCTTGTCTGGCAGGATCACCATGGCACCCAGATGCTTTCTAGATAAATATGAAAACACAATCAAAGTGCATGCAATCTGTCAAGGTAAATTTACACAGGGGTAAAATAGCAGGGAGCTGTGATTTCAGGTGCAGCTTGCAGGTCTGAGTCTGGACTGGGTAACCACCAGCACCGAGTCCAGGAGATTTGCACAGGGGTCAGAAACATTAGTTATTTCTTCAAAATAAACTTTGATAACCATAAACTCTCACAATGGCTTCAGTGAAGAAAGAAGCATAGTGGGACACACCAGACAATCACAATGGATTTTGAAGGTGAACTAAGGCAAGGAATATTTTGTAGATTGAGCTGTACACCATGAATGTGGGAGGAGGAGGTTAGTGTTATTCCAGCACCGGAGGGTACTGGCATTTCCAAGATTTGTAACTCAAGCTTGCCTGAAATAAGGAGATTGAGGCAAACCCAAACTTTGGCTTCTTTCGGGTTGCATCCAGGTTTCTGAGAGCTCTGGATATACTTGAATCACACAAAGAAGCTTTGTTTCATCATAGAAGGGAACAAAGTTAGAAGAAAGATTGATTGGTTCTTATGTAAACCCTTGTTTCCTGGAGCTGAGCTTTCAAGCAAAACATCAAATACTATAGTTGCATAGCAACCTCCCCACCCCCCTTACAGGTGGACCGGTTGGCCAGTTCCACCTTTCCTGTTTCTCCAGCCTGCACAAACACAGTGCTTGAATAGGTAGGGTTTTTGTCAGCAGGGTGAACTTCCTAGTTTGTGGACAACTTGTATTTAAGAAAACAAGAGTCCTACCCAAAACAGCCCGAGGTGGAAACCTGTGATGTTCTGTGTTTATGTATTCCAGTATAATACGAAAACGAATAGCACCTAATGTCTCATAATGACTTTTACACTCTCATCTTGTGATGATTGGATTACACAGCTGAGTAGATGGCATTTGATTGCCAGCAACACGATGCTTAGTCAATTTTTATTTGCTGTTAATCACTAATATTTTTGGAAGCACTACAGTATTATATACAATAATTACAACTAACACTACAGTTTGTGTCACTGACTCTAAGTGAGAAATAACAGCAATCAACACTATATTTTTAATAGGCTTTGTCTATGTCTTTACAACCAGAGTAAGCATATATTAGAAAATAGCTGAGGCTGAATACTGGTATGCAAAAGCATAACACCAATTACAGGTATGTATGTTCTGCCCCACCTCATTTTGTTCTCCCTTTTATTTGTTGGATGACTGTTATGCAAAATACTGGTAAGTTCTCTCTTTGATTTCCAATCATCCTTTGATGCCTCTGTTTTCCTTCCATACGCTTCTACTTTCTGCCCTTTTTATTAGCTGCTAATACCCCTAAACCCAGAACGCACGTGACTTTTTCTAAATTAAGGTAAAGTCAAAATACTTTACAAATGACTCATCGTAGCAAGCTGTGACTCGACAGCAGGATTCACAGAAAGGCACTTCTGGTGTCCAAGAGTAATGTGGCAGGGAAAAGTCCTGTAAGAGACATGAAAAGAGCGAAGTTAGTGCTGTGCCAGCTGGGCGGCTGCCAGGTACGTGCTGCCTGTCCCAGCGCTTCCAGCCGCGCCGTGCTCGGAGCTTGTCTGCCACCTCCCGGGAGAGCCTCGCCGGGGACAGGAGAGCTCAGAGCCCAATAGGCACAGCCGCAAGGGCAGATGTGGCCATGCCAGTGGGCATTCAACACATTTTAACTGCTTCAAAAATGCTCAGGTTACAAGTCAAACCCTCAAAAATCAGAGAACGCTGCTAACAGTGAACTGTGCTGCTATTCCCATACGTTACCTCATCTTTCTCCTCCAGCTGCGAGGCTTGATTTGGACTCCACTCTAATCCAGTACACAAACAAACAGCATTTTCCACTTGGGTTTTTTTGTCATTGTTGCTGTTGGTTTGGGGTTTTGTTTGTGTGGGTGGGGATTTTTTTTGTTTGGTTTGGTTTAGGATTTTTTGGTTTGTTTGTTTTGGGGGTTTGCGTGTGTGTGTGTGTGTGTGTGTGTGTGCGTGTTGTTTTGTTTTTTTTAACTTTGTTGTGTAATTTGAGGGTTTCTAGATTTCCTCTGTTTCTGCCTAGGAATTCTGTCCGGTGGAGCTGGTGGATGGTCTCCCTGGGATTTTCAGACCCTTGGACAGTGCTGCAGCCTGGCAGTGGGCATGCAGGAATGAGTACCATGGAAATGGCTGCTGGACACAGAGACTGACTGTGCCTGTGCTGGAGAACTGATCTGCACACAGACTGTACACCCAAAGCATGCAGGACATGTTACAGTCACTGAACGTACCCTATAAATGGTACATCCCTAAAGATCTGCCCACAAATCTTAAGGAAAACACCCAGTGCAACCTTGCCTTAGAAAATATCCAGTTGTTGCCTTAAACAACTTACAGCACTGTGTTCACTGCTTAATGTTTCATCCTTAAAATACAGCTTTGAGCCGAGAGAGAGATCCAGCTTCAGATTTAATTTCATTAGGGTAATATTCCAGAGAATCCTCAAGGTGATATAAATAAACATGGATGAATACTAATACTGATCCACAACAGCAAGTAGTGCTATAGGAAGACAAAGTTACACTGGGAAAGAATGCTGCAGAGAAAACAGAACAAGATTTACAAAAAGCTTGTTTGGTTGACATGTGGATTATTTATACTTTTCTTGGGAAGCTGCAAAGCTGCCTACAAAAAATAAACGAGGCAATAATGTACTAAATAGCATTAAATGACAGGCAATTCAAGCAAATGAATTGATGTTGAGGAGGCTAGAATTCAAACCAGAATTTTAACATCTAATTACACTATTAAAATACATTACTGCAGCTATATAGTCTGCTCTAATTATTTTCTACTAATCACCTCTAGTTATTCAGTAATCCACTCACCTTTGTTTTCTGCTTAAATACTAAATTTCTAAACTAATTTCAATCCTTAAATAAACTAATTTTAAAACCTGACAAATTTCTCTGTTCTCCTAAAAAGAAACTTCCTGTCACAGCATTGCACATTCACCATTTACCAATGTATGTCACTGATTCCTTTCTTTTTAATTTCATAACAGACTGTGATGATGAAGCCCCATTCACTGGGCAACAGGAGACACAGCAATTCATCCTTTGCTATTGCTGTCATAACTCATGTTTCTGTTCCTGTAATCTGGACACCCTTCATGATACATGACCCTGTCCACATTTTCCATGCTCTAAACCTCTACTGGGATGACAGTCACCAGCACTGCAGACACTGGAACCTGGAGAGGTGCACAGTGTTTGCTATGGTGCCTTTGCTGCACAGATTGCCTGCAGCAGTCTCTGACTGAGACTCATGTACTGAGCAAGTGGCTCAACGCTCCCACCTGCTCCAGCATAGCAAATCATGTATTTAGGGCAAAATCAGGCTCTCTGTAGTACTGTGCTATTCATGATGTGATGATCGGAGTGGGAAAATGCCCTGAAAGAAACAATTTCAGAGAGGATCCCTCAGGCAACTGATCTGATGCCACAGCCCCCACCAGTGACACACCCACACAGTTTCAGACACTGACATTCCTGTCCTTACAGGATACAGATTTCTGCTGAGCACTATTGCTTTCTCCTCTTCACCACCCAAATCCCCTGACAGCTTCCTTCACTCTTCACTACAAACTCCAGTGCAGGAAAACAAACTCAGCAAAGCTTGTTTGGGTTTTGCTTCTTCCCTCATCCTTGTCAGCGATGCCCCCACTTAGTGAGACACACCTCACTCCCAGACAGTGGATGGACAGATGAATTTAATTCAGAGTGCCTTCTTTTTTTAGTTCACAGAATTCCCATTTTGTGTTATCAGTTTAGAAATCCAAAAGGCCTGATTGTGAGTTCTATAGGGAACTCAGGTACTGCAGAACTCTCTGCTGAGGAAACAACCATTGCCCTGCCAAGAGCAAAACAGTCTCACAGTTTTCAGGTCAACAGGAAGCTCAACATGAGCCAACAGTGTGCCCAGGTGGCCAAGAAGACCAATGGGATCCTGGCCTGGATCAAAACCAGCATGGCCAGCAGGACCAGGGCAGTGACCCTTCCCCTGGACTCTGCCTTGGTGAGGCCACACCTTGAGTGTTGTGTTCAGTTCTGGGCCCCTCAGTTCAGGAAAGAGATTGAGGGGCTGGAGCGGGGCCAGAGAAGAGCAACAAGGCTGGGGAAGGGACTGGAGCACAAGTGCTGTGGGGAGAGGCTGAGGGAGCTGGGGGTGTTTAGCCTGGAGAAGAGGAGGCTCAGAGGTGACCTCAGAACTGTCTAGAACTGCCCGAAGGGAAGTTCTAGCCAGGTGGGGGTTGGTCTCTTCTCCCAGGCACTCAGCAATAGGACAAGGGGGCACGGGCTCAAGCTCTGCCAGGGGAAATTGAAGTTGGAGAGCAGAAAAAAATTCTTTGCAGAGAGAGTGCTCAGGCATTGGAATGGGCTGCCCAGAGAGGGGGTGGATTCCCCATCCCTGGAGGTTTTTAACCTGAGCTTGGCCGTGGCACTGAGTGCCATGATCTGGTAAAGGGACTGGAGTTGGCCCAAGGGTTGGACTTGATGATCTCGGAGGTCTTTTCCAACCCAATTCATTCTGTGATTCTGTGATTCCCCCCATGTCTGCTGAAATCCATCCTGGAGGAGTGACAGCCCACGGCCTCCATCAGCTCGGTGACACCATGGGGAGGACGATCCCCAGCACCTGCTGCATTTCAGTACCTGAAGATTCAGCGCTCACAAATAGATATTAATGTAGCAGTTCAAATCTAAGAGCTGTCAACTTTCTAACACTGAGCAAACATTACACCTGTGGGCCAATCCTCTGGAAAATAAGGTTGCAAACAACATTTTTAGAGATTATAAAGTTGCACTAAAAGGTTTGCATAAACCCTGTGATTTCATAACTAGCATGAAAAAATTATCTGTTGTGGCATCTAATATCACTTGGAAGACAGGCATGTCAGCTGTGTTTGATAATGACTGCCCCAGCTCTGGGAAAGCAGCTTCCTTTCAAGTTTGCTTCACTTACAGTGGGCCAAGACCTTGGCCTGGCAGCCTTTAAGATCTCATTTTCTTCTAGCTGTGTTTTTCTAAGTAACACATAATTTTTGTTTATTTTTTCCAGGTAGAAATATTAATAAGTACCACTGAACTGTAGGCACAGCAGCCTTCAGTTCCTGTCCAGCTTCAGATTTGTTTTTCATTTCTGCAGCATTCCCTCCCAGAGCAGTGTAATCCACGAGAGTTTCCCTGTTAACTCAGAGCTGGTCATTAAGTTTCATGCCAGTTACTGACTAAGCATGAATCACTACAGCCCAGTGCTATTAACAATGTCCTCTTGCTCTGACACCACAAACCAGCAGAAAATCAAAGTGCAGCCTTTCTGAGCAGACAGGCCTGTACTGAGGTCCCCACTGCTCCACTTACCCTGGGCTGGAAGCCTCCAGAGACTCCACTGGAGATGAAGCAGCTTCAGAAGGAAGGGAAGGAACAGCCCCATTCCAAAACAACCTCTGGGCTGTGCAGAAGGAATTAGCAATTCAGTAGTTGTTGCAAGCTCAGCTGTTGCACCCCCATTATTTGCCCTCATGGCATCCTCAAGGAAGCTCCAAATTAGCCCTGTCAAAGGGGCCAACTAATTATGAACCTGCAGCATCACTAAACCCAAGCCAGGGGACTTTTGGCCCAAATTGAAGTTACAGAGAGACAGAACTTGAGTTAACCTAACCCTGCTGTATCTAACTCCTAAATTTTAAAGACAATCCTTTTCAAACTTACTTTTGCAGCATGACCTATCACTTACACAGCTTTTTGAAGTTATCCTGCCCCTTGTGAGACTCACACCAAAGCACAAACATCATCACACAGGTGTGAAAAGGTTCACATTTAATTGCCAAACAAGGCAAGTTATTAGGGCTGGAATGGTAAGGTACAATGTGCCAGTAAGAATTTAAAGTTTAATTTTCATTCTGAACATCAGTGCTCCTCTTAATTCTCTGCAACAAACACATCAGAGTTAAGACCAGAGTTACAGAACTCAAGAACAGCACCAGCTGGAGAGAGAACACGTTGTTTTATTGTTCTGTGGGATGGGGGGCTGTAGGAGGCAAGGAGCAAAAGTCTTAATGACATCAGGCATCATTAACTCATTTCATTAGACAAGGTGCTGTTGGTACTGTCACCTTCCAAAAAACACCTTTATCATCCTATGAAACTGAAGGAGGCAGTCCCAAAAACAGAGGCAGGTAAAATTAGAACAGAAATATACCAAAACCCAAACCACTGAACTAGAAAACAAACATTCAACCAGGCCAGTGGGACAGCTGACACTCTGCAGTCCTAGAATAACATACCTATCATCTAATTAAAGGTTTCAGCAATGACTTTGAAGGAATTGGTTCCTAGATGGGAAATGAAAAAACACACCCATGAATGGGAAAGGCAGGGTTTGGGGGAAAGAAATTGTATTTATTTATGAAGTATTTTCAAAACTGAGTCTGTTGGGACAAGGAAGAAACAGCCCCTAAGAAACAAGAAGTCAGGCTCATAGGACAAAATGAGTGTTTTCCAAGAACAGGACAGCTCATCTACCACCCCAGAGTAACAGGCACGTTTGTATTTCAGTTCTGAAGAATAAAAGTTCTGAGGACAAAAATGTTATTGCACAGATGAATCAACTGAGTGTTTACTACCTGCTCCCTCTTCCTTTTCCCAGGTGAAGCTTCAGGTTACATATTACATGTTCTTCATGTCCTCTTTCCACGTGTTTCTGTGGTTTAAGAAAAGTGTCTTTTGGAAGATGAAGCAGAAGGGAACACAAAGTACCAGAACTGAGCTATTTCACGTGTTTCTGCGGGACAGTCTTACACAATTTTAAGAACACTTACACTGGTGTTGTGAAGGCAGCTCAGTCAGCTTTACCTTGGTATCTGCCAGGCCTCCTCCAGGGCCTGTTTTCCACACGTGTAGCACAGTTTGCCTGCAGAGGCTGATGCAATGCCCCTTTCTCATGGTCAGGCTGGTGACTATTTTGCAAACAAAATTAAGCATCTTTAGAGGATGCTGCTGTCAGTGCCTTCGGTCTTTCGAGACAGCGGCCTCTTAGACTGTATTTTGAACGCGCCTCCTGGACGAGCAGATCTGGTGAGGTGGGAGGGATGGAAGGGACACGCTGCTGGTGTCACCTCAGCAAGGGCGAAGCCACCAAAATCTCTAGGTTTCCAAGGTCCCACAGGGACCGAGAATCAAGCGGTGGGAGCGAACAAGGACAGCGCGAGTGTCAAAGCGGTTCCGGGGCCCTACTCGGCCGCCCCTTAAGGACAGTCTGGGGCGGGCGCCGGGGCTTCGTCCCGTCACTCTGAGGCGGGAGCCAAGCAGGACTGGCCCTCGCAACGCCAGAGAGCGAGAAAGGCAAAAAGCAAAGCAGTGAAGGAGAGCGGGAGGAAAGCCCGGACAGCTCAGGCTGTGCCTGTCCCTCATGGCCGCCCTCGGAGGCCACTTCCGCCCGCCCCCGCGCGCCGCGATGACGCAGTTCCTCCCGCCAGCGCCGCTCCCCCGCCCCCAGGCCGCAGGCGCCGCCGCCATTTTGCCGCTCTGTGGGGCCGGGCCGGGCGCGGCCGGAGCTGCGCTTTAAAGAGGGTTCTTTGAGCCCACTTGGGGCCCCCGCGCCCCAGCCCAGCTTTAACGCGCCATGTCCGGAGAGGGAACCGCCGGTGACCAGGTGAGGGGGGGGCTGGGTGAGCGCAGCTGCCCCCGGAGGGGAGCGGGGCCGTGCGGGGCCCAGAGGAGCGAGCGAGGGAGGGAGCGCGGCCCGACCCGGCGCGGGCTCCTCTGCCCGCCGTTCCCTGCCCGCTCGGGGGACCCTGAGCCCCATCCCCAATCGGAGCCCTGGGGCCCGGGCCCTCCTGGGCAGCACCCCCGCAGTCGGGCCGGGCCGCCCGCAGAGCTCCGCCGCCACCGGCGCGGTGGGGCCTGGGCTTTGGGAAGGAAGTTCCGACTCGAGTAATTTGCAGGGAGGATTTGGGGTGTTTGGGGAAGGGAGCGCTTGTCGTTTAATGGATGAGGCCTCTTCAACGGCACCTTTAACCTCCAGAGTGAAGCGTTACTGAAACGCGCTTAAGTTACAAAAATTAAAAATGTTTGATTAAGAGCTTTTGGCGTAGGCGTACAGTCCGTTTAGCGTGAAACAGCCACAGTTTCAGCGGAGTTTGGCTTGGGACCGTAACTTCTTATTTTACAGGAGATGCAGTCAGAATGTTTTATGTAACCCTTTTTAATCTCATACAGCGGTGAGTTATCTCCTGTTACTGGCAGAATTTATCCAAACCGGGTTTTTTTAGTAGTTGGGATTACGTTTAAAGTCGGTATCAGTTGAAGGGGTGGGGATGGAAGTTCCTGACTGAAGAGTGATTGATAACACAGTCACATGCCTTAGTGGCCATCGTTGCCTTCAAAAACACTTCAAGTTGATTCCTCAGGGCTCTTTGAGAAGCGTTTTCTTTGTAGATTATCACTTTCTCTACAAAACAAGTTGATTTCTGTTGCGTCTGGGCCCTTACCCCGAAAGGGCGGTGCGTGAATTTTACAAGATCAGTAACCTGGGAGAGCGGATGGGTGTGGGAAAGGCAAATGCTCGAAGTGTGAAATTCCCAGTTTCTGCCTCGTTGGGAAAATATCCAGTGAACTGCCAGCCCGTGTGCTCTGAGCTGGTCAGGGAATAAATACACTTGGAGTATGTTTTTGAGCAAGAGATTCTTCAGGATGGTCCATCTCGAAGACAGATGGCTGCAAAGGAGTGAGAATATGCAACAACAAAGTTCTTTTAATCCTGGTGTATGATTTGTTTCACATTTAATCTCCCCATTCCAGCATTAGTAAAAAATACACGGGTATTTCGTTGCACAGTTAAGGTGTCGGTCAGAGCAGTGTGTGTGTGTTTCTGCGGCTTGTAAGCTGTTACTGTTTACTTCAACAATGCTGACTTAAGGCTTTGTTTTCTTTTGCAAGGGAATATTTGATATGCAAAGGCTGGATTGCTGTCTGTATAGTGAAGTAAAAGTTATTCTGCAAAATAATAGCTGCAGTTTTGCTGTGCCACATCACAGAGGGGTTTGGCATTCAAAAAACTAGAAGTTTATTTGCAACCCACAAAGGCACACAGTTTAACATGTGACCAATGGGGTTTGTCCATATTAAGGGTCATCTTTTTGCCCATTTTAATTACTATATTCGTGTTGGGTGCACTTAAAAAAAATAAAATTACAAACTTTTTATAGGTTGGGTAATTTTTTATGGTTTGTTTTTTACTGCTCCATCCTCTTTATGAAGTACTCTGGATTCTGATTTCCTACATGTCTGTAAGTTTGTTATAGACAGTGACCTCCCTTCTGTCAGTTTTCATAGAATAGAATCACAGAATGGATAGGGTTGGAAAAGACCTCTGAGATCATCAAGTCCAACCCTTGGTCCAACTCCAGTCCCTTTACCAGATCATGGCACTCAGTGCCACGGCCAAGCTCAGTTTAAAAATCTCCAGGGATGGGGAATCCACCCCCTCTCTGGGCAGCCCATTCCAATGCCTGAGCACTCTCTCTGCAAAGAAGTTTTTTCTGCTCTCCAACTTCAATTTCCCCTGGCAGAGCTTGAGCCCGTGCCCCCTTGTCCTATTGCTGAGTGCCTGGGAGAAGAGACCAACCCCCACCTGGCTAGAACTTCCCTTCAGGAAGTTTTCTTCAGCTTCAGCAGCTTGTCCTCTACAGCCTTTTTCTCTTACCTGGCAGACTTCTGTTTCCAACTCCTGATGTTACAACAGGCCGTAATTTGATCTCTGTCTTTAGCAGCGCTGCCACGAAGTTTCCAGCACCAGCTGCTCCCAGTGCAGGGATGCAGGGGAGGGGTCCCTGCAGTGAGCTCAGCTCCCAGCCCGGCTGTGGGTGGGCACGGCCTGGCAGGCCTGAATTCCCCCTGGCTGTGTGGGAGGAGGAGCAGCAGAGCCGTGTGGTGGGGCAGTTGTGCCCTGCTCTGCCCCGCCCTGCACTGCTGGGGCTGAGCCTGGGGGGCTCCAACTCTGCAGGCACAGAGTGTACCTTTCTGTGGGAAACTGAAGCCAGGCAGAGGGTGGATTGCATCTGGCTCTCCTGGTTCCATGACCAGGCTCTGAGGCTTTGGGTGCCCTTTTTGGTGGCAGTCACGTGGATCAGTGTGAAGTGGGGGCTGCACCATTAATTGGCATCTGTCCTGTGCATGAGATGTAACTCTGACAGTGCCTGATGTGGGGTAAAGATCCCTGACAAGTCAGTGCTGTTTGACTCACTGCCAGGGGAAATTGAAGTTGGAGAGCAGAAAAAAATTCTTTGCAGAGAGAGGGCTCAGGCATTGGAATGGGCTGCCCAGAGAGGGGGTGGATTCCCCATCCCTGGAGGTTTTTAACCTGAGCTTGGCCGTGGCACTGAGTGCCATGATCTGGTAAAGGGCCTGGAGTTGGACCAAGGGTTGGACTTGATGATCTCGGAGGTCTTTTCCAACCCAATCAATTCTATGATTCTCTGACACACTGAGAGGTCTGCATCTTGCTTCCCACATGGAGGGGACTTGGAAAAGCAGCCAGGGAATAACAAGTTGTCATGCTGGCTCCAGCCAAGTGCCAAGCTCTGGGAATGTAGAAAGGAAATAACAGGGTGGAATGCTGGATGTGGGGAGGATGGGAGACTAAAGGTATTATGACGTTTAAGGCCTAGGTGGACTTTAGTAGGCTTTATTGTACCAGGTGCAGCTGGAATGTGGCTTTGCTGCCTTTAGGGCAAGCTCAGCTCCAGGAATTGCTGGGCTGCTTTACTGGGTGGATCAGGAGCCTCAGCTGTGCTGTGTAGGTTGTTTCCTCCTTACATTTGTACTGTAGAACAGAATGGATTGGGTTGGAAAAGACCTCCGAGATCATCAAGTCCAACCCTTGGTCCAACTCCCCTCCCTTTACCAGATCATGGCACTCAGTGCCACGGCCAAGCTCAGTTTGAAAACCTCCAGGGATGGGGAATCCACCCCCTCTCTGGGCAGCCCATTCCAATGCCTGAGCACTCTCTCTGCGAAGAATTTTTTTCTGCTCTCCAACTTCAATTTCCCCTGGCAAAGCTTGAGCCCGTGCCCCCTTGTCCTATTGCTGAGTGCCTGGGAGTAGAGGCAAATTCTCCCAGAGTGGAGCTGTGGCCACCACTATTTTAGTATATTTTTAATTCTTGCACTGTGTTAACCAAGGTGGATCCAAATTAATTCTGCAGAACCAGCTGAATGGTGTCAGGACTTAAAATCTGTAAGGCCCCTGCCAGACATGATGTTTAACAAACTAGAGTTTCCAGAGTCAGGTTTGGGATATTTTCAAACACTTGGCCCTCTCTGTCTCCTAGATTAGCACATTTGTAGACTGAATAGCTGCATCTGCCAGTGTTTGCCAGAATGTTCCCCAGCGGGCTCTTCCCAGTCTTGTGTGGAGATTACAAAGACCACGTGCTTGCATCCGTGTATGTGTTTACATTTTTCTGGACCCTAACATACACATCTAGTTTCGTTTCAGTTGTGGTGGTTGCTTCATGTACTCTCTAATAAAACCCAAATTCATTGTGCCCTCTGCCTCTTTCTACAAGGCACAAACACTTTTCCCCCCCCACTTAATTTCCTTGCCAGGGATCAGTTTTATCTGAAGATGATGCATCATTTGCTTTGCCTCTGCACTGGTTACCTTCCAATCTTTCAGGGCTGGAACAGGCGTTTCTCTCTTCCTGTCACTGTTTCTAAGAATCATCCCCCAGTCTGTGGTGCATGTTTGTTACATCAATATGGATCTGGTCAAAGACTGAGCTGTGGGAAAAAGGTGCCTCTGTGACTACAGAAAGTACCTCCAGAACAGTCTGTTCTCATTTCTTGCTGGTACTTTTGTCCCTTTTTGCTCCTTCCTCCTGTTCGTATCTTGTGTCTGTTTGAGGTGGTACATCATGAAAGTGTCTGCATTCTAAATACAATACTAAATGTTGTAGTTAAACATGTTAAGAACAGGTGACATTGAGTGCAATGCTCAAAGTAGAAGATTATTCTTGTAAGGTTGTGTGGGTTTAACATCTCAGGAGGAGCCACTTGAAACAAACTGCTCTAAGAGCATATTTTGTATCCTACCCATAAGTGGGTTTATTGTCACTGTTAATGTTTACTGTAGGAACAGGTTGTAAACAGAATGAATACCAGCATTGGTGAAGGAACACTTTTGAACTGGTAATGCAGTGCTTTTATGCCAATTATTACACAGTTGTAAGTAAACTATAATTTAGGTGCATTTCCAGAGTCAGTAAGTTCCAGGTATGCCAGTTAAGAAGTTGAAGTGGAAAATGTGTCAGTCTGATGTTTTGGAAATAGTGCTATGAGGAAGGAATGGTCATCACTGGTAATCTGAAGCTCTTGATTTATTCAGAGTTATTAAACAGCCCAGATTATGTTGAGATGGGGAAGTACTTACAAAAATACCCTTCTTTAGTTATTGAAAATGAGTAGGTCTTAAAGGACAAAATGTTTTCAAGATTGCTCACAGTTAAATTCATTTAGTAGTAGAATAGAAGCAGTCAAGGCATTAAAACATTTAAGAAAGTGCAAGGGTTGATAAGCTGTAACTGTAGTGCAGTGAAGAGGTGTGTTACTGAGGAAAGGATTGTAAAACTTGTTCTGTGCACACAGAGCTGTAAATACACTTGTGAAGAAAAACCCTAGCGCTTGGCAAGCCTGTAACTTCACCAAACTGGGCAGCTGCCAGTGCTTGTTAAGTTGCACGTTACTCTATTTGAGTCTGTTGCAGTCCAGGCTGGGCTAAACTGTGCCATACCCAGCCAAAAACACCAGGCAGTACCTTCTGTGCAATGGACATAAACCTCCTTCTGAATAATGAACCGATTTGACTAAACCAGCCGTTAAAATCTCTGCCTTTTTGTATACAACAGCCTGTGTGTCTTGTTTGTAGGAGTTCTTATTTTGAAATTAGTGGGAATTTTTAAAGCATCTTACTGGCCTCTTCATGGGTGGACCAGCTGTTTTAAATAAGTTTCCTTTTCACTGCAGAAAATCCTTTCCTGGAAACAGAAGGATACCTTAAACAATTGGATGCATTAAGTGGTGCAAATAATTGAAAGGTGTTTAGTTAAGTATTTTCTTACACTTGGCAGTCATGAATGTTCATTTAAGAGGCCTGAGAAAACTCTTGCTTTTACCAGTATGGTGTAAAACAATTTTTCATTGAAGGTGATGGATGAATAACTTTAAGTAAATATTAAAAGCTAACTTTGTTTCTTCTGTTTTTGTTTCCTCAGACATTGTTTATGAATTCAGATTTGGATTTTGTGCAGTTGATGTATTTTGCAGAAAGGATTTCCCAGAGTTCTTGCTAGATAATCTGGTTTTAGGTCTTTCCAGATTTTGAAAAAAATCATTTAAGACTTTTAGTATCTGTGAAACTCAAAATCTGTTGCTATTTGTGAGTGTATAAATAATAAAAGGAAAGCTGTGAACTGAACTAGGTGATAATAATGCAGAGACTTGTAGATATGAAACCCCTAGTGCTGAAGTAATTCCTTGAACTTCAGAGGATTGTTTGTGGGATAGGAGCCTGATTATGTGGAATTATACTGAACACAGTTATCAAAAGCAGAGGAAAAAGATGTTTTTACAGTCTGTGTGTAGTAATTAATTGTGACATTTCGAGGCAGTTAAGGTAAAACCCTGTATCTGTCTGATTATGTTTGGTTTTGTAGCAGTTTGAGCTGATCTGAGACGGGACTGCTGAAGTACTGAATGGTTTTGCATCCTGTGTTCTACATTGCTGCTGATCCTGAAATCAAAGGATTGAACCATTAGAAAGTTAATCGCTTTGCTATTGAGATTATTCTCCTGCTGATTTCCTGACCTGGCTTGTGACAGGGTGAGGTTGGCTGAAGATGCTTGTCTGGGGGCAGATCATGGCAGTGAACGCCCCAGAGTGGAGTGTTCCCAGTTTGGGATATTGGTGGCTGTGCAAGCAGTGCAGTGAAACACACACGATCAGGAGCTGCACACCCTTGGACTGTGATAGCAGCAGAGCCAAGCACAGAGTGCAGTGAACAAGCAATTCTCAAAACTGGCGTCAAATGTCTTTCTGACTGTAGCTGAGTCAGGTTAGAGGTCAAGTTCCTCGTTCCCTTTGGCTGTCTCTGCACTGGGTGTTCATCCTCGCAGAGCTGATGTGCAGCTGGATGTGTTTGCTCACACACCCGGGTCTGGCAAGGTGATCCAGACAGGAAACCCTAAGGGCTGATTCCTCCAGGATATTAGGGGTGATTATTTGTCAAGATGCAAAGCAGTGAGGTCTCAACTTCGGCTCAGGTAGAACCATGACATGGGTTTGCCTGCAGTGTCCCTGAGATGTGGGTGGCTTGTGTCCCTCCTGGAGATGGGCTGGGACAGGAGAGGGAGTGACACTGACTGTAGGAAGTTGAGTGTTTTCTTACATATGACCTAAGGTCTAAGCAAGTCCAGATAGTCTAGTTTAAAACTCTTATCATAAAGTTATTTTAAATTCAATAGAACACCTATAATTTGTCTTGTATACCTGTATGGACAACTTTATCTGCTGCTGCTGAGTGAATGTTTGCTGATTTAGGAAATTAGTCTTTTTTATTTTCCAATAAAAGAATGATCTTATTGTGCTTTCATTATGCTTCTTACACAGACTGAATCCTGTATCAAATACACAAAATTAATTTGGGATTGCTGTGGTTATTCATCTTATCCACATCTGTTTTTTCATGAGTTATTTCAGCCTTTCTGACTTTATGACCCTGTATCTGCGTAGGTGAAATCAAATTCCTGAAAATCTTCACTCGGCTGACAGTGCAGTGCAACAGTTGTGGTTTTTGTCATATGGAAAGGTTTGAGAAACTCCAAACAGACTACTGCTGAGATAGTCGAGGTGTGCTTAAGTGGCCCATTCTGCTTTTTCTTGTTTGACAATCAGCGCTTACAGTTCAGGACCCCCGGGTTGTGTAGGATGGGGTGCTTTTTGTTGTAGCAGACATGAATCTGACAGGCATGTCTGTCTAACTGAATGCAAAGCAATCTGTGCTGAGCTGAATATTTGAGGCAAGCAGGTTTCACTGAGTTGGATTGTAGGGAAAAGCAGCACTCACACTGATGTTGGAGAACTTGAATTTGTGCTTTATTGAATAAGCACCATTTCTCCCGTGGGTCCCCTGTAGAGGTGCCTTACATAAACGTTGTTTAAACTGGGGATTTCAGCTTCAGTGCTGCATTCTCTCAGCTGAAATATGTTTATGCACGTCGTTTTGGAAGAAACAAAACCACTACTTCATTTAATACTGTGACTGCATCTTAAGCCTGTGTTAGTTGAACTGTAACAGAGCTGAAATATGGAAATTAATAAATTTACTACTTTGAGCTGAGTTTTGAGTTACTGCTTTTTAATGTGGTTTTCTTTTATTCAAGTTAATTTTGTAGTAGTTTACTGTGTATTTCAAGCTACACTGCTTTGCACTGAGCAGTTCATGTTACGAATGACTTAAAAAGTGAATGAAAAAGAATAATGGTCTTTAAACTCCTATAAAGCCCTTCCAGCTGATTTTTTTCTTTTCTCTTTAATGCATGTGTGCCATTACGTGTCCACTTAACAGTTCTGCAACATTTTTGATCATTTGTCCATTTTGTAATTGATTTTATTTAAAAAAATCTTTGAAGCAATATGCCTTGTATTGTGTCTTGCTAGTAGGACTGATACAAACACTGGCAATGCTGAGAAGTATTCAGAACTACAGTAGCTTTTTTAAATGGTTGAGTAGAATCTCAGTGTATGACCTGAGCAACTGTTCTGTGGTAGTGCATAAGTCCTGTGGGGAGAGGCTGAGGAAGCTGGGGGTGTTTAGCCTGGAGAAGAGGAGGCTCAGAGGTGACCTCAGCACTGTCTAGAACTACCTGAAGGGAAGTTCTGGCCAGGTGGGGGTTGGTCTCTTCTCCCAGGCACTCAGCAATAGGACAAGGGGGCACGGGCTCAAGCTCTGCCAGGGGAAATTGAAGTTGGAGATCAGAAAAAAATTCTTTGCAGAGAGAGTGCTCAGGCATTGGAATGGGCTGCCCAGAGAGGGGGTGGATTCCCCATCCCTGGAGGTTTTTAACCTGAGCTTGGCCGTGGCACTGAGTGCCATGATCTGGTAAAGGGAGTGGAGTTGGACCAAGGGTTGGACTTGATGATCTCGGAGGTCTTTTCCAACTCAATCCATTCTATGATTCGCAGAGGCTGTCAAGTGCCAAGTGACAGGGCACTCCTGCAAACACAGTTGTGTTCCCAGGGAACTGCCCCCAGCTTTGTCTTTTAAGTCACTGTTTGTGTAGGCAATGAACTAGGGCCATGCCATCCTGACGCCAGATCCCATCAGCTCTCGGAAGCTCAGCAGGGTCAGCCCCGGTCAGTACTTGGATGGGAGCCCTCCTGGGAATGCCGGGGGCTGTAGGTTCCAGTCCTGAGGACTTCACTGTCACTATCCAAACTCGACTGTGGCAGATGGACCTGAGGAGTTAAAGGGCGGGGCAGGTTCTGCGCACGCTGTGCCTCACCTAAAACATCCACTGCCCAGGCTGGAAGGGCACACCCACGTGGGGAGAGCCCTGCCCAAATCTGTGTTCACAAAGCCCAGCCATGATGATGATTTGTAGAAGGAGCATATTGCCATGTAATGCCACTGCAAATGGTCTTCCAGTAAAATCTGTTAATAATACCTTGCCTTTGTGTTCTGCTTTCCTTCAGGAGCAATGTGCAGTAGTGAAGCACAACAGTTGCTGCAAGTCGTAGCTGTGCTCAGTCCAGTTACCTTCTCCTTCCCTTTACACGTGTGTGATGATGCCTCTAAGAGAGAGGAGTGTTGGTTCTTTCTGTCCTGTTTGTTGTCCTTTCAGCTTCAGAATGATGTGCTGACCTGAGCCATGTGCTCTGGGATGGCCCTGCTTGGGCAGGGACGTTAAGCCAGATAACCCAGTGTGGGCCCTTCCAGGCTGACCCATCCTGTGGTTCTGTGGCCCAATATTAACAATTGTTTCCTTGAAATAATCATTTAACAATTGCAGGGGGAAGGGGTTAGAATTTTCTAGACAGTAAATAGATCACACTGCACTGTACAATACAGAATTATGTATTCTAACAGTAATTATGTAGCTGACTTTTAAAGTTTCACCAGCAAGGTCTTGTAGTAATGACTTACACATGGTTGTCATTGTGTCTCACAAAGGCAAGAATTCAGTTGGTGGTGTGATTTTGGGATTGCTAACAACTGCCTGAAAATGAGTCTGGTTTGGAAAGTTAGTAAGTAAGCTGTTTGGAGTACAGGTCAGAACAATATTTCATGCTTAATAATAAACTTCATATCATTTAGGGTTATATTAACCATAGTATTTTATGGTATGTGATCTTTAGATTGTATTTTTTTATCTGCTTTGTGCTAACAGTGTTAAATCTAGAAAAGAAATTTGGAAATCATAAAGCAAGCTATTTCCAAAAGTCTTTGAAAGAAAGCTTAAACCTGTTCTATGTAACTATGTCAACAAGTACACCTTCAATTTTGTAAAGCTTTTTTAAAAAAAACCCAACCAAAACAGTTTAAACATAGTTTAGTGTCAAAACTACAGGAAAAAAGCTGTCAGATTGAGAGATCAGAAAGTTAACAGAGAAATGATGCTTGAGTATCATGTGTATGTTGCTCCTAAGACTGTCATCTCCTGGTTTTCATTTTAAATCTGTGGCACAAAATACTGTTCTGCATGTACAGAATGACTCTCTCAGTAACCTGGATTTGTTTCACTGGGGGCTGTAATACAAATACTGGTCTGAATTTACTTATTGCATCTGAAAAGTTCCAGGTTGGTAAAAATGTTTCATAATGAAGTACATTTTCTGGCAAACTCAAATTTGTTCTCATGTTTTAGAAACATATAGTTGATTTAGTCTAACATTTTGTTGCCTAACAAGGCAGAACTTGTGCTAAGAGTGCATGGTCTTACCGGGTCAGTTGTTTTCCAGATAATTAAAGTTTAGTAATCCCAGTTTGAAAACTGAGGTGTGGAATGTTCCATTGTCAGAATGTTATTGTTGGCTTGACTTTGTAGCTGGGACAGAACTTTTCAGACACTACTTGTGATCTCTTATGTCTTCTTTTTAATTTTTCTAGACTGCTGAATATGTACCAGAAAAAGTGAAGAAAGCTGAAAAGAAACTAGAAGAAAATCCATATGACCTTGACGCTTGGAGCATTCTCATTCGAGAGGCACAGGTTTAGTGATATAGGATTACATTTCCTTATCTATGGTCCACTCACACTATTTGGTTCTGGAGTAAAATCAGCATATTCATTGACATAAATCATAATTCTGTAAATGCTGTTTTGATTTTCAATTTTTAGAATCAGCCTATAGACAAAGCACGGAAGACCTATGAACGCCTTGTTGCCCAGTTCCCCAGTTCTGGCAGATTCTGGAAACTGTACATTGAAGCAGAGGTTAATATTTTTACGTTTTTTTTTCTTATATAACTTCTAATAGGAGTTTTAAGTTTCTACTTTGATAAGCATGGATAAGATAGGCACATAATATCTAGGGAAAAGGGGATCTTAAATATGCCTTGCCTTTATTTTGTAAAATAGGTGCAAAGGAATGATTAAAATGAATTCTAAAGTATTGGGTCTTTTATGAGTTGATGATTGTTGCATTATGCAATTGCAACAACATTAAAACTGTTTCAATGGTATTGGAGTGCTTTAGCCTTTTATTTGCTTGTCGTGTCAATTTATTGCCTCCTGTGTCATTTACTTAGAGGACCTTTTTTTTATTTACACATACAAACTTATTTGAATGACTTTCTCTGAATGTTTGGATTTTTTTTTTGCTTTCTTAGGGAATTGAGTGTTTCTATGAACAATGTTTGCAGGGAGGGTGCTGGGGGGGAAGCCAATTTCTGGGATGAAAATGCTGATAAAAAGCATTAGCACAACTCATTAGCTCTTAAAAATCCCAACAAGATTGTGTTTGTTTACAAATTGTGTAAGACTTACCACTAAGTGCATTGGTCGTTTAGACCATATTTAATGACATGCCATGAGATGCCCTGTATAACTGGGGGGTGGGGGAGTGTTTGTTCTGGTTTTATTCATTTCTGTAGTTGTTATTAATGCACATGCTCTTTGTGGGCATCTTCCAGCTGCACCTTTTCCTTGAGACAGATTTTGGGTGTGCTAAACTGCAGGGGTGGGGACCTGTATTCTGTAGATGTAAAATGGGCCCAATTTTCTTCCATTTCATGTGAAACCTGCTGTGCAGCAATCTGAGTGGCAAAATTTCCTTGTGTAGTTACCTTATTTTACATTATATTACATATCCAGACGTGTCTGGCAATAAATTTTGAAGATAAATAAAATCGGGATGATGGAAATCTAACAGAAATTTTTATATTGCAGTTTATAGTAAGATGTTACGGTGCAAAATGGTGCAATCTAAATTGAATGTTACCAAATTAAATATCACAGAGTGTTCACTATTTTGTTTCCAGCAGTTTGTAGCAGTAGTTTGAGTGTTGGTGGTTATACATGTTTGGGAGGTTGTGAATGGACTAACATAAAGATACATATTTTTCCTGTTGGGACCCCACAGCCAAATCCTTTTGCCTCTTGTACCCTGCATTGTTGGCTACAGGTTCTAGTCTTTAGGATGCAGTCTAATTTCATAATTACATTGTTACATGATTTCTGTGCTTATGTAAAACCTTTGCCTTTTGTGTGCCTGAAGTTTAAGAGCTGAGTGAGAACACCTCGGAAAGCTGGTGCTGTGTTGTGGATCTTTCAGCAGGAAGTACTTTCATCAGTGTAAAGCTTTTGATCCTGAACTATGTTCAGAGATGAAATGGCAGACATGACCTCCCTCAATACCTTTTAACTAATATTTAGAAGTATAAACAGTGGCAAAGCTTAGAACAGTTCAGGGTATAATTTTTTGTGCTCCTTTAGGGAAGGAAGATCAGCTGCCTCTCAGCAGTTTTGGTAACCAGGTAACACGAGGCAAAGCTGAGGAGGGAAGAATTGACATAACAATCACGAGTCCCTGTGTGTCTGCTTATTAACACACTTGGGGTAGTAGAGAAAAGTTACTCAAAACAGTGGAAAAACATGAACTGTAGATTTCTGGTAGAGGGTTATATTTGAAAGAAATGTAAGAGGGCCCTTTTTAGAAATTTACATTTCATCTTAAGAGCCAAATTTTAAAAATCCAATTATGGCTTAATTTTCAGCTTTTCTTTCCTGTATGTTCCAGTAACATATCACAAAACTCATATAGTGACTGATCTACCTCCACAGCACTATGATTTTCTCTGCCTCCTCTTACTATATGTGAGCATTTTTAGCTGTAAGTTGAAATAACTTCCCATTTCCAAATTCCTCTAAAAAGATACACACTCGCACAATTGGGTGCTGTTGTCAGTGTTGTTTTAAGTTGCATATCACAGGGGCAGTTCATCTGAGAGCAAATGCAAATGAAATGCTTTCTCATCTGTTCCTTTAACACCATGGTTGAATACAAACTAAGACTCCAGTTAATTTTTGAAGGCTACCTGAGGCAGAGGAGTTGTTTTGAGACTTCTTTGATGGCAGCCTTAAGATATGAAAAGAATATAGGGAAGGCATTGTCCAAAGACTTTTTTCCTTGGAAATCTTAGTAGTCTCCTCCTGCTAGAAATTTTCTTTTGGACTGTTCAGAAGCATAGATGTTTTTAGCCTTGAGCTGGGAAAGTCAACCTGTGGCAGACCTTCAGCATTGCTTTTGATTGACTTGCACTGCCTTGTACTGAAATCTGAAAACTGCTGAGCCCTCAGCCGTCTGTAAGTGCCTTTCTCCTCCTGTGGAAACAAGCATTCTGCTCTTTAACAGGATAATGTTTCCTCTTTGCATCACAGAAAGACAGGAAGGAGAGCTGAAAGTGGGGATGGTTTTGTGGCAGGTTGTCTCTCACTAGAGAATTTGTCGTCTGAAAGACAAAAATCAGAGCTGCAAACACCGCCGAGCTGTGGCCTGTTATTGGAAGATGAGCTCAGGTGAGGGTTATGGCCTTACAGAAATGAAGTGAGCCCTTTAACAGCTGTACTGTTGGGAAAGTTGTTCAAGTCTTTAAATTCCTGTTTGCCCAACTTGAGGAATGTGTTCTCTTTAGTCATGTCAATCTTCAGTAGAAATCATTGTGTTATATGAACAAGAATTGTTACCCTGCATATGCCAGGTCGCTGTGTAATGTATCACACCTGAGTGCAGGCCTTGCTGCTGTGAGTCCCTTGAGTTTGACTGTGTGTGTTCAGCTCCCTGACTGCTCTCCTGTTTGTGTATGACTGTTCCCCAGTGGGTGGAATGTGGAGCTCAGCACTTGGTGTATCATCCAACCCACTGCAGCTGATACACAGGCCGTGCTGAAGTCACCAAATCCTTCACGTTGGCATTTCTTGTGCCAAGCACTGATTTCTATGCTCTGCTCTCTATTCTGACTGGTTAGGTAGTCAGCAGAACACTGGAATTAACTAGGAAGGGCACACTTTGACTGGTTTTTAATGGGAATTACACTATTAAAGTTTGAATTGATGAAAAAATTTTGATTCTCGCCCTGGTTGTTATTTCTTCTGACCTTCAAAGAAGAATTGCAGGATGTAGAAATAATAGAATTGGATGAAACAACTCCCAGTTCAAAACTTTTTTTTGGGTCACAGTATTTGAACACTTAGAGTTTTCATTTCGATACATATTTTAGCAAGT
Organism: Sakesphorus luctuosus; assembly: GCA_013396695.1. Taxonomy (NCBI): domain Eukaryota; kingdom Metazoa; phylum Chordata; class Aves; order Passeriformes; family Thamnophilidae; genus Sakesphorus; species Sakesphorus luctuosus. The sequence continues at coordinate 853,185 of VWZD01011592.1, forward strand.
AAAATAGCTAACTTGCTGTTCCACATCTCTTAAAATTAGAAAGTGGTAATGCCACTCTTCTCAGGCTTTTTTTTTTCTGGTTGCTTAAAGTGTGTTTTTCTCTTGATACTTTTCTCATAAAACTCTCCTTCCAGAAAACTTTATTCAATTCACATGGCAATGCCTCTTTCACAGTTTTATCAAGGAGTGTGTAAGTCTCAGTGCCACAAGTGCCATAATATCAAATTCATAGGTCACACAATCTGGATTCTAGCCTTCTCTGCTGATATGCTGTGTCTGGGGTAAGTTATTTAACCTGGTTTGCTGATATTAAAACAGACATCTACCTACCTACCTACCTCACAGGGTTGTTGTGAGGCTTGATACAGTGATTAATTAAAGTGCTTTTGGCATCTGGCTAAAAGGTGCTACAGAAATGTAAAAATAAATTCTGATTTAATACCCAATGATCCCATAGGCCCAGCTGTCTGTTACTGTTTTCTTTGTCTCTGACTGTTTGAACCATCTTTTAGACACAGAAAGACTTGACAATACTTGAACATTGACTGTACCAGTGTTGCAAATACTTCAGTAGTTCTGGAGCAAGCATTTGAAGTTGTCACTTGTTTCTCTGCTAGTTTCCTTTCAGAAATGAGCAGGTCGACAATCCTGTTAAGCACATTTTAAACTGTGGTCGTGTATTTGCAGCATTTTTTTAAATGAGCTCAAGGATTTTTAGTTCTAGTTACTGTGAATGTAAACTTTCATCTGTAATTGTCCTGAATGCTTCAGGCCAGTTCACACCACACCTTTTTATCTTTTTTGTTGAGTGTATTGCATTATATCCTGGTCACTTAAAACTGTTGGTAGTACGGGTTGACAGCTTGTCATAATTAAAGATTTAAAATTCATAAGTACAAGACAGTTGTGACAAATACCCCAAGTCTAGAAACAATAAATACCAAGCTGGTAAGGGGCATGTGAAGTGTTGGGCTGTTAATATGTCTTTTTCATCTTGAGAACTTTACAAGTAAGACTCTTGTGTTATTGCTTGTTCTAAAGAAATGAAACCAGATACATTTGTTTGCATAACTTCTATTTGATGTGGACACTTTGCCTTTTAGTTGTCTCAGTAGCAAGCCAGATTCTGTCTGAGGATTCAGAGGGTGGGACCAAAGCTTAGGGTTGATTCTCTTGCATTTCATCATTTGCAATACATCAGTACCTTTAATCCCTGTAATTCCCACTGGTGTGGATACTAGTCAGAATGTATCTTTTAACATACTTGTATATGAAAAATGTAAATAAAACCATTTAGAAAAATGATTGTTTTTGTTTAAAATGTTTCTGTTTCTTCAAAGCATTTTCTTCCCGTTTTACTTAAATCTGCTTATGACTTCAGACGAAAATATGTTGTATGTTACCACCAAAATTATTCTCCATGGGATAAAATGGGAACTGACTTCTGTCAGGATGAAGTTGGAGTGGTCAGAAGTCAAAGTAGAACAGACTTCTTGGCTGAGATTGTGTTTAGTGGTGCTTTCAACTGAAAATACTGTCTATATCACCAGCTGTTCTTTGTTAATTTTCTTAATGGAAGGCATTCTCATTATAATCCATGCCCACCCCGTTAGCCTGCCACGTTTCTCATGGTAAACTTCTGCTTTTGAGAAACTCCTGTACAGGTGCTCTGTGCAAATATCCATATTGCACAGTCTTGACTACCTCAGTCTAAGATTTTCAATCTTTTTTACAACTGTATTATTTATGATCTTTTCTTACTTGTGTGTGGACTTGTGCCATTCCTGTTAATAAATGTTGTTCTGTCTGTGTGGTTATTGTAGACTTGCAGGTGAATGCACCTTCTTCCTGTCTCTTCTGCTCAATATGTGAATACAGGCCTGTCCCTCTTGCATAGTTGCCATGGTCCTACGAGTTGTACAATATCAGAAAGTTACCCACATACTGACATTGGTAGTTCCAGGAGATGCGTGGTACAACACTAGGGGGTTTCTTCATGGTTCTGTTTTATGTATTTGAAAATTAAAAATACCATGGGAAAGTTTTAGGACGCTTTTGAAGTAGAAGCGATGCCTAATGAAGAGATGACTATGAACCCTCTTCTATAGTGTGCTGCTGTTTTCCTATGAATAAACACAAACTACTTCCTGTTCTGTTGTATTCTTTCTGTGTGGGGTGACAGAAATATCCCTGTTAGAAATGTTAGCCGTATACTCTTGTTCACAACACTGTTGAAGTCTCACTTTCAAATGTACTAAGGACAGTGGAAACTGTTCTCATTGTGTGCTTTCTTTTGTTGAAATCATTTGTTGGTTCTTCTGCTGATATTGTGAGGGGGGAATATGTATATTAGGTCAGGCACAAACTTGAGCTTCTTATGTCTAAACCAGAAAGAACCAGAAGTAAAAACAGGTTTCTTGTGTACCCTCTATTTGCTACAGATTGGTTATCTTCATCTGCATGGGAGAGGGAGCTATAATTGTAATTTCTGATTCATTTCTACATCTCTTCCAGCTGGTTGAGTTTCCTGATGCTCTTTATTCAGGTTTTGAGAAGTGTGAATGCTGAGAACGTGCTAAACCTTTTCTCCTTGTGCTATTACATAAAAAAATATGTGATTTTATTTGCTGCAGAATCTCTTTACAGATTGTGAAGAGGCTTTGAGTCATGGCTGGGATGAAATGCAGTCTCTTCTCTTGGCTAGAAGCTCTGTGAAGGCAGCCCATTGTCTGTGACAATCCTGTGTCCTGTTAGTACAAATGGGCTTCATTTAAGAGTGTGCTTTTGTTTTCCCCTTACCAGGGTTTGCTTTTTCTCACCATTGGCTTCAGTGGGACAGGTGCTCTGTATCCAGGAGCAATTTTGGACTTCTGCAGCAATGTGTGCTGTGCCTAATACCCTCTGACCTTTTTCCCTTCATTACATAAAACAACTCAGAAGTGACAGGCATCATTTCATAACTGTACCATTGCACAGGCAGCATTCACTTTTATTGTGCATGTTATGTATAAGCAGTTAATTACACATGAGGAGATGTTAGTGTTACTTGAATCTGATCCATATTGGGTTTTACCTGAATTGGTAATGACAAATATTCATAATATACAAGCATGAGAGCTTGTCCAGAGTTCATTGGAACTGTGGCATCGTAAATGTTTCATTGTAAGGATAGGCATATAAGTAAAAAGATGTTCTTTTTAAATTCAATTTATGTGCAGTTCTCAGTAATATTTTCTAGAGTCGAGTCCTGTTGCATCTTGAGACAAAACTGATAGAACTCGCTGTTAACCTGAAGTGTGAACAGTTGATCTGGGTCTGTTCCTTAGGAGCAGCTTGCACTGAGCCCTGAGGCAGAGGCTTGGTACTAACTGCAGTTTGCACAAGTTCCAGTGAGCACACGCTGCTGATCCATTAGTAGATGGTGTAGCCAAAGGTTCTTTAGTCTGCCAGGCTAAAGGCTTTCAGACTTCCAGCATCTTTGAGTTCTCCAAAAGGAGAAGAGAGACTTGTTAGTGGGCTGAGGATGTGTGGTCATTTTACTCCTCTGTTCACACTGGCTCTGCATTTCAGCAAAAATAGCTGATACATGTGTCTAAATTTTATTTTTATCCTTAATTCAAGCTGTTCCTCTAAACTCAAATTACTTAATTTGGAAAGCTTAGTGATGTGATGGAGGATCACCTGTCTTACCTCCTTTGATTCCTGTAATATGTCAAGATAAAACTTAGACTTTCTACTGAGGGCGGCTTATTCTCTCTAGTTCCTCATGGTTTGTATTGGTGCATGAAAGAGAGAATAAGAAATAACCAATGTATGAAACTGGAACAAGACATGACTGTACATTCTTGCTATAAACAACCTGATACTTCTGTATTTAGTTTGTTTGAGAATGAATATCAATCCATTGTTTAAAATACTTTTCAAGTCTTACATTTGGACTCAGATGGTGCCTAGTTATTCAATTTATAGGCTGTTCTATGTCCAGACTGCAGCGAAGTCATCAGCTTCCCTCAGCTGTCACTCACCCTGCAGGTATAGCTGTTCAGACACTATTCTTCTGTTGAAACAAATTAAAAATGAACTCTCAGATTGAATTTGTTTAGATTTACAGAAATGGGGTGGCAGGTGTGTGGTTATATGTATGTGCCATCCTGCAGATAAAACAGATGTGGTGAGGTTAGTGTGAGTGAACTTCATTGTTCTCAGAGGAACTACATTCAGACAGCAAACTATATTTGAAAAGATTTCTTAATTTAGGATTCTGATTATTTTAATTTTTATGGTTAAATGAAGACATACTAGGTTCTATGCCTGTGGATTCCTCGGGAATCTCTCAAAATGTGTATGTGCATACAGACTCATTTGTGTATATCCATCTTTATGTAATAGGGTCACAGCATAATTAATGTTCTTTTGAAATCATAGAATAGAAATATAAGTGTATGAGTTTATCAGAGCAAATTGTCTACAGATAATTTACTCAAATTGCCTAAAAGTTTATAGGCACTTAGAAAAATAATTTGTTTATAATACATTTAAAATAACAAAAGAATTGTACTATTTGCAGCTTCAGTCTGAGTGCAAAAGCATGACTTGATGCTGTTTGTAAGGGACTGGGAAAGACAGACCTGAATTCCTTCTTTATTATTGTTGTCTTGAGTCCAGTATTGGCCTGCCTTTTCTTCTTTCCTCCCTACCATCAAAATACTATTTTGTGTGGGTTTTGAGGGCAGATGCAGAAGAATATTTGGTGTAAGAATTGTGGACTCTCAGGTGTTGCTGTGGGCCATATCACTCAATGAGCACTTGCAGTTCCTCTTTCAGATGCCAAGGAGGTCCCAGGAGGCCTTTTCAAGGGCTGTCACTTTCTTTAAGAGCCAGAATTCTACTGCCCATTTTTGATGGGGCTGTAAGTGGAAGTGGGAGGAAGATTCCCTAGTATTGAAATAATTAACATTTTAATGCACTTCTGTAACTTTCCTGGTTTTATCTTAAGAGTAAATCTGAAACCAGTACCATGACAGGCTTTTTAATATCCTAATTACTGCAGAAGAAATCTGGTGCTCTCACCATCTCTTAATTATGCTTATGCAGCTGAAGAGCTGCTGGGGAGATTGTAATAGTGTTGCATTTCTAAAGCATGCAAACACATTTAGCAGCCTGTGATACGCAGTATATTGTGGAAACAGTTCTGAATTAGTTTTCTTTAACCAGACCAGGTTTCAGGGAGAGTTTAATCGCTATAGTTTACTCCTGTGTGTTGTATCAGCATATTTGGAAGATCACATCATGTCATGCCGAAGTTTGAGCCGTGAGAAGCCCTGTCATTGATGTTAATACTGCAGACAGTAGGGTGGTGGTAATTCAGTATATGTAGGCTTCCATCTAATTAATTGTATTATGCACTTCTAATACAATTAATTAAAGTTGAAGATAAGTGACAATAAGTTTGCAAAAAGTTGCTTTTGTAACATTTGCTGGTGGAAGCTCAGCTTGCAGTTTTCCTTCTACCAGCTCTGTCAGTTGACTCCTTTCCCTAGATTTTCCATGATGTTGCAGTAATTACTAGTTTTAGTTACAAGCTTTGAACGTCTGCCTGCCTAAACTGGCACTGCTGACAGGTTCATACATGAAGAAACACATCCTTCATCCCATATGTAGATGGAAGGCCCTGCACTGAGAACCTTAGTCCAGCAGGTTTCATTTCACCAGGGGGATTTTGTCACTGTAGTCCTGACTGACTTTGAGAGTTGTAAATTCTGTCTAATGAGATTGTGCTAGATGTGCACATCACTCTGTGGTGATGGTGACTTGTATGAAAGGTGACTAGAACAGAGTACAGTTCATTTATAATGAAGAATGTAAAGTTTCAAGTGGACTGGTTGTAAATAGATGGGATAAATGTTTAAAAGTACACATGTGGCCCTGAAAACCCTACTACTTGCTTAAGGTTTTCTGTGTAAAAATGCACTCTTAAAATAGTCCCAAATGCATGACTTTTTGGTGCAGGTTACCTGAAAAATTGCTGTGTATGCTGGTTAATACAGAGCAAGGTCCCCCTCCCTGCTCCTCTCCCTAAAAAATAAGTTGCTGCCCCGGTAAGTATGTGGTACTTGCCCATTGTTTCTGCCCACTAACTAGAATTCCTCGGGGAATGCTACCAGTAGATTATATTGACTGAAATGCTGCACAGGACTTCTTGAGCAGGATGGACAAGGACCTCAGAATGTTCCACAGTCTTTGCCCTTGATAAAATACCAGTGCTGGTAAGCCTGAGCAGGAAACAGACTGTACCATTGATCCTTACAGGATAAAACTTTAATTTCTCCCACAAAAGATGTGACTAAACAGAATTCAGGTCTCAACTGTTTTTTGTTTGGGTTTTTTTGATCAATTTCAGATGGATACTCAGAAATTACATAGCACATGCTTTCCTGTGTGTGTTCAAAATGGGTATTAAAAGGGAAGTATTGTGGAACTTTAAAATTGGCAGACAGACTTAAATGCAGCAGAAACATTTTTCTGACACTAAGCAAGTGGAGGTAAGTTTTGTATTAATAGCTGTCAAAAAAACTGCTCTTGCATAAGAATACTAATTACAAAATAACGCCCATGAAATTAGGTATTACATGTTTGTCATTTTAGTGTTCCTAAAATTTTGTTTTACCCCTGGAAAAGTTGTGAATCTGTGGAGTTTTTAATTTAATAATCAGAAAAATATAGGTGTTTCTAAATAATTAGGTTGGATAATTCTAGTTGATCTTTGATCTGAATCAAATGAAGACTCTGTACTGATGTGGTCTGATTAGCTTGCAGAACAGACTTCTAGCAGTCTGTCATTTCTGAAAAAGCTTCATAGTCAAACATTTTTCATTGTTCTTGGAGTGTATTTTGTGCCTCTAATGCATAAAAATGTTGACCAACTGTTAAATTGCACCCGCTACTTGAACTCAGTGGTATTATCTGTGTTTGCGTCTCCCCCAGGCCGGCAGAGTTGCTAAGCACTGTCTAGACTATGATGTTTTCACCTGTGTGCAGTTTCCTGTTACAATCAATATTTGAAACCAGTTCTTCCCAAGTGCTGGCTGATTCAGTCCCTCACAGAGGTTCTGTAGTGATGCTTCACCGTGTTGCTAAATCCCCAGCCTGGATTTGTCGAGCACGCTGGGTCACCACTCAGCATGCACCAAAACCGAGTCACACACTGTTGTCTTCCAGCACTGTCATGGGGACATTCACACCTTTCCTTGGGAACCTTGCTGCCAGCCACATCTTCCCAATTTAGGTGGTTCACATCGTTTTAGTAGCAGTTCTCTGTTTTATATTTATACTAATATTTTCTGCCAGTGATGGAGATGACCAGTTAAGCTGCTGTGTTAGTTACATGTCAGTTTTACAGAGCGGTTTGGTTGTGTTACGTGCTTGATGTCCTGACATCAGACCGAGTGCTGCTCTTGGCTTAAAGCAGCAAGGCTGAGGGAGCTGGGGGTGTTCAGCCTGGAGAAGAGGAGGCTCAGAGGTGACTTCAGCACTGTCTAGAACTACCTGAAGGGAAGTTCTAGCCAGGTGGGGGTTGGTCTCTTCTCCAAGGCACTCAGCAAGGGTTAGAGTTAGGGGAAATTTAAGTTGAATATCAGGAAAAAGTTCTTTCCAGAGAGAGTGCTCATGCATTGGAATGGGCTGCCCAGAGAGGGGGTGGATTCCCCATCCCTGGAGGTTTTTAAAGTGAGCTTGGCCGTGGCACTGAGTGCCATGATGTGGTAAAGGGCCTGGAGTTGGCCCAAGGGTTGAACTTGATGATCTCGGAGGTCTTTTCCAACCCAATCCATTCTATCTATGAAATACAACAAAAAGGGCCATCTTAGTATTTCTGAGATCCCTCACGTGCTCTGCAAATTAAATGCAAGAAGTTAGCTGAGAGCCTACCTACCATTGTTAACACTGTGCTTTAATCTTTTTTGGTAGGCATTTTGCAGCGTTCTTTAATACAACTGCTATCTGAGTGTATTCTGTGTTTATGTAACATTGGACCTAGCGCCTGGCACTTAAAGTCAAGGCCTTGCTGTCTGAAACAAATACTTACATGCTGTCTGTCTACCAAAGAGGCTCTTTTTTACAGAAAGCTTTAGAACGCCTTACCACGGGTTTCTGAATCAGCTCTAGCAGAAAAGCCACAGCATGCTAAGCTAGAGCGAAAGAGGAAAGAAGTATCAAACTGAATCTCTGCTGTCTCAAAAACGTCTCATTCTGGATGGACGGCACTTGTTGGTGACAGGGTATAGGAGAAAACACAGTTTTGGCTGTGAAAAGCAACAAAGAAATGAGAGGATTAGTACCAAACAGGGCTTTACTGAAAAGGAGCTAATTATTCTGAGTGCTGTGTAGCAAGGACACAGAACTACCAGTGGTGTTTATTTGTTCTGCACAGGTGTATGTAAAGGTAGCATGTCTCTGGTCAGGGTGTTCTTCATAGCCTATGGGTCATGGCCAACCTTTCTTTGGTGAGTCCAGGGGTTTACCTGTGCCAGTGTCTTTTCATTACCCCAAAATCAGAATCTTTAGCTGAAATACATGACCCTAACTAAGATGGGGAGAGGGAGGTGGGAGGAAACCGGGAGGTCGGTTGTATTCCATCTCTCTCTCATGTAGACTACAAGGGCTGTGAGTTTGTGTGCTGCTGTTAGGACGTGCTTCTGGATTTCATCTTTCTCCTAAGATGTGAAATAAGCTGCAAGTGCAGCTACCAAGGCTGGATGTGAAATGAGTGTTAGCACATGGCATCTTTGTCGCACTGAAATCTGGGCTCAGGACAGCTCTTCTCTCTGCTAACCCACCACCAGTGAGTTTCACATGGGAACAACGTCATGAATTGTCTTTGCAAGTCTTACCTTAGAAGTACAGCTGACTTAAGTGGGGTTTAATCTTACAATTCTAATTGTATGGAGTGCATAAAAACCCCCCACAAACAAGCACAAACCACCTTCACTGAAAGTGTAAGTTATTTGAAGCTGACCTATGAAATTAAATGTCAGTGTAGAGCTGACCCGTCTCCCCTTTCAGCATCAATGTCCCCTTCATAGTTTTCATTTCTAGAGCATGGGAATATGTGATCTGTAATTTTCTTTTCCAACTTCAGTGCATCTCTGTGTAGCCAGTTATTCAAGTGTGAGGTCACTTCATATGCTATCTAAGGACTACTATCAGCTCAGATTTAGAAGTAGCTCTATGTATGTTTTTGTCTTGACTCTGTTCTCCGAAGTGACACTGTTCCCACAGAGGGAGCCCAGCAGGCTGAGCTTTAACATTTGAGGGCATGAAGCTGAAGTTTAAGAGGGAAGGAGAAGGGGAAGCCACTTTAAAGATTACTTGTAGAGTGTTTAAGGGGGGAAAAGCAGTATAACATTTAAATATCTTAGACATCTGGGGGTTTTTTTGTGTACTAAGCAGGCTCATTAGCTAGGACAGTAATTACACCCAAATTCAAGTATTTTGGAAGCAGTGTAGTAGTGCAGAACCAATGCACCTAAATATTTTTAGATCAAGTCTTTCACCAAAAAGATGCACATTGTTCATGTGGTTTCAGGTTAGGTTTTTGTTGGTCAGTCTGGACTTGGTAGATACTGAGGAGACCCTGCAATAAAACTCATATCTTGCAGGAAACCTAATTCTTACCACTAAATGCTACTATTATAGTGAATTTTCTTTTTACTGCCAAAAGGTAGAAATCTCTGTGTTTAATTCTGTAATTGACTTTTTAAATAGAGTTTTTCCTTTTTTATTATTATAAGTGAGACTTTTCAGTAACTATGATTAAGAACATGCATTCTTAAGACACAGCAGAGATTTTCCTTGATTTCTGACAGAGGGATTTTTGATTAGGGCAGCTGCCTGTGTTAGAAAAATATGGTTATTTCCTGAACTTCATTGCTGTAAACCAAAAGCAGCTCAGTCATTATCTAAGGTAGATTATTATACCAGTTTAGCAAATATTGACATAATAAACATTTCTTCATGATTTCGTAGGAAACCCTTGGCAAAGCCAGGAACAACATCTCTTGCTTAGGTTATTTCATCATGGCTAGGCTTCACGAACGAAGATTTGGGAAGGGCACTACCCACGCTTGCTGCAAGCACGCTGGTGGCTAAAAAGGCCGATACGGGATAGGAAGGTCTGGTCACAAAAGGCACAGTGGAGCGTCTCTGTAGGTGATATTGGCGAGGAACGGTTCTTTCTGCGTTGTCTTTTTTCCTCGAGACTGACTCTGTGTGCATTCTCAAAGGAAGCAGCAGCGTTGTGAATGGTGTGTCTCCATGAATCCCTGTTGGAGGCCAGAGTGGACCACTGATGGTAGTCAATATGGCCAAGGATGAGGTGTTGTTTCAGAGAGTCCTTGTATCTCTTCTTCGGGGCTCCTCTCTTGTGGCAGCCGGTGGCGAGTTCACCACAGAGCACAATCTTCGGGAGGCGGTGATCCTCCGTCCTGGAGACATGCCCTGCCCAGCACAGCTGCGTTCTCATCAGCATGACCGCCTTATTATTATTATTATATTGGGTTATTTCATAGCATTGCAGTTAAAGTGCACTTGGTTTGGGTTTAGTAGGTTACCTTTAATAAGGTTTATTTTGGAATGCAATTACACATCTTGTCAACTGCACATCAATGCTGAGATGCAGTTGCAGAGAATTACTTGTGCCTGAGCATTAATCTGCATGAGTTGCTCTGAGAGTTCTGGTTCTTGCTTTCCTGTGGTGAGACAACTGGCCTCTGGTCAGACATGAGAGCCCCTTTGGAACTCAGCATTAGGCTGATGATTTTCAGAACCACTTTGGGCCATTGTTGCTACAAATTGTTGGAAAACTGCTCCTCACGTTTTAGTTGCAGAGACAAAACATTAAGAACAATTTTTCCTCTGCTCACAGGCCAAGCTGGTCTTGTGCTAATATTACAGCGATAATATTATGTTATGTGATGTTTACATCTTCCAGTACCATTTTTGCTCTCTGAGTCACCTGTGTTCCCTTTCCTTAGGTGAATTGCTTGTTTGGCTGTCTTTGCTTTGAGGAGAGCCTTTAATAGACCAGTACCATGCTAGAAAATGAGAGACATTAGTGTGTGGTCTCTGAATTAATTTGAGGACTCAAAAGGGCAGCAGTTCTTTCTGGACCTAAGATGTTTTCCTGTGGGCTATTAGCCCTGTTGGCTAAGTCAGTGTGAAAGCCATTTAAGGGAGCTTTGCTGCCTTGTAGATGTGTTGCTTTTTGGAAAAATAGATATTCAAGGATCCCTTTAAAAAGTAAAATCCCTGAAATTTTACATTGTTCACGTGTATTATGAACATACATTCTTGGCAAATGACCAGAGATTTCTTAAAAACTTCCATAAAATTATTATTACTATTTGATAACCATATTTTGATAAAACAAATTTTCTGAAATACCATAATTGGCAGTTTGAAAAAAATAGGGTTATTACACATACTCTTTGCTGGTCTTTTGTGCAAGCATATTTGAAAAGAATGTATCAAAACTGTAGATGTGATGAGTATAGTGACAAATGATCAAACTATAAACCTAATGAGGAACTTAATACCCCTAAAATACCCCATTTCCCCCAGCTATAACCTCAAATTAAATAGTAAATTACCACTTTCTTACAAATGTTGCTTCCTTACTTTTTCTAATGTATTCTGAGAATAGCAGAATGAGAGGAGGAATGATTTTTTTAATAGCTGTATGTTACTGTAATGAACACCGATTTCTGACAGAAGTGAAAAAATCTCTATTTTAAATTAAGAAAATGAATATGTTAGAGCCTTGTAAGGTGTGGAACAATTGCTTTTATTTTTCTGCTGGGTGGTGGTGCCGCCTCACTTATCCTTTATGACTTGTAAGCTGTTGCCGTGGTCTGATCCCTGCCTTGTTTTTAAGGCCTTGGTATTGGGTTGGGTTATGGGGCAGTGGCTGGGTGTGGGGCTGGCAGAGGGCAGTGTGCCTGTGCCCCTCAGCCTGGCAGCCCTGGGCAAGACACTGGTGCCCATTATCTCACTAAATTAGCAGGAAAAAGCCTTAGAGGAGTGCAAATGTCCAATTGTATTGCCCCTGTGAGGGACTGTTTGTTAATGAAAGGTGGTTGAGGTGGACCAACAGGGTAATTTGTCTGAATTTACAAATTAGGGATCTCCAGCTCAGTGAGATGGACCAGATACACTGGCTTCAGGCTTCTTCCTTTATTTAACTTTTTAACTTTAGAGATCTGGCCAACAGATAAGACAGCTAATCTAATTTATCTCATTGCATTTTGTCCCATCTCTTGCGGTCCATGGGTGCTGTGTGTGCCTTTGGGTCCTATAATTTGAGAGTTAAATGGTATAAAATGAGTTCTTGGAGAAAAAGCACTGGTACTTTGTAATGTGGCCACTTCCCAAGAACTGCAGAGATCCCAGTAGGTCTGTTAGTGCTGGATATCTGAAAACACATCTTAAAACTTCCCACTGCTTCTGTGAAATACAAAGGACAATGAGAAATAGGAATGAGAAGCAGAAGTGGACTAAAGTACATAGGAAGAACCAAAATGCCTAAGTTGGGAAGGAAGCAAGGTAGTTTGCATGGGAGTGGTTTCTGCCATGGCTTGAAGGGAGCCTGAAATTGAAAAGGAAGTTAGGACCCACGGGGCATGTTCAAAATTGACTTTTCATTAAAATGAGATCTACAGACAAATGGAGAATCTGAGCATGAAGTAGAGTCTGGCGAGAAAGGATTTGTAAATTACCTCAGACAGCTAATATTACATTAGATTTGATAATAGGCAAAATACCTAAATAAAAAAGGTAGTAGTTTTCCTGATTTGGAGCAGATATTGAAGAATGAGTAGAAACAGGACAAGGAGGAAAAGCTGGTAGTGCTGCTGCTTTGTGAGAGCTTCACCAAATATGGCAAAGAACAGTCAATTCAGGATACTGAGGCAGTAATCACAGGAAAAGAAAACCTAGACATGGAGCAGTTCTCTTCTTTAACCCCAATTTCTAGGCAATATTTCAATGTCAAATCTATCAAGTAACAGATAAATGAAGTGTCCTGCCTTTTTTTTTTGTTAAGAACATAAGAGTGTGCTTTTCATTGTGACTTGAAAAGGGCTGTTCCTACAACTTTGCTTGAATTCTACTAATCCACCAGAGCTGTTTGCAATAATGGGGCTCCGTTTGTCAGGAAGGAGAATGGCAATGCAAGTAGTAACAGGTGGGTTTGGTGTTTAAACATAACTTCAAATCTGCCTTTTTTTCTTTTTTTTTTTTGGAAGTGTGTTTTGGAAAGGAAGTAATACACTTAAACAAGCAAAATGGGAAGAGAGAGCAGTAGAATACCATAGATAAGAAGTAAGAGAAAATACACTTGAGAAATTGCCCCTCTGTTTTTATAATCCAGACTGACAACTAGGGAAAGAGATGCATGTGGCATCAAAAATAAATGAGGTAGGGAACGAATCAGTAATTGCAATTCAGTATCATTCTCCAGCTAGAAAAATCACTTTAGAGTTTTCTCACTACAAATTCTTTTTAAGGCTGTGTATAGAGAAATATTTCTTTGTACAGCCTCTGTCTGGGCTCTTGAAAGTGCTGCCTGAAAGCTGTGCATGCTTTTCAAAGGATTGACATGAAGGAACGCCCTCACTGCAGTGCCAAGAGGCCAGCATTTCTGTAAGGGAGTGGAGTCTGATGCTAGTCCTGAAGATCTGTCTGTGTGTGGCAATTGCTCAAATTGCATTAAGGTTTAAACTGAAGCACAGCAGCTGTTTTTAGAAGCTCTGTCTCTGAGCTCTCTTGCTTGTATGAAGTCCTTGTTCTTTACACTGGAGTAGATATTTAGGAATTAGATGGCTTAGATAGCTCTTGAGCATTCCAAACTATATTATTAGTAGAAAAATTAAGTTTCTTTACTGCAATGCATTAATCTTGCATCACTTCTAGAACAATGTTTACTGTAAGTTTGTTCAGTGAGGTTCTCAGTCCTTGTGTTTCTGCACTTTGTGAACAGTTTGCTCATACCTCAGGATATTCTATTCATGTATTCAGGGGGGTTGATTTCTTTCCTAATGCATCTGAAAATTAAAGGTACTGAGCTTTTTAGTCTAATGAACAAAGGACATCTTCCACTTGCAGATTTTTGAATCAATAGTTACTTCTTTACATAGGTCATTTTTAAATTAAGAATGACTCAACACTGTTGTAACTGGGGCATGTTCCTCTGCCTGCAGAGTGGCATTTCACAGGTTCTTTTGTTCTTTTTCTGAAGACTCTTGCTCTGAGCTCCTCCCTTGCCACCCTCAGGCAGGTGCAGCTGCCGCTCCTTTTTTTACCCAAACTTCCAGATAAATCTAGTTCTGTGCTCACAATTTTGGAAACAGTCTTTTCAGGTCTTCAGACCTGCCTGCTTTTTTCTTTGTTTATGTAATTAGTCAGGTGGTGGAAAAGTTAGTGCAGAGCTCTCTCCAGGCTGCTGCCTCTGAGAGGGGAAATGCTGGTAGGGTGTGTTAACCTGCTATGCTCTGGTTAGTGTTTCTGAAGGCTGTCGAGGGTTATTAAAGGCTTGGGGTGCTGGGACTGTAATGACAAGTTTCAGGAAGTTAAGAGGAGCAGCCTTGCATGTTCCTGCAGCAGCTCTCTCTTGCTCTGCCACTGCCCTGGCCCCATTTCCCACTGCAAGTTACCTTTGTATAAAAATCACTGGTTATCACTTCACCTGTAGATGTGACCACCTGTTACTGTAGGAAGTGGCACTGGGGCTCAGAGTTTTGCTATAAAAGGTTACCTGTTTCACTGGCTGCTCAGTGAGTGCCTGTTCCTGATGCAGGATATTAACTGGTAATTGGATTTGCACAATTACAGGTTCTGTTCATTAGCAGACTTTATTTATTTATTTATTTGTTCTTAAATACAGTGAGCAAATTGCAAGTACATGTAACTATAAATACATGATAATTTGTTTGGTAGACCACTGTGTTGGTGTTCAGGAGACAGCTGTGCAGCCTGGAAGATGACTGTGACCAGGAGGTGGTTGGTCAAACCCTGAACTGGATTCCCGGGGATGTGGCCAATCCCCTGGACCCTGTGGGTGTTTAAGTGTTGTTTGGACGTGCCCTTAACAACATGCCTGAGCTTTTGGTCAGCCCTGAAGTGGTCAGGCAGTTGGGCAAGGTGACCAGTGTGGGTTCCTTCTACCTGGAATTTCCTGTTCATAGGTGTCCTCAGAAGGAAGTTGCAAAATAATGAGGTTTTTTCCCCCTCTACATTATAGCTATTTTTATGGCAGCTGTGACTAAATCCTGTTTTCAAGTGATGATACCTCTACTGGAAGCAACATGGCTTTTAAATTTTGAGGTAGTGCCATGGTTCTAGAAATAATACTTGTAATAGTATTTGGAGACATTTAATTTAGAATAATTTTAAGGAACTTTGCAAATCCCATTTTATGGCAGACTTTGAAATTGAGACACATAATCATGTGCATGTGAAAAATTACACTGTTCTGTAAGAAAATATGTAGGATCTCATCTTACTGCCTGTTGAGAAAATGAGTTTTCCCATAGTCAGTGTACTGTATCTCTTCCTTGCAGGCCTTACTAATTCAAGGTAAAAGCTGTATTTTCACAGGGAATATTAAAACTCTGAGTGAAGATGCAGAAATACTCAATCATTCAATCCTTACCTGGTACAAATTGTAGTAAAATAATGTATTACAGAAATTGCATCTGCAATTATATGGTAATGCTTCGAAATAAAAGATTTCATTGCTTAAGCCTTGGAATATCTTGCACAAATGAAATACGTGGGGTTTTTTCAGCATAGACAAGATAAGTTTTACATCCAACTATTTAGACAGTTGTAATCCAGCCTTGTTGGATTAATGACCATGTGGAAGTGCAGTGTCAGTCCTGCATTTTACTTGCATTTCATGTCCTTGATCAGAACTTGATTTGTTATTTGTGAAGGTAATTGCTGTGACTTGACCTGTGGGGAAGCAAGTTTGTCCCATTAAGTGCTCACACAATTAGTCACTGCCTGGCAGCCTTGGCAAATAGCAAAAGGCCAGATGTGCTAAAGATAGAACAGAGAATCAGCATCTCTCCATCCTTTGAAAGGGGACACTTCTTTGAGGCAGTCTGAGGAGTTTGAGCTGCTGTGGTCCAAGCTGTATTTATCCAGCAAGGAAAGTGCAAACATCTCTCCAGCCTGCATTTTGGAAACGTGTAGCAAAATGTGAATGTATTTTATTGCACCCACATCTCTATACTAGTAGAGACCCAAATTGCATCCCACTGTCCTTGACAGTGGGGAGCTGATCCCTTAACAATCAAGTTGTTAAAAAAAAGGGGGCCTGGAAGGACAAATGGTCAAAAGAAATGGATTCGGAGATGGTAAATTTGGGGTAGTCTGATTTTATTTTTAAAATGTTAACTTGTATTTATCTAATACCTAGTTACCTAACTGTGAATGAATGTAGGTCTTTCACAGTGAATGCCCTTCAGCTAATAAACAAGAGCAATATTTCCAAACATGCATGTAGGCTCTAGTTGTAATTTTGTACTCTGAAATTTGTGTATGTGGGATTGTTTAGGAAAAACCCAAACCAACAACCAACATTAAGGATGGCGCATGCATGTTAGTATTTTTAACAAACCCAGGTTTTAGGAAAACTATCAGAAAGTTCACACCTTCACAGCTGTGGCATTTCCTTCTCTCCCAGCCTGTCCCTCCTCAGCTGGTGCAGTCTGCCAGGGGTGCACAGTGTTTCTCTTCAGGTCCATCTTCCAAAAAAAGCTAAAAAACACCTTGTGGAATAGTGTTGGGGCAGTGGGTAGAGTAGAGAGCAAGAGGAAGCAGTGGATAAGCAGTTAGATTTTTATACTTGAGAAGAATATTTTTTCCCCTTAAAAAAAAGAAGGTGGAGTTGGGATATAGGAATGGATAGCAGGAAAAGCCATGCTGGTCCTTAATTACCACATACTGACTCTGCTTCCGTAGCAGCTTGATGGAAAGCAGGAAACACTCAAAAGGGAAAGCTTGTTCGGCTTCTACTGGATGTTGCCAGGCAACTACAAATAGTATTAAGTCTCTAGATGAGTAAAATTACTTGCCCTGCATGATCATAAATGGTTCACATGTCCTGTAAAGGTCAGTTAAAAAGGGTGAAGTGCTGTGTAATTTATGGATTAAGTTTTGCCTTTGAATGTTTGTGAAGCTCGTTATAGGGAATTACATTGTATGTTCTGAAGAATAATTTGACTCGTTATGAATTCATCTTGTACGAAGCTGATACAACAATGACTTAAATTTCCTATTGGAGCATCAAATTTAAAGTTCCTCTTTCAGCAAAACAGGTGGAATTTTTCATTGTCCCTGGCCAGGGTCAGGTGTATTTTACCACAGGAGTGTCAAGTATAGCTGGTCAGACGAGGTGGCCTTTGTGTGGTCTCAGGGATGGGAGGGAGACATTCATCTGCATGGATTTTACCTTGGAATGACTGTATCCCAGCTCATGGAGTAAGAGGTGGGTTTGTGGTGGAGCCACTCCTGTGTGTCAGGGTCTGAGGGTGACCCCGGCCTCAATTAAAGTAATCAGAATAGGAGTCAAGGCTGCCTCAGAAACTGAAACTGATACTCTCTGTAAACATCTCTAGTTCTCTTCATGCTTGTCTTTTAAGGGCAAAATTACAGTAATAATCTCAATTCTTTATGCTTTTCCACATCTAATCACTGCCTGTTCCTCTGTCTATAGTAGGAAAAACAAGACAACAAGAACTGTAGTAGAACTGGGTCCTGGAGGTGCCCTTGCTGGGTGGGGAGGACTTTCCCTGAGCCAGGGCTGCCAGGATGTTTGCTTAGGAGTGGTGACCCAAGAAAGGCAGACAAATTCCTGAAAGAGAGGTAGTTGCTTTTCCATTGAGAGACCCAATAAGCATTGGCCAATATTGCTTTTCTTTTCCTTTATTTTTTAAACGAATCCTGCTGATCTCCAACCTCGTAACTTCACTGGTATCAAGATTTCTGACTTTTCAGATGTCAAACCATTTGTGTGGATTTAACAAATGTGTAACTCTGACTTGAAGTCCAGATGTGGGCAGCAGCTTGTCATGTATCTGATCATTCATATAGAAAATACTTTGCTTTGAGCCATAGCACATGCAAATAAAGGATATACCTTCTTTTCTCAGCAAAATATTTTTCTTTTCAAGGTGTTTGGCTATGGGAGGTGCTTGTAGCCTAATGGATATGTATTCCTTGTGCTCTGTGTTTTGATGTTGCCTTGTGACAGCGCTGCCAGGCACTAAAAAAGTTGCTCTAGTAAGCAAATAGGATGATGACTTGATGCTGTAAGCAATTACTGAGGTCACTGTAGTTCATTCTGAGCTTTTAAAATTATTTTTCATGTTGTTCCTGAGTAACTACAAGGTTTGTTGGTGACAAAGCCATGAATTAATTTTACTTAATTTTCACAAAAAAAAAAAAAAAAGAATTCATGCTATCCTCTATTAAAAGAATTATTCTGCACATCTTACTGAAGGGTTTACTTGAGTTAAGTACAAGGGAAAAAAGGTGCAGACACCTGTGCTCTGTGCTAAGATGTACAAACCAAGTTCTTCACTTGGTGACCAAGGATAGAAGGAGATTTCTGGGGGTGGGAGACATAGACTGGGAGCTCTGTCTCTTTAATGAGAGTTGAATCCTTTTCATCACATTGTAAGAGGTGCTGAGAAACCTGAAAAGTTACTCCTACTGTCAAAAGAGGATGAAGTAAAAATGGGAGATGTCTTTCTTTCTTTCTTTTGGACTCTGAATGGGAAATCTAAAATGTAAGAATTCACTTTCCTCCAACTAGGAGCAGAGCAGCTTCAGGTTCCTAATTCATGTCCACAAAAAACCTTCTGTCTCAACAACCCTACAGTTACTGGAAGTGCTCTTTGTAGGCAGAAAGAATGTGCTAGACTCACAAAAGCTGTGAGAAAGTGGCAGTAGGATAGGGGCACGTTCCTGGGAGCGTGTTGGGTCAGGGTGCATTACCAGGGCCTTGGAGAGCGGAAATGCCACCTCCAGGTTTTAGTGAAGTGTCTGTAATTGCTCATTTCTCTGGTCAGCAGTCTTTTAACTGAATAGTTTGCTGCAAGACTGCATGAAACTCATGTGTGCAAGGCACAGTTGGGCTGAACTCTGCAAACCTGGATTTTGTGAAAACGTTACTTCAGCCTGGGTGGGAGACTGCTGCAGTTTGAGTTCGGCATGGACGTGAGGGTCCAGTCTGCCATGTGTGCCATTAAAGTTTTTCTTCAAAATGTATCTGGATTCTCTCGTTTTTAATTGTTCTTCTTCAGGAGTGAGGGGAATGGGAGGGCTGTTACAGCTCTTGGGACCAGAGTGATTCAGGAGAATGGATGCTCGGGAACAGGAGGCAGAAAGACACAACGGTGCAGCAAAGGGCGCTCCTGTGTTAGGTCTCCTGCACTAGTCAGTGTCTCCTAATGGTGCCGTGGAAAATCTGTTGTGCTTTAGAGTGGGAAGGATATAAAGTGAAATAATGAATCCCTGGTGCAGAAGGGTGCTGTTTGCTGCCTGCCATCGTGATCCTTGGGGAAGTGGAAAGAAGGGCTTTTGGAACTGCTCCTGCTACCTTCAAATCCTCTAAGTAAATGAAGAGCAATGAGACTTAAAAGGGAGGTTTGATGCTTTACAAAAGTGCAACACAGCATAACAAGTACTTATGTCGTTAAAGGTTGTTTATTTCAACGCAGATAAGCATCTTTTAAACGTGTTGTTGACTTTCCTTGTTTGTCAGGGTGTGTCCTCACAGATCCCCTGGCATGTTACTATAACTGGAGTAATAAATACATGAAAGATGCGGCTCTGCCCTCCTCCTCAGTCTCTGGCTTTTCTTTGTCCTGTCTAAAGGCAGCCTGTTGGTTGCTGGGTTTCACCCTCTGCCCCCGTGGTGTGTGTGCTGTGTGAATGAAACTGGTGCTGAGATGTGAGTGTGGTTTGGTCTGTCCTGGGAGCACCAGGGCTGGGGCACCTTTGGGAAAACAGGTTCTCCTTCTTTATTATTCCTTTATTCAGCATCAGCCTGTTACAACGAAGTGTACTTTGAGAAACAAATTTTCAAGGTAATTGAGGTATTAATAGATTTGTTAAGCCAAGTAATTTTGTAAATGTGATATTTTATCCTTAATTTACTAAATCTTGATTTAGAACCTTTGGCACTTAAGTCAATATATGCACTGGAGGCAACAGAGTACCTTGAAATCAAAGGCTAATTGTGGGTGTTCAAACTGGAACACAGGAGAGCAACTTTGCCCACTGATACCTACATTTTGGAAGTGAAGAAGTAAAAATAAAGATAAAAAACATGCCAATTTTGTAAAAACTAAGCAAAGTACATGGGTTTTGTATGTTTAAATATACTTTTGCAACATTATATGTTGTTACAGTGTAATTAGTTGTGACAACCAAAGTACAAATTGGAATGCTATAGTACTGTAAAGAATATATTCCTACTATTCAAAAATAGTTTCTTAAGTGATTTGTTTTTTTCTGCTTCCCTATAGATTAAAGCAAAAAATTATGACAAGGTGGAAAAGGTGAGTCCTATTAATATATGTAATATATCTCTATAGCAAGAAAAAGTACCTTGTAATTGGGCTAAACCAGATTGAAAAAAGCCATAGCAGCCATTGAATGTGCTATTCAAAAACACAGATAAAAAGTATCATTGAAGTTGATTTGTTGTTGCTACCAAGCTGTAATCAGTGAACTGTGCAGGGAGATTTCGCTGCTTAATTCTCTCCAGTTCCCTTGCATAGCATGGAGATGCTTTAGTCAAAAGAACGAGTAGTTTAACTTACTCTTTCTTATAAATCTCAATTTTAATCACAAAAGTTATTTTAATTCATACTGTATAGTTTTAAAAGTAGAAATCTAATTTCTGTATCTGGAATCCTGATCACATCTTCTTGATGTATTAAACAGTTATTTCAGCGATGCCTTATGAAGGTTTTACACATTGATTTATGGAAATGTTACCTTTCCTATGTACGAGAAACCAAGGGGAAGCTACCTAGTTACAAGTAAGTTAACAGAGTTCCTCTGAATTATTCTGGGTTTATGGTGAATCTCCTTGATTTTTGATGAGGGGCTGGGGAGGAACCTGTGTGACAAATCTGGGGATCTTCTGGTAGAGTGCTGAGGGTTTAACACATAATCTGCATTTAGAAAACTTTAAAGTGTCTTTAATTGGGCTTGCTGGGCAAAATTGCTGCCTTGGTCTGGATTGATACAACAGAGTGGGACAGGAGCAGGGGAGTAGCTGATGTATCCATGGCAGTTCCTGCAGGTGGGATTGGTGCCTGAGCCAACCTAAACGTGCCTCTTCCTCAGCCAGGACCTTTTGTTGGCCCTGCCCTCAGTGCCCTGTTTAGAATCTCCACAGAATTCAGCATTGGCTCCAGCTGAGGGACTATATTGGAGCAGTAACAGTAAACAGTTCAGGCATTAGAGACAGTTTTGGAATGCAGAAAAAAGGTGTGAAATTCAGGGTGTCGGAATTTTGGGGTATGTTAATCTTCATCTCTTTGCAGTTACTGCATTTTGTTTGTTTATAATCCTATAGACTGAGTTTCAAAAAATACCAGTAACTTCCAGCATCTATAAACTCTTTTCTTCCACAGCCCCCCATAATTTCTTTGGACTATAACTGGCAAGATAAGTAAATCATTAATAGAGGAAAAAAGTAGGGTTTTCTTGTTTTTACAAGACTTTTAAACAGTTTTAAAGGTATCAGTGCCCCCTCCCCAATCTTTTTATCCAATTTAACTTTCCTCTGTTTTTCCTGTTAATGTTGTCAAGGAGGTAATAAGGTTCTGAAGTATGGCTGAGTAAAGGAAACTGGGAGACAAGTGGGAGAGAGAAAAAAACAGTTTTAATTGAAGCTTAACCAAGGAAATTCTGTGAACATTTATAATTTGAAGGAAAATACTTTGAATTTGGGGGACTAAGAAATCACATGAAAGATTCTGGGCAGTTTCTACACAAGGGGAGCTACTCCTAATTGGCCTAAAGTTTTGGTGTTTCTGGGGAATTACAAAAAGGTTTAGGGAACTTTGAGGGGAAAAGAAGGAAACCATGGGTGCATCTCTCAGCGAAGATGATGTGGAGGGCAGTTGTTTTCTGTCTTCTCAACTTCACATAGTATATCTGGATTACCACTGACTTGGTGAGGTGGGCCAGGAACTGTTATTATGCTGCATTGCCACCAATAATTTTAAATAATTTTCTTAAATAAATAAATAAACAAAACCCCAGCAGAACCTAAATACAGAATTTAAAGCTATCTGAATGCCAGTTTTTGCTCTCAGCTGTTGAATGGTATTTCTCATTCCTCAATGTTTGGTTAGAATTTGCTGCACAAGAAAGTACTCTTTAAATAAAGAACTTTTAAAATACTAAACACTTGCTCTATGGTCTTTGTGGTTTGTTCTTTTCCTCAGAGAAAAAATGGCTCAGGCATATGATTTTGCTCTGGATAAGATTGGCATGGAAATCATGTCATACCAGGTATGTTTTTTTTTTTAATCAAAACACATTTCTAACTTTATGACAAGTACAAGTAAACATTGGTTTCATTATCTGTAATATTTTTTCTCACATAGATCTGGGTGGATTACATCAATTTTTTGAAAGGCGTGTAAGTACCTTAAAAGAATCTTTGTAAGCTCATTGGTGCAGTGCTGATGTTCATGGCAGTGGTGACCTGTAACAGCTGACATTGCTCTCTCTCCCCACTCTCCAGAGAAGCAGTGGGATCTTACGCAGAGAACCAGAGGATAACAGCTGTCCGTAGGGTTTACCAGCGAGGCTGTGTGAATCCAATGATAAACATAGAGCAGCTCTGGAGAGATTATAACAAGTACGAAGAGGTAATCAACAATGGGATTGTTTGTGACATTAAGAAAGAAAGAATAGGCATGTAATCAAATACAGTGCCCAAACTGTGTCCACTAAATAATTGTGCATAAAAGAGATGACCAGCAGTATAAACACCTTTTGTCTGTGCAGTTTGTACCAAGACCTGTGGCAAAACTCTACAGGTACCTGAGTGAATTTTAATACTTATTTCAAAGGCTCTTTATGGTACACTTGACTGTTCCATTTCCCAGTTGGCCCTGTGGAACTTCTAGTGATTTAGAAATCACTGTTGTCAGTGATGGAGAGTGTATCTAATGGGAGCTGGAGCAGCTCAGATGGCAGTGAGGGCTGGTGTCCCACAGGAGGCATTCCCCTGCTGTCACTTGGAGCTGGGCAGTGTGAAATGGCATTCAGCTATGATGGTTTGGACTTCCTTCACAGCATTAAGTTATATGGTCTTAAGTAGTTATAAAATGCTCCTCGCCAGCCTTCACCTGAAGCCACTGCAGCTTCGGTTCAGGTGAGTTTGCTTCCACACTGTCTTCAGCAAGGGTAACCTCAGCCCACTGGCCTTGCAGGCTGATTTGTAGCTGCACCTCTAGAGTGTATGTATAACACATTCGCTAACAGCTGGTTTAGCTGGTTTACAGCCCCAGTCAGCAGCCCTGAGAATGCACATCTGAGTGTAGCTGCCCTTGCTCAGCACTGCCAGGCAGGGATGCTCACCCACCACTCTGCCTTGTCCTGCTGATTGTGCCCAGGCTGGCAGGTGCCAGTGTGCTGTGGGTCAGCTGTGCCCTGAGCAGGGAACAGGGGCCAGTTTGTCTTTCCTTCTTGCTAATTACCCAAGTTATGATCTTGATGACCTCTCATGTTAATAAGGCCACTGTGCTTAAACAGTGGGAGTACCTCTGGGTGGGAGAAATGTGTGTGGGAGTGCTTCTGGGTGGGAGAAGTGTGGGTGGGAGAGCTTCTAGGTGGGAGAAATGTGGGTGGGAGTGCCTCTGGTTGGGAGAGCTTCTGGCTGGGAGAGCCCCTGGGTGGGAGTGCCCCTGGGTGGGAGTGCCTCTCTGGGTGGGAGTGCCTCTCTGGGTGGGAGAGCCTCTCTGGGTGGGAGAGCCTCTCTGGGTGGGAGAGCCTCTCTGGGTGGGAGCGCTTTTGGGTGGGAGTACCTCTGGGTGGGAGTACCTCTGGGTGGGAGAAATGTGTGTGGGAGTGCTTCTGGGTGGGAGAAGTGTGGGTGGGAGAGCTTCTAGGTGGGAGAAATGTGGGTGGGAGTACCTCTAGGTGGGAGAGCTTCTGGGTGGGAGAACTCCAGGCATCCAAAGCTATGAGTGTGTACAATAACAGCTCATTGTCCCATTGGTGTTCAGGGACACCAAAGACAGCCTGCTGACACCAGGGAAGTTACCCAGTCACATGCCTTCTCCTGCTTAGGAAAATCCTCAGTACAACTTCCGTGTAAACCTCGTCTTCCCCTCCCACACAGCAAAGGGAGGCTGTCACTGTTAATTCCCACTGCTTTCATTAATATATAGGGAGACTGTCAAAACAGTAGCTCAAACCTGCCCAGTTTCCAGTTGAGGAGGCTTTGGCTGACACCTGTAACTCAGACGTGTACCTCAGGCAGCTCAGAGCTGCTGGAGGCTGAGGGCCAGTGCTGTGCTCAGACACAGGTTGCTGCATGTCCTGCTCTGGCTGAACTGGCCTCAATGGAAAGGGCTGCTGCTTACAGGGGCCCTGACACAGGGAAATGCTTCTCACCAGAAGAGCTCTTTGAGGGGAGGAGATTCCCCACATCAGTAGCTGAACAATATAGAGATCACATGCAGGTCTCTGTGTAAAAGTATTCTCAAGCTTCCCTTCAGCTCAGCTGTAACCACCACCAAGTAGCAATGTCAGGCTGTCCATCACCAGTATCTTTAATTAGGGATGTTGCCACTTTTGACTATTTAGTTAGTGAGCCCTCTGTCCAGTGACAAAGGAACAGTCTTCGGCTCACAAAGCCACACAGCTGAGCTGGGAGTGCATTCCCAGAGGATGCTGCTGCATCCTTAGCCTGGTTCTGGTGTAACTGAGGCATGGCTGGTTCTGTGTGCTGTTCCTGACAGCACCCTGTGTGAGCCCAGACAGTGCCTTTGCTTCCATACTGAGGCAGTACCCAGCCTGGGTACCTGTTTGGAATAGGACTGAAAGCTGTGCCCACCTTCCTCAAATCTGAGTCTTGGCAAGCCATGCCAGCAAAATCCCCCCCGGACACAGGCATCAGCAAAAGAATGGCTGCTTATCCTGCTGTGAGAGCAGTTCTTTGAGGTTTTGTTCATGCCCAGGACGCTGTGCCCAGAGCGTGGCTGCTCCTGACCCCTCTGCTTTTGCTCAGCAGCACAGCAGAGCCCTCTGCACGTGTGTGCAGCCCCGGAGGGGTGTCACTCTCTGCGGTGACACGTCTCGCGTCCCTCTTGGCTGGCAGAGGCACGCGTGCAGCAGGGAGCGTGTTGAATAGAACCTCTTTTGAAAACCGTCACTTACTTTAGGAACAGAGGAGACGGCAGAGCTGTGAGCCTGGAGGTCAATCTCTGTTCCAGCCTTTACAAGCAAACAGTTGTTCATGTGCTGTCTCAGCCTTCACTGGGTGAGCAGCAAGGCAGGGAGCTGTGACTAACTATGAACTGACCATCATTTAAAAGCAGAGTTGTAAATCACAGGTACATTCTTCCCACTTTTGCCCCCAGCAGTTTATGTAAAGTTCATTTTATTTTTGAAAGTGATTAAAAATATGAAGAGGTGCTTCAGGTCAATTGATTTTTAGTAGTAAGTTTATCCTGTGATATAAGTTCTTGCTCACACATTTATTAGGAGAAATGCAGTACCTTTTGAGATTGGTATTTTAAAATAACTTTGTCCTTGCTCACTTTTGCATCTGCTTTTGCAACCCTGTATGCAATAAGATTCAATATTTCCAAAGTGAAATTGCACATTCCCGATTCTTTTTTTCACCCTTCTGCAGGGCATCAACATTCACTTAGCTAAGAAGATGATTGAAGACAGGAGTAGAGATTATATGAATGCACGACGTGTAGCAAAGGTACAACCTTCTATTGACTTTTCTTAGTTCTATTTAGTTCTAAAAATTAGCATTACACTTTGTTATTATTTCAAGTAACAGTGTGTCAGACTGATAAGGTTGGTAGGATAAAATATTTGTATCTGTTTTAGAAAGCTTAAGATAAACAAAATAAGCATTTAACGTGTTAAAATCCACTCTTCAAAACATTGCTTGTTTTAGGAATATGAGACAGTGATGAAAGGCCTGGACCGCAACGCTCCCTCTGTGCCCCCACAAAACACCCCCCAGGAGGCTCAGCAGGTGGACATGTGGAAGAAATACATCCAGTGGGAAAAGAGCAATCCCCTGCGGACAGAAGATCAAACTCTCATAACAAAAAGAGGTAATTAGATATTGTGCTGGGACATGTAGAATTGTGGGTTTCGGCTCCATTAAGGACCTCCAGCAGAAGCGATGCCGTGATTTATCTCAGGGATCGTGCTGGAGCAGAAATGAATCAAGTTTCTTGAATTATGCGTGCTTTCTTTGAAAGAGAAACTAGATTTTGCTCCAGCCAAGCTGAAAGTAATACATGGATTTTGGAGGACAGTGCCACTGAACTTTCATTGGAGGTCAGGAAGCAGTGGATCACAGCCTAATTTTTATGACTGATACTGAATGACTTTTTCTTCCTCTGTAGAGGAGGCAGGTTTTAGCTGCTGGTTATGATTAATAAAATTTCTGGCAATATAAAAGAACTGCAGTTGTGATTGCTGTAGCCCATTAGTGTTAACACTTGTCTGATTTATTTGATGATTTTTGTACTTCGTTGAGCACGACAGTACCGTTTCTGCGGTGACTTACAAGGAGCATTTCCTACATTTCTTGCCCACAGTGATGTTTGCCTATGAGCAGTGTCTTCTGGTGCTGGGACATCACCCAGACATCTGGTATGAGGCAGCACAGTACCTCGAGCAGTCCAGCAAGCTGCTGGCTGAGAAAGGGGTAAGCACATTGCCACTGGGTTTCTTGTATTTCATGGCTTTGACATGTGGACTGTTATTTTTTCATCAAACACTTAAGAACCAAAGCGGGGAGTGTGGAAAATATTTAGCACCATAAGTTGTGCCACATTCAGAGCTTTAAAATTGGGTCCATTTTAAGAAATTAAAATACCTTTATTTGAGGTAAGAATTATGAAAAACGATTGCAGTCTTGCAGAGGTAGGTTTGAGAGAGTTTTAAGTTTCAGTTTTAGGTTTAGGGGAATTTTAGGTTTCAGTTTTAGGTTTGGGGGAGGTTTTTTGCCTGATTTTGTGATTCCTTAAGTGCTGGGGAAATGATTATCTGTTTATTGGAGGACTGTATGGAAATTCACTGGGACTTGTCACACACAGAAGATATTCCCTAAATTGGCCTTTGTTGTTCCATTTGCTGAACAATGATATTATTATACTTATTTTGTAACAGGACATGAACAATGCTAAACTTTTCAGCGATGAGGCTGCTAATATTTACGAAAGAGCGATCAGCACTTTATTGAAGAAGAATATGCTGCTTTATTTTGCATATGCAGATTATGAAGAGGTGAGCAAAAATACTGATGTACTGACATTGAAATCCAAAGACATCTCCCATCAGTAATGTCATTTATTTGAAACATAGTGATTACTGAGAGTTCTGTAGAATTAATTTACTGATTCTTCTAGCCTTCGGTGTTTCTGAGATGAAGCTGACAAAATGGAGAGGAAAATCACATCATATGAGTGACAAAAGTTTTGAAAATCTACTGTCTTTCCACTTTAATATTGACTATAATTTTCAAATTATCATAAGGGTGAAATGCTTATAACTTTGCATTTACTGGAGCATCAGCTTCTTCACTTTTAAAATGGGCATAAAGAGCACCTTTCCCGTGTAAGCCTTCTGGGGTTAATGTTTGTGTTGGCATGGCTGTGATGGAAGGTGGGAGGCACCTGTGCTGCAGCTTTCTGGAGAAATCCCTCTAGCCAGGCCACCACCTCTGCAATGAGCAGTGCCCCAGCATGGGTGGGTTTGCACATGAACCACCAGCAATAAAGGCAGTTTCCCACAGAGCAGATGAGGACTGTGGAGTCCTCTATGGGATGTAGTTTGCCACTTATGGTAACATGGCAGAGTCTTTGCTGAAAGATCATGAGGACAACAGGGGGGAAAAAAAGCTTTTACTGTTAAAAATAAAAACCTTCCTTGGCTTTCAGGGCAGCCTCTTGTAAGCTGAATGTCTTGTTTTCTTAAGGCTGCACAATACAATTTGGAGGGCTGGAGCTGGCAGGGAACTGACAGGATTATTTGAAATGTGTAGGTTGGAGAGTGAAGGTGGTTTTCCTACCCGTCTGCACATTACTTTTAGACAGACATAAAGGAAATAGTCTTCTTATCCTAAACACCTGCAATGACAGTTCTGCTGCAGCATTGCTACATTAGAAAAAGATCCCAGAGAGTCTTGAAAAGCATGTACATAAGCACTACTGGGAAATTACTGTGGGAAGTAAAAAAAATAACTGCACAGGACAGAAAACATCTGTGAGTAAAGGGACTGACATACACAGTGTTCAGCTGGGGAGAAATGGAAACAGAAAAATTCTAGTTTTTACTTCATCTTGAGTGTTGCATTCTCAGAGGTGATGTGGAATGGTGTTACCAAGCAGTCTGTATTTCCTTTTGCTTAGAGTCGAATGAAGTATGAGAAAGTGCACAGCATATATAACCGACTCCTGGCTATCGAAGACATTGATCCCACTCTGGTAAGATGATGCCTAGTACTGGGGTTTCCCACATTTATATAGAGAGTCACTCAAACATATGCAAAGAGTAGGGAAGTGCTTACAGGAGTGCCTTGGGGCACAAGGATAATGGAACAGGTGGAGAAATAAGAGGATGGGATTAGATTGAAATTTTGGGAAGATTGATAAGTATAGTCATTAATCCACTTAAATACACTTAAGTCATATGCACTCTCCTCTTCTGTCTCTTTTGGACAGTCTCTTAAAACAGATGATGAAGATATGAAAGATTTCATAACACAGCTCTTGAAAATTGGTGCATGTTTTGTTGGCCTAACTAAAATTTCCCTTTGCCTCCCCTTAACTGATAAAAACCATGTTGCTTTTGTCCATTGTTCTCCCTATACAGAAAGACACCATCCTGGGTACTTGTATTTTGCATATAAATCCGTAACACACTAAAGTAAACAAAGTTTCGCGGAGACAAAGGACTTCACAACACAAACCCATAGGATTTAAGTGAAGACCTTTTATTCTACACAGCACACAGGTTATATAGGGTTACAGGTACATCTTATTGGCTAAAAAGGTCTTACTCTCACACGTTAGAACTTCTAATTGGTTACAAGCTTAATATCTCACAAGTCCAGTGTTTACATTATCTCATCCTGATGTTTTGAGGTTGGTGTCCAGAGTAGAGCCAGGCAGTTGGGATGCTCCCAAGGCTGTACTTGTTAGGGAGTAACCAAGGCCTAACAGACAAATAGCAGGTGTGTGACCTTGCTTGTTTGCCATATCAGCAGGATCCTCTTTTGCTGGGATATCAGCAGAATTCTCATGGCTAGAGCAGTTGAATTCTCATGGCCAGAGCAGTTTGGATTGCTCAGAAATTCACTTTCTGCACCAATGCACTATATAGGTATCAAAGAGTACTGCTGTACATCTGCTGAATTATAAACGTTGTCCCCAGTGCCAGCTGTGGTAGTGCTGAACAAGTGGTGTGAGAAGTAACCTGCTCTCAAGAATCAGTTTAGTTTATAAATAGACACATCAAAACATGAGAAGGAAAAAGAAGGTGTGAGGTCTAAAGTGTAACAACAGGTCAGTATTGGAGGAAAGGTACCATTTACTCACACTTTCCATTTGTTAAAGACAGCTCATAATGCTTCCCAAATTCAGATTTTATGAGAAACCATGTACCAGTTCCTCCTGCTTGAGGAATGCTGTTCTTTGTGACCTAATTCAGAGTGAAGGGACGTTAAGTCCCAGAGAAATTCAAACCACAAATTAGCCACTGAATTAGGTAGCACATTCATTATTTCCTTGTTCAGGTATAAATATTTGCAGACAGGATGATTTTTATCTTGGATTGTATAACGTACAGGAAAATGCTTCATCAGGTCTTTTGGCTGCTCTTTAACCTTATGGATGTCTTGTCTTCATTGGAAAGTTACCATTTTTGCAATAAGCCTTGAGTTTCTTTGAAGGCACCAGCTTATGTAAATTAAATTCATTTCCTTACCTCCCCTTCCTTGAAAAGTCTGTGTATTAACTATTGTCTTTTCAGGGGATCAGTCTTAGGTATATTCAATTTCTTTTTTAAAAGGGTTTGCCTCATTATTCATAATAAAACAACACAGAGGCTCAACACAGCCTTGTTTCTATTATGACTTACTTGCTGCATTTTGTAAGTGAAGATTATTTGAGATACAGTAAAAAACCCTGATGATATCCTAGTATTTTTGTTAGCACTGATGCTCTATCAACATTAATATGCACCTTAGGTTTATATCCAATATATGAAATTTGCAAGGCGAGCAGAAGGCATAAAATCTGGACGAACGATATTTAAGAAGGCGAGAGAGGATGCCCGGACCCGCCACCATGTCTATGTTACCGCAGCTTTGATGGAGTATTATTGTAGTAAGGTAATCACAGGTGCTCAGTCTGACACTACACAAGTGTCAGGAGGGTGAGGGGTAGCTCGCTGAAGCTAATAACCTTTTGTTTTTTTTATTTTAATGTTTGCAGGATAAGTCTGTGGCCTTTAAGATTTTTGAGCTAGGGCTGAAAAAATATGGGGACATTCCAGAATATGTACTGGCTTATATCGACTACCTTTCTCACCTTAATGGTAAGCTTTAAGCTTTGAGAGGTCTAATGGAGCATTAATCTGCCTTCTGTGCTACTTCAGACCAAGTTCTTTGTGTTTAAATTCTTCTTGAAGAGCAGTGAAACCTCTTCATGAAACTTGGCAGTTAATTTGAAAACAAAACTTGGTCTTTTGTCCTTAGTGAAGTTCCAGAAATACAGTGACATTAGATCTTGATTCTGCTGAAGGGAGGAGAGTGAGCTTTCCGAGGTGTAACTCACTGGCATTGCAGGAGTTTTGCAGCATCTGTTGTGAACAGTGGGAAGTACACTGAGAAATCTAAATCCTGAGGACCAAGATGTACAGGAGTTTAAAATCAGCATGAGAGGAGTGAGGGATTAGCTGGTCCTGACTAGAATTCATTTAAACTTGTTCTCCCTAGCTAGATGAGATGAGCAAGACAAAACCAATGCTGTGCATATCAGTCCTTCTTGGAAGTTTTCAAGGAAAGAGCAGGGCATGGGCAAGGCACTGGGGCACAGCAGGCTGGGAGCTGCAGGCAGGAGGTGGTGGTGGAGGGTCTCTGTGTGGGATTTCCTGAGGCAGGAGTGAATATCCCTCTTAGAAGAAACCCAGACTGCTGTGGGGAGCAGGGCCTGACAGAGACCTTTGTGTGGAACTGTCCTGGTCCGTGTTTCATGGGCAATTAAAGAAGAGGGAGAAGAGCAGTTCATCCCAGGCTCTTCCTCTGCCCAGTGCTGTCTGGTACCCATTAGATTTTCAGATCTTTGTCAGGCATTTCTTCAAGTAGTCCATGCTCTGGTTCAGTATTTGTAGCATAACAGCCCAGAGATGTAACACAGAGTGTGTGTAAGGCAGTTCTGTGAGCCAGGGGCTGCAGGCAGTGGTGCTGCTGGGTCTCCTGACCCTGCCCTGTAACACAGAGTGTGTGTAAGGCAGTTCTGTGAGCCAGGGGCTGCAGGCAGTGGTGCTGCTGGGTCTCCTGACCCTGCCCTGTAACACAGGGTGTGTGTAAGGCAGTTCTGTGAGCCAGGGGCTGCAGGCAGTGGTGCTGCTGGGTCTCCTGACCCTGCCCTGTAACACAGGGTGTGTGTAAGGCAGTTCTGTGAGCACACCAATCTCCTGTCAGACCACAGCACCTTGCTTTGTCAGGCTCTGAAGGGCTGAACAGATTTGGAGGGTTTTTTCTCCTGTGAGCTGTAAACAGAGATTTTTTTTTTCCAAGTTAAAGTACATTTAATTTTGCAATAAATTGTGGGTCTACATAAATATTTGCAATGCCTTTCTATAGGTTGCCATCAGAAAAAACTTAAAACTGGCAGTTTAAAGAACAAAACTACCAACCACTCCATTCCCCCAACAGAAAATGTACAATGACTGACTGCTTGTTGGGAGCCAGGTCTGATAGTTCTGGGAGGACTTCTGAGGAACATAGAAGTATATTAATATTACCCTCATTTCAAAGGGTAGCAGTGAATTGAAAGGCCAAATTTAAATTTACCAAGATATGCTATTCTGGTAATTAAAGAAAACTGAAAAAACCCAACCCAGAACTCCTGAAGAGATGCCAAGCAATAGCTGTGTGGTTACAGAACAACCTGTATCAGGATCAGTTTGTTGCTATCAACAAAAATAAACTTCCAAAAACCAATTTCCCAGTGGAATTTAACACTAGTAAAGTGTTATGTGGACACTCAGCTCTCTTTTTATGCTTACTGAAATCCAAGTATCAGAATGTCAGCCTTGTATTTAATTCAACATACACATTTCTTTGAATGGACATGATTTTTAATTGTCTTTAATGTGTTCTATTAAGCGTCATTTTTCTTTTTTCCTTCTATTTTTAAAGAGGACAACAATACAAGAGTTTTGTTTGAACGTGTTTTAACTTCAGGGAGCCTTCCACCTGAGAAATCTGGGTATGTCTGCAGAAGCAGTTTCACTACACTAAAAAACATACATAACCCCTTTCAACCACAGATATCCCAAAAAAATTAGAGACATGAACAGCAGGACAAAAATTAGGTACAGATGTTCCCTCCCCTCTTCATGCTGCCTAAAATAGCAACAGCTGTGACAGATGTGTGAAAGCCCCTATCCCACTTGTAGTGAAATTCATTTATTAATTGACTTTAAAACCTCACTGATGCAGGATTGTTGAGGATAAAGTGCAAAATCCTCCTGGGCAGTAAAGGTTCAGTGGTTTGAGCAGGTGAATTCAATGAGCAGTAAAGATTGAATAGTTTGAGCAGAGGAGGTCAGTCAGGGATTTATTGAGGGTACTGAACACCTCCCAGCCAACTGAAAATAGGGAAAGAACCAGAAAAGACTTGGATTAACACTCACTGACACATTTTCATTGCTACTTTTTAAGTTCTTTTCTCAAAAAAAATGCTTACCAAGTCCTTGCAGTCTGAGTGTTCACCATTATTATTCTGGTAGACATAACATCAAAACTAAGGAATCAAACATGGCACTGCTGTGCACATTCGTCCTGCACTTTAATTCTGATCTTTTTGTGAGAAATACTTTTATGTCCATTTTAAAAGTGAGAAAACACAAGAATTTAAAAGTGGAATCTTTTCCAAAGGTGAATTCCAAAGCTAAAATGAAAGTTGAATCAAGTCCAGAAATCTGGTCGGATGTTGCTTAAGTTATATATGAGATTTTCCACAGAAAGATCTGCAGTAATTTTGTGTATTTCGAGCTGTGTAATATTCTGAAGTACTGCCTCTTGTGTCATAGGGTACTGCTCTTGCCAGCTAGAATATGTTTGTCTGTGCAGATGAACTAGATCATAATGTATGTTGAAAGGTCCTTGACATATGTTTGTCTGGCTCACACTGAGAAAAGCTTACGTCAAATGCTAAGTTCCTGACACCAGTAATCCTTTCCTTCCCATAACAAAGTCCTTTGCAGTCCACTGGGGTGAAAGCTTTTACAGAAATACATAAAGGCACTGGGAAGGCAATACATGAGTTGGATGCATCTAAAGTGAATAACAGAAATGGCTGTGTGCTCCCAGGTTGCCTCCTTTGAGTCTTTCCTTTGTGTTTTTTAGTTGGGTTGTGATCAGTAATTCTTTCTCCTTCAGTAACTGTCACTGTATCTGTTCTCTCACAGGGAAATCTGGGCTCGGTTTTTAGCTTTTGAAAGTAACATTGGTGATTTAGCCAGTATACTGAAAGTGGAGAAACGGAGGTTTACAGCCTTCAAGGAGGAGTATGAGGGCAAGGAAACAGCTCTGCTGGTGGACAGGTACAAGTTCATGGATTTGTACCCTTGCTCTGCTAGTGAACTGAAGGCACTTGGTTATAAGGTAAGTGGGTAAGAACCCTTCAATTTACCATTGTTCTTTTCAGTCCTAGTAAACTTGAGCAAGTCCTTCTCTAGGACTTGCCTTCCACCTTTAGCCCTGATGGAACAGCAGGTAAAACAGGCCTCCTCCTCCTTCTCTTTGTCTCACTGGGCAGCAAAATGCCAGGCTGTGCTTTGTGGGCCAAGGGCAGGAAGGAGCAAAGAGCACGACTGAGCTGCAGTCTCATGTATTGGTGTTTACCTTTAATCTTCCCATGGAGAGGTCAGTGTGTTAATGCCATCACCACTCACCTACAGGCTTAAGCCTGCACTCCTTCAAAACCAAAACTCTTCTCAAGTTTGTCGAATTGGGTCATCTGTATGAAACATCATCACTGGCTGTCCTTCCACTCCAGGGTGGCAACACTGTACCCACATCACTGAGAACTGCATCAAACCAAACATGCTGCAGTCCCAGTGTTTGCTGCCAGTGGCTGAGGAAAACTGTCCATCGAGATCAGGCGTTTCTTATGGCTGAAGTGCTTTGGTGCTGCCATTTGGAATTTCAGGTCTAGGCCAGACACCTCTGTCTGGTGGTTTCCAGTCGTGTTTCTAACCACATGCATTTTAACTACTATTTCAGGCCACACCACTTTGGAAAACCATTAGAACAGAACAAAATGTTGGGTTTTATTTTTTTAAGCATGAAGTAAATAGGCTGCCAGAGAAACAGCAACAGCTGATTGCCATTTGCATGGACATGAAGAGGGCCTTCAGTTAATGTCTCTAAAACAGGGCCTCAGCTTCCAGTTATTTCTTATACAAAAGAGTAATTTATGAAAAATACAGATGACATCAAAGTTAGCAAAACAGCTGAATTGTTGGTCATCACAGAGCTGTAAAATAATGTGATAGGTGGAAATCAGAGTCACACTGAGCCACTGAACACTTTTCTTTGAATGCAGTGGGGACAAAGTTATTCTGAAGTTAAAGGTGTGGGTACAACAGAGTAGCTCGTGCTAAGTGCAGGGTGGTATGTACCTAAGATGGTTCAGCCCTTGGGCCGATTCCTGTTGTTTTTAACATGCCAAAACATAATCCTGTTTGAAGTGATGCTTTGCATGCCTGCTGACTGCCTTATGCGTTCTTTCTTTTCCAAGTAAAGCAATCTAGGGAATGAAATGAGGGAGGAATTAGAGTTGTGAAGGCCTAATGGTCTGCACCTGTTCACCTAAACCTTTTTAAGCTAAAAATGGAGCCACTCAAAAATTACAAACGTGGACCCCATTCAGTAACAGAAACAAGTGTTTCCACTCCCAGCTGGGACACTGTAGGACTAAAATGTTTGATCAAAACATGCAAGTTTTGCCCAGATGGTCTTGTAAGAGGACATCTGAAATTATAATGATGACAAAGTGAGAATAAGCGCCTGGTCTCCAGTGGTGTTTTCTTCTGTAATTTAAACAAGCCCTGTGGGCCTGCCAAGTTCAGTGCTCTCTGCTTGCCTTTTGCAGGATGTCTCCCGTGCCAAGCTAGCAGCAATAATTCCAGACCCTGTGGTTGCACCTTCCATCGTGCCTGTTCTCAAAGATGAAGTAGACAGAAAACCTGAATATCCAAAACCAGACACTCAACAAATGATTCCATTTCAGCCAAGACACTTAGCACGTAAGTCAGACCTGGTCAGAGGGGTTGTGTTTCACCTGGTGGCGAGTTGGGAACCTGTGTGTTGAGTCAGCCTAATCATAGAGACTTTCCTCCTCTTCAGTCAGCCAAATGTGTACTTACGTTTTAGGCTGTTATTTCATTGGGTTGCTGAGGTGTATATCCTTTACTTGGTATTAAGGTCACATGGAAATAACTACAGGTATTTTGGGTTAGCTAGTAATAAGCTGTTACACACACTGGTCATAGACTAGATCATCTACTAAACAATATGTAATTAGTAGAGGCAAAAGTGACAGGGTAGTAATTACTGGCATCAAATAATAATGCTGCAAAAACAATTCCGGTCTAGCTGACTTGCACTGGCTTCATACAGTTTTTCTTCCCACAGCTCCAGGTTTACATCCCGTCCCGGGTGGTGTATTTCCAGTTCCACCAGCAGCTGTGGTTCTCATGAAGCTCCTGCCACCTCCTATTTGTTTTCAGGTTTGTTTTAATGCATTCTGAAAATCTCAGAAAGCTGTGGAAGAGATTCTGTTGTGACAGAACCACAGTATGTATCACTCTACTCAAAATAACCTTCTAAACTATTTTTTTTATAACAAATCAGGGTCCTTTTGTTCAAGTGGATGAGCTCATGGAGATATTTAGAAGATGCAAACTGCCAGACAGTAAGTTACTTGTCCTCTCTAGAGGCTGTGACAGAGCATAAGACTTGGTTTTACATATGGATATTGCTGTCTAAAATGCAGACCTCATTTACAGATTTGCAGTTTGTGTTTACGAGCAAAAGGGATTGGCTGCATTTGTAGGCTGGAATCTACACAGAGATGTTGGTACATTTACCTGGGGGGAGATAACAAAAAGTCAAAAAGCTGAAAATCACCAGCTGCTCCTTTAATAAGATGAAAGAAAGAAATGGTTTTCAGAACATCCTGTAAAAGCAGCAAGGCATTGTTTCCAGCAGCATCACAGCTGGAACATGGAATTACAGATTGGCAGCAGTTCACTGGTGGCCGTAACTCTGCACATTGTTGCAGTGCTTGAGGGTGAGCTAAGGGCAATCACAGAGAAAGCAAGCTAGGATTGAATTTCTTTAAGAGAAAATAAAATATTTAAATCACACACAGTATTTTTGAGGCTTCCTCCGTTGATAAACAGCAACTGACTTGCTCTGCTTACTTTCTGGTGAATCATGAACTAGTTATACTGATTCCCCAGTAGGCCCTTCTGGTTTATTTGAGCTCCCAAATGACCTCACTCAGTGCCTGTGTAAAGGGAGGGCTCAAGCTGAAGGAGCAGCATTTACTTTATAATTAGTGTTCACCATAGCTCAGAGTTTTGACTTATTTCTTAGTATTTGTAGAACAGGGTAGAAAGAAATGTCTTAAGTCCCAGCAATCTCCACAATGTATCTCCCTTGGTGTCCCTGCTGATTTGCAGTCAGGGGTTCAGTGCCACAAATCCAATGCCTCTGTGTCTCTGTCCAGCTGTTGACGAGGCTGTGCGGATAATCACCGGCGGCCTGCCCGAAATAGCCGTGGAGGGCAACGGACCTGTGGAAAACAACGCCATCCTCAACAAGGCTGTGAAGAGATCACATGAGGATTCTGATGACGATGAGGAGAAAGGATCCGTAGTTCCCCCTGTACATGACATTTACAGAGCACGACAGCAAAAGAGAATCCGGTGAAACAAGTCTGGAGTTCTACTGTGACAGACAAAGACTTGCATTGAATCAGTCTCTTAAAAGTCAAGCATCTAAAAGGGACAGCTGCAAACAAAAAAATCCTTGAAAATGGTTTTGTTACTGTGGTGCCTCTTCTCCCATATGGTTCTTGATCTGAAAACAGCCTGAACAACCTTAGAATGTGCTCTGAACAAAACTAGGTTTTCAAAACCAAAAGTGCAAAATGTCAAAACTGTATTTTGTTCTTTGAGGGTGTTCACATGTACCACTTGAAATCTTGTGGGTTTTCAACAGTTTTATTTTAAAAACTGGATGGCTTATACTTGTGAAGCATTTTTAATTCACATTTTCTGGAAAACAGTTGTTCTCACTTTGTTCATGTAGTGTCCTGCCTTATTGTCTGTTTTTATTTATGGCAGAATGTAAGAAATCTGTTTTGTAGTTGAAAATCAAAAACAAAAACCATTCCTTTAAAATAAAAGGATATCCATAACATCATGCCTCATTCTGGTTTATTCAAACACAACAAGGTACTTCTTAGGTATTACTCAGCCACTTCAAAAGCAATGCTAATAAGACCGTCACAGGAAATTCATCAGAGCATACATATTAGAATTAACTTGGTTTCCATTTTTCTAGAGGATACAGTACACTTTTGCTTGTAATTCCATGACTTTGAAAAAGACAGCATCATAAGACTAACTGGGTATATGTTTCAAAGGTGGGTTGTCCAGGACCACTGGCTAACAGAGTCTGGTCCTGGATACCTGCACTGGCCTTCCAAGTAAGGTGCAAAGCTAAATGTTAATAATCAGCTACATCTTTTCACTTGTTATCTTCAAACAAGCTGAAAAAAACACTATGAGAGATTTCAAAGCAGTTTCTATGCCTACTTTAGCTCTTAACTTGTAATTGGCTAATCAAAATTGCACTCTGGTAAGAACTTTAGGACCCCCTTGGACTACAGGAGATTCAGAAACTCGGGACAGCTGAAGCCGTTCTGCCCTCCAGGAACACAGCTGCCTGTGTGGGTCAGTGCTCCTCTGCCAGGGTGAGAGGTGAACCCCCAAAACCTTCACGGGGAGGGAGGGGCTGCCCTTAGCAATGCTGGATTTGCTTTGCCACTCAATTGTATATCCCTATTTCTTTTAGCAAGGATGTAGAGAAACTGTTTGTCAAACACTCTAAGAAAACAACGTGGGAAAATCATTAACACGACCTGCCCTTGTGGGCATTCATTACTGTGCTGCTGCAGCACCCACCTCAGAGGCATCGTTCCTGCTGTGTGCCCCCGGAGTGAGACTGGAGCCACAGGTGAGGACCACACCCTTTTCTATGATTGATTTTTTCTGCAGGAAGCCTTAGGATCAAACCCCTTCTGGGAGGAGAGATGGGATTCACTGTATCAACCCCAAAAGCACTACCCAGGCACTACTGGCAACACAGTCCCAGCTGCAATGCCAGGAGTTGGCAACCACTGACACCTGGACCCTGAATCCCAGACTTGGGAGCAGCCACCTCCTCAACGGCAGTTTGTCTATTCATAATTCAGTCCCCTTCCCTCTGCCATCAGTCACGGTGCTTTCAAGGGCTTTTCTAGGTACGTGTCTTACTGTGATGTTGTTCCTCCTCACACCCTCGAGATCGTTCCCTGTGGAATCCCTGTGTAGTGTGTGCAATTCCCAGGGGCCTTTAAAGGCAATTCCCAGGCAATGCTAAAAGATAAACTAACAGCAGCAATTCATAACTTGTGCAACTTTCATTTAACAAAACTGAAAGCAGCTTTCTCTGAGTTGTTTTGTTTGTATCTCCGGCAGTAATGGCTCTGGCATCTCGTTGTTAAATTAATTCCCGGAGCTGAAGAGCTTTAGGCTGTGTTGTGAGGCGGACCCTGCACTAACAACGACCAGTAAGCAGACACAGCAACCTTGGAGACCTGGAGAGTATCCTTTGCTGATCCAAACAAAGACAAAGACAACACCAAAAGCCTGCTCAGAGCCTTTTTTCCCTGCCTAACCAAACTACTCATTTTTGAATTGCCAATGAAAAAGACAGACATTCATTTTACTATCTGAGTACATTTAGCCAAGAGAGAAATCCCGTGTCTGAGCTGGTGAACTCTTACAGGGGTTTGGTGG
Source organism: Sakesphorus luctuosus (assembly GCA_013396695.1). Lineage (NCBI taxonomy): Eukaryota > Metazoa > Chordata > Aves > Passeriformes > Thamnophilidae > Sakesphorus > Sakesphorus luctuosus. The sequence continues at coordinate 892,845 of VWZD01011592.1, forward strand.
GAGTTTTTTAACCCTTGAGGAAGGGGGTTTGTAATCAATGAGAAAAGATTTGTTGTAGGGTTGCATAGGCTAATATAGACAAGAGGTTTTATTTGTCCCATCTTCCTCAAAATGCTAAGGTAGTGCAGCTCTATCCCCACTGACATTTAAAGGAAAACTGGAAAGGGAAGCATCAACACTGATTCATAATCAAGTGCTTCTAGAAGTTCTATCACTTTGGTTGACTAGTTGATACATAAATTAACCCTGACTGCTGGCAATAAAAGGGCTCTTTTATTTATTTGTTTTACATACCTTGCTGGTTGTTTTTTTTAAAGACAAGACAGTCTGGTTTGGATACCTTAGTACCTGGACCACTTACTGTTTATAACTATGAACTTTGCTTTCATAAAACCATCAAATATTGATTACTGTAATACACTGTTGTGCTCAGCTAGAGGAAAATTCCAGATGCACTTACCTCCCAGCTGAGTCTGAAATTGCAAAGACCACTGAGCTCTTCCCAGAACACTCATCTCTGTAACACACAGCTAATAAATTCAAGGCCTATAAATAGTCTAAGTTTCAAGAACACCTCTACAAAGTCAAAAAATCTACTGAAAATATTCCCTGTCTATTCAAACTAACATTAAGTCATTTACCTCTCACACTACCTTAAAAATCACTTACACTGCCCACAGTGCTCTGCACTTCCTGGGTATTTTTGAAGACATGATTGAATATGCAACCATCTCCTGTTGTAGTTTAAAAAAAAAAGTAAAATTTTCACCCTAATGTTTCACACACTTTAAATTCACCTTCTCAAAGTGACACAGATTTACTTTAAAATCAGTATTTCACATAAAAAGGAGTAAACTACTAGCAAAAAAAAAGGTAAGAAATACCACTTCTATCAAAACATTTTAGCTCTGCCCTTCTTAAGTCTTTACAAGAGATAAATACAGCTGCAATCTATAAGATTGCCACCTTTGTAAGTACTGTACATAGCAGAGGACAGTTACCCAATAACCAGAAAATTCACTACAAAAATATATATTGTTTTGTAACATCTGCAGGTAAACAGCAAAAAAATGCTATTAAAATGCAGTAAAATGCAGAAAAAACTAGAAGCCTACCATACTGACCATAATGTTACAATAAAGTGCTGTTTGGGTTGGGTTTTCTGTCTGTTAAAGTTTCTCTTATCTAGAGTTTTAGCTTTCTTAATTCTTTAAAGATTTTTTGAAAACCGTATCACCCCTTCTGGGAAGAACCATTGCTAACCTGCTCTGGATTAATTAAACTAAATTAAATTAAGAGTTAAATGCCCTAAAATGAGCCACTTAAATACAATGTTTTGTTTTTAAACTTGCCCTATCTAGAATCAGCTCAAAAATGCAAAAATTGCAGCCAGAAAACTACCATGATATTCCCCCCAGGTCGCATACTTACATTAAAAATGCATCTCATCAGTTACTTCAGAACCCCTTTTGCACCTCTGTATTTCCCTCAGCAACCAGCACTCATGACTTAGAAGGAACCAGTATTTACACGGAAAGCTGTTTTCCTAGACAAATATTGGTACAACTTTTATTTAATAGCTGACAATACCATACTGGCAGCACACAAACTGGTTTTATGACTCTTCTGATTTCCCTACAGGTTGGCATTCCTCCTTAGTCAGTATTTTGCCAAGGACTGCATCATAGTAAGGGCTGAAGACCATTTTGTTGTAGTTGACAAGACGAACATACTTGGCAGCAACCTCTTCCAGCTCTCTCTGAATAGGGCCTAATCCTCCAGGAATAGCAGGTAATGTTTTCTGGTGACTGGATGCAAGATAATTCTCCAGAAACTTCTGAATTCGAGAATCTGGAAAAAATGGGTTTGGTTTGGTTTCAGAAGAGAGACAGTCAACTAGAAATAGTGTAATCTCATGTAAAATGCAACAAGCCTGAACACAGTCAAGTGTTTGAGACATGAAACGAGAAGCCCAGCAGCACACAGCCCCACCAGTCACACAGAGGATGGTCCCTGGGGAGCAGACCCACCTATGAGCCTGCAGATGGGGTTATCCAGACTGGCCACTGCCTGGATCTGTCCTTTGAGCACAGCTTCCCTCTCAGCTGAGAATGGTGTGAAGCCGTGCTGGGAGAGGCAGCTGTTGACTTCAGCGCACACCTTTTCACCGATGGTGGCCAGAGATTCCTTCAGGTTAAAGGAGCTGGAGAACGTGGAGTAGAGCATTACTGAACTGTATTAGTTATTTACTTTTCCTCCCACCTTTTAAAAATAAACCATTCAATTAGAGCTGCCTTACTTATCAAATGTAATGGAAGACACATAATGCAGATAAAACCAGAATTATAAAGAATAAAACATTTTTAGATATTTATGAACAATAAAGCTGAGGTCAGCAATAGGACAAGGGGACACAGGCTCAAGCTCTGCCAGGGGAAATTGAAGTTGGAGAGCAGAAAAAAATTCTTTGCAGAGAGAGTGCTCAGGCATTGGAATGGGCTGCCCAGAGAGGTGGTGGATTCCCCATCCCTGGAGGTTTTTAAACTGAGACTGGCCGTGGCACTGAGTGCCATGATCTGGTAAAGGGCCTGGAGTTGGACCAAGGGTTGGACTTGATGATCTCAGAGGTCTTTTCCAACCCAATCGATTCTATGATTAAACCAAGGAAGTAGAAGAGCATTAAAGACTTCCAGCCTGAACAATTCATACACGAGAACTGACTTTCTGCCTACAGACAGCTCTGACTACTACAAAACCAGTTACCAACTCGTATGTGTACAGCAATCCCTCTCCATCTGCAGGCAGCTCACTGTGCCACACTCAGGTTCTCAGGGGAGCCTGGTCCCAGCCATGAGCAGGGTTAGCTGCTGGTACCTTCTTGTGCCAGCCTGGCATCATAAAAACATTAAAAAAAACCAGTGTGTACATTTCATAAAAGAATAGAGCAAGAAAAGACAGCTCTGAGTGAGCTGAAGAAAAGCTGTCAGCCTGGGTTCTTAGAAAGCCCTAACACCTTCTCTGCTTATCCTGCAGTCCACAGCCAGGGAGAGGCTTACACTGGTTATTTACCAGGGTGAAAACAGCTACATCTGCCCCTGTGGGACCAGGACTATTCCATACTCACGGAAGATGCATTCCCGTCAGCAGCACCTTGACAATGGTTTTGATTTTCTCAGCAAATCCAGGCACATCAACGAGTGCTGGGCCTGCTGCACTGAAGGTGACCAGGAGGACTGTCCCAACCAGGAGGAGCTGCTCCAGCTCCAGCTGTATTTCCAGGAAGCGGGTCTGGTCCATGAGCACTGTCTGCAAGGAGTAAGGAAGCCAGCACAGGATGGAGTCAGTCTGCTGGGCTGGGCAGGGACATGGTGGTGCCACAGCAAAGGTAAGACAAAGACACAGGGAATGGCAACTCATGCTCAGCAGATCAGCAACAGTGAAATGAAAAGCTTTAACTCCCCTTTTCCAACTAAGTAGGTTTCAGAACTGAAAGAGAAGTACCACAAGAGCTCCCAATCAAGAGACAAATATTTGAGTATTGCACTTGTCTCAAGGCTACAAATCCAAACATCATCTGTTATATCCTGGAAATAGAGGAGTGGAAAAAGCACAGCACCATTTTTTTTTTGGTTAAATACCTACTTCTGGGAAAGGCCTGTTCACATGATCCCACTTCAGGAGCTTCAGATAGGCCTGATTTTGTACAGCAGTGAAGCACAAAGTGGAAGCTCCACCAGTAGCACCATCAGCAGAGGGGGGAGGCAACATTTCATGTCTCAGCTTTGCAAGATCATCAGCTGCTTCTTGCAACCACTTTGTGACAAGGTCTAAAGAATCTGGAAGAGCAAAGGAAAAAATCTTGTTAGGAAAATTCCTTTTCAAAATTAGGTTTTTCCACTAATAATTTCCAAACAATCCCATTTGTTACTATGACTAATACCCATTATATCAGTTGATGACATGCATTTCATTTATGGCATCAAGCAGAACATCTAAAACAAAACCACACAGCTACAGGAAATCAGAGGTGAGATGATGCTGAGTAATCATGCCCTACACTGTATTGAAATTAAACTCAACTCCAGTGTACTAAGTGCAGAACTATTGTTCTGGCAGACTTTTTTCTAACCACAGTTTTGGGGCACAAGCTGTCATTTACCATATGAATTCTAGAACTTATAAAAATATCTGGGTTTTTTCATGATCTACAAGCAAAGACACGCAGTTTACTAGGAAGTCAGAGGGGAAGAAAGAAAGGAACAAAGTCATACTTGGCTGTTTCTCAAGAAACTCCTGAAACTTCTTTCTTTCATATTCAGCAGACTGCTGCATTAATTTTGGCCTAATACTACTGACAGCGAAGTTTGCCATATCCATTTTCATTAGGTCTAATACAGAGAAAATTGCTCTAAACAAACAAACAGAAAAAGTTATTCAAGGCTGCAGATGTTTCAGAGGTGCTGTTTACAAGATTTATTACAGACTGTCTAAGGAAAGAGCAAAAACATGCATGAGAAACAGTAACAGGGTGCTTAACCATTTAAAAGCATGAGACAGAGAGAAAGCTGGAGCAAGCACGTACATGCATGCATGTGCCTCTTCCAAGTAGGAAAATAAATCTTGCCCTCCTGTAAAAAAGCCTCCATGGAATTAACTTCACTAGTTCCATAGATTACATCTCCCAGGATGTGCAATATTGTATCTTGAATGTATAAAAAGCCATCTGGGGTTCCAAGCTCTCTCTGCTGGCAGCCTAGAAAGCCAACCTCAGTGGGAAGTGAATAATAAGACCAAGGGGACAAAAAAAAAAGAAAAACAAACACAAAAACCCCACCAAAAACACCACCTTAATTTCAAAGCAACCTAATTCCTGCTGGCCATAATTCTGCCAAGTCAATCCTGAACTTCCAGAAGCTTTTCAAATTAGAAACAGCAATGTTAGTGAAAGTTCTAACTCTTGAGACCCTGAGCTGTTCAGCTGAGAACACGGTGCCAGAGCAGAATCTCTGATGCTCCCAGATGTGGCACAACACACTCCCTTGGGAACTGACAGGGCTTTATACTGGACTGGGGTAAGGACAGTTCAAACTGGGAGGAAAGGACAAACTGGTTGGAAACCAGTAATACTTTTTTCCTATGCTGATGAGGGCTTTTTTCCTCCTTTTGCTGTAGATACTAAGTTTTGATACAAACTGACTATTCACCTGCTGCCTTAGGGCTTACATGCATTTGGCATTTAAGAAAATGTCCCTCAGTGACATGCAGGACCCAGACAAATACTCCAACTCACCCGAACAGAGATGGTCCTTGTTAATCACTCCTGGAGCATCTCTCCCCTTCACACACACAGCTGTATCCCTTTCCTTATCCCTTTTTTTTTTCTAGGAGCTCCAGGTTGCACTGCTGGAACCCCAACCCCCCCGCTCCATCCAAAATTATTTAAGGGACTCTGAACATGATTAAAAAACACCATTTCAGTACCTGAACAGAGGAACTATTTCATTAATATCTTTCAGTTTCTTAATTTCTTCATCTCGAGCTGGAGCACAGAGAGTCCCCATCATCCCAATAACAAATTTCACCAACTTGGAAATGTCAAGGGCCCCATTCTCTGCCTCCTGTTTTATCAAATCCAGATCAAGAACTTCCGTAATCTGGTTTCTCAATCTAGTATGACCAGGCAACAAGAATGACAGGAGATTCTGAAACAGAAGGTTTTTAACTGTGCATTAGTTCTACATACAAAGAGTACAAGGATTGAAACCGTTACTGAACCACTTCTTACAGAATCACAGAATGGTTTGGGTTAAAGGGGCCTTAAAGATCATCCCGTTCCAACCCCTTTGCCATGGGCAGGGACACCTCCCACTGACCAGGTGGCTCCGTGTCCCATCCAACCTGGCCTTGAAGACTTCCAGGGATGAGGCAGATTCTTGTTTAAATTAATTGTCCTTTACAAGTAGTATTTCTCTTTTTTTTTCCAGTTAACCACTCACCAACTCCAAACGTTTCCCCTCATTCTGTATGATACAGAAGTTGTTAAATGGTAAATACTCTGGCACTTCAGCCTATTGTGCTTGGGTTTATCAGCCCAGTGTTGGGGCATCTCACTGATTCCATAACTAATATCACTGACATAACATGAAGGAAGTTTGGGATTATGAAACAAGTATCACCCACTACCTTTTAATCATCTTACATGGTTTTGCATTTAACTTTAAATTCAAATTTCTCCTCTGGGCTTATATAGTTTATATATGTTCACAGTAATGAAAAAGAACAGGACAGTCTTCTGTGAAAACCCAAGCTTCAACCACTTTTGCTCATTCATATCAATGTAGCTATTCAAATTCAATAATTTACCTTGATAACCCATCATCTTACCTCTTTAATTTCTCCCAATAGTTTAATTGCATGATCATATGTTGGTGGATCTTCCTTTAGCTGAGCTTCCAGACAATCCCAGAAAGCCTTATGCACAATATCTCTTACTTTCTTTTCTAAGCTGTGGGTAAACACAACCAGTTAAAAAGAATGATACTTGTCTCTGCACCACCTTACAAAGATGCCCTGCAGCTCCTGAAGAACAGCACATAATAACATGAACATAATGTAATAATGAATATATGATGATTAACAGAGAAGAGATCTGTCATTTTAAGTCACTTGGAAGAGCAAGAAAAACTGGACACAGGATTGGGAATGGCTTATGTCCTAATAAAGGGTTACACACAAGCAAAGGGAGCTACAAATTAAAATGCTTGAAAAGTATTTACCACATGCTACATCTAAACTAGACCACTGGAGGAAAAAAAATAAATCACAAAAATTACAATTTGTCTGCAAAAGACCAGTATTCATGTTCCTTTTAAAGGCCTCGCTAAGTAAAGGCAATTCTACCTGGTAAAATTCATTAGTAAACCTAACAGTAATGAAGTAACTTCTCTGACACAAAAGCTTCTGTGTTTCAATGAATAAATATTGCAGCTACTCTGAGATAAGGGCCCAGATCAGTTTGTGTAAAAAACCAGGCTAATTCCACTGCTTCATTACCAACTCCTAATTCAAAGTGCTGCAGCCAGACTGGGGGGTGAGGGACACTACAGCTCCAGAGTCCTGGGACAAGAAACCACAGCACACTGGGATTAGTGCCACACGTGGCCTAACAATTACTCCAAGAGGTTCACCTTTTATGCACCTGATCCCCCGAGCTGTTCTGCAGTGACACAAATGCAACTTCATTTATGTATCTATTAGGTAACAACCTTACCTGTGTTCAGGTAATTCAGCTGGTTTTATCTGGAAGTCTCCATTAACAACAATTTCGTGTGCTAATGCCATGTTGGTGACTCCCTTTGCTGTTTCCATGAGCTCTTCTAAGGACACAGGCCGAGCAGGACTGGCTGCAACATAAATTACAATGTCAGTTTTCTACAAAGTCTGCAGAAAATTATCTGCTTTTGGACCCCTTCCACCTCATTGACAGTGGAGAGGGTCAAATGACAGTATCATCTGAAGATTTTTCTCCTTTCCTTCCCTTCCTTTCCCACCTGGTGGATGACACAAGTTTGCAGTATCACAGAAAACAAAGGGGGTGAATTGCACTTGATATTCTGGGCTCAGTATGTCAATTGCTTCCAAGTTCTATCAAGCCCTTTTAAAAACCAAACCCAAAGAAAACCTCACACCCAAACCAGTACTTTTTTAGGATGAATTAATAGCATCTTAGCATATTTCTCCATACTGTGGGAAGAAATAACTTAAAATACCAGCATTTTCACCACAGTGTTTCCACAAGTACTGTGCAGATGTTGCCATTTCAGTTTTACATTTTTCAAGGAAATCATCTTTAAAGCAGTCAGCAAACACATCACAAAAATGTTAGGCAGTAACACACCAGTAGCTAATTATTCTCATCACTTCCAGTGCAACTGGCACTCCACCAAATTCCTTTTTTCCCCCCAGAGACATCATCCAAGCAACAGAGGATGTCAAGACCTGGTCACAGCTCCAATGCCTAAGACCTCTTCCCTTGGCAGGCACTTGGGACTGACCAGGATGGGCCAGCAGCTTCAGACTGGGTCTGGGGGAAGCATCAAACACGAAAAAACAGGGCAGTTTTCATTAGGCAGGAGACAAAGGTAGAAATCTAGAAGGTACAGTTTCAAAAACCTTGATTTGCTTCCTGTATTTACTGGGAATTACGGCTTGTAATAGTTCTGGGGCTACACAACATCCTCCTGGGTCACCAGTGGCATTGCTGTAGTGCAGGAGGTGTTACAGCCCTAAAGAGAAATCAACAGAAAGGCAGAGAAGGTACAAAGGACATCAGTTGTTCTGGTTAGGGGAGTAATCCCATCCCCACTGAAGCCACGTGACTCTTTGTGGTGAAGGGTCATCCCTGCTGTGCAGTGTCAGTGCAACCAGTGGGGAGTGGGGGCCCTGAAATGCCTTCCCAAAAGTTAGGAGAAGCACCACAGCTCTTCCCCAGTCCAAGTATTTGAGAAAAAAGAGAAATCTGGATCCTTAGTGTCCTCAGGTGAGGCAGGTGGGACTGGCAAGGTTCATCCTCGCTCCTGCAGGAAACACCTTGTAGAGTGGAATGGTGGAAAGAGCCACAGCCGAACTGCCCTAATGGATCCATTCCTCTCTGTGCACCATTCACTTCAGTTGCAGTCCAGGCACAGGAGCAACATACTAACCCCAAAATGGAAACAAATCAACCAGGGATCTTCATAGGCTGGGTTCGCTGTGGTATGTTTTAGGCAAACTATTATGACTGTCTCATTTGATAACCCATGCAGACTGGACTTAGGTAATTACATAGAAAAGGTCTTTTAAAAGTAACTGTCCATCACTTGTCTGCCATTTAGAGCTCTTCTGAGTATATGCAACATGGCTCTAATGTGCCAGTTTTTCATTAATATCTTGCTCTTTTCCTGCAGCCCTCCTAAATCCTTGTTTCCTTCTGCTCGGAGCTTAATCCTGCAGAGTGACTCTGGGAACACAGCATGGATTGATATTCTGAGAAGAACCAGCAGACAGCAAAGTTCACAGCTGAATGAGAGTGCTCTTGTCCCACTGCCAAATGACTTCACTCCAGCAGTGGGTGCACTAAAAGCCAAGACTCTCATTTACCAAAGAACACTCTTAAATCATGTTACTTCATTCTCATGTCTGCTCCTTCACACAAGGGAAGGCCTTGAAACCAACCACCACTTTGTGGTACAATGCACTGCAAGACTGTGCTGTGCTTTTTACTTCCATGTGTTCAGAGCCTCTCTCCATACAAACGTCCCATTTCTTATCAGGCATCAGAACAGAAACTCCCTCAGAACATCTCTGTGTAACATGACACTAAACACAACACTAAACCTCAAGTCATAATGGACACTATTAAAAAATAAAAAATAATACAACCAACAAAATGTTATGGGCTGAGACACTCTCTACAGAAATTTGGAACTAGTTATTTGAGCACTTCTGCCTCTTTGAATGGAATTCCTGGAGCCAGAAAACTTCTCCTTGGTTTTACCTACAGATTTGCCAGAAATATTGGTAGCCTTATTGTATCCAGCTCCTCATGTTAAAAGCTGAACAACAAGAAAAATATGCCGTAGGAACAAGCTTAAAATATGCAGTCCTGCTTGACACTGGAAGTAGTATTGGGATAAAATACACAACTTTCCACTTGTATTGTGAGGGGGATGGCAGGACATTCCTTTGTTGATAACAGCCTTCCTTGCCCTGCAGTAGAAATGTGCAGAGGCTGCAGCAATCCAGAAGGTTCAGCTGATAAGGCAAACAGCAGCAGCAGTAGCTGGAACACACCAGGGCAGTGCTTACCCCTTCCATGAGCACAAACACACAAGGGTATTTAAGATACATGGAGCAAGGTGGTCATTGTGTACAGTTAGGTGAGAAAATGGGGAGAAAGGTGTTACAGTTTCAGAGCAAGTCATCAGGAGTCACACTGTATTTAATTGCAAGACAGTCAAACTTGCACAGAATGCTATAAAACAACAGGACTGCCTGCACCAAAAACGATAGAATTTTTTTTTTATTATTTTTCACAAAGCATTTTTGCTTACACTTTGGTGTGTCATCTCTGTGTGACCCTGGAGCAATCTGTCGTATTCTTTTTCGGACAGACTGATCCGGGTTGTCCAAGTTCTCCTGTTCTTGACCATCCTCCAAACCACTCAGCTCTTCTTCACTTGAATGCAGCTTGTCAGGATTCTGAGACATTTTTCAGTTCATTCTTTACAAAAAGAAAAAATATGGAAAAGGGAATGAATAAGCATTTTCTGACAGAGCTGAGTGGGTAAGCATCACCAGGAGTTCTCTTGATTAAGAAAAAAATTAAGAATGAAAGAATTCTTATGAGGAATTACATGATGTCATCCCCATTATGTGGTAGGAGACCTGGACTCAGTGACTCACTTCCTGTCTCCAACAAAGTGGGATGCTTTCAACACAGCTGCCATTTATTAATCTGCATTCCTAGTAAATTCTCAAAAATCTGAAACTGCTCTTTTGTCATAATGATACAGACGAGAAAAAGATAATTGGTTTTCCTTCTTAGCACTGCTTCTGAGAGAGCAGTGAAAAACACATTCAGAACAGTATTACAAAGAAGTTTTACAAAACTATTATGCCAAATGAGATGCTTCCTCACTACACAGCAATAAATCTTCCTGAACAAAACATACTCCCGAACTGTGAACTGCCCCAACTGCTCAGAACTTAAAAGCTTTCACTCTGAACCATCCAAAAGCATTAAGAAGCAGGAAAAGGACTAGAGAGAAATCAATATAAAATTCTACTCCTGTATTTTCATTCCATGCAAGAGTGATGATTTATGCATAAAATTTCAGGGTTTTTTAAATTAAGACAGTAACAAATAGTTTTTTAAAAGATTAGTTTATTAGACATTATATTCCATTATTTTTTATTATATTACCAGAATTCTATTACAAAAATATTTAAATTATATCACAGATACCTGCAGTGCACCCAAAGTTATACTGAAAAAACTACCATTAGAAATGCAAGTCTCACCATTCATTATCTTCTCTTACTTCACACCCAGTTTCCCCTCTGCAGAACGTAATTTGTACATCCACCACTGAAAACTGGTATGCAGGAAGCTGCTGTTCAGACTTCAGTTTTACAGAAATCTATTAGAGAGCATATGATGTCTCTAACTCAATTAAACAGCCTGGATGTTCTGTGAAGTGGGAGTCAGGAAGAGTCTGCCTTTCAAAATAAAAGAAGGCTCCTGGAAAAACTTCTTCTGTCCCCTAGTAACCCACTATCCCCACCTTCAAATTCTGAAACAAGCTCTGAGCAAGAGATACACCCTCCAGAGGCACCTCACAGCTACTAAGAGAAAACTTGCAGCATCAAAGGTTACACCAAAGAGGATGCAGCAGAAGTAAGCAAACAGTGCAGAAACATAAAATGCAGCACTGAGACTTTTTTATTTTCATACAACAGCTGTAATAACTAATCCTGTTCCACCAGTGCTTAAACTGAGCACTGTGAATTCTACAGGAGAGCTGGAAAGCTCAGTGCAAGTGTAACAGTTTGGTTCCACAGCAGTGACTCAGGATCATCATCTCGCTGGATGCATGAGAGACAACAGCATGCAACACCTGCCCACAGCACTGGGCGATTCCTATTTTAGAAAAGAAAACAGCATAAAAAGCATGGGATAAATTACAGAGGAAAACCAAGGCATCAGTACAGCTGTTGTCAGAATCATACACTGGCCTAGAGCTGGAACAGAGTCACTGGTGTCCCTGCTCCCAGTGCTTGATCATGTCGCCCTTCACACACACAGATAAGCCACATGGACAAGGAAGGGTTAATCTGTGCACAGCTGCACTCACATTGCCAGCCCCTGAACCAAGGCAGAGAGAGCCTCCATCCCGGTGTTCCACCAGGCCGGGCACCCAGCACGCACTGGGACACCAGGGACAGGAGAGGTGGATCCACCCTCTAGGAGACAGAAGGTCTGTTACTGCACTCAACCAGCAAGAGGACAAGAAGCTCTCTTAATAAAGTAGTTGTGCACAGAGAAGATCATAGCAACAGTTGGAATATAAAATAAAAAACAGGACTGGGTAAACAAAGGAGGGAAGGCTGTTGTTGAATTTGGCTGGGATGAAAGCATTATCATAAAGGCTTCCACATTAATTCCACCAGACTAGACAGTCGTTATTCACATCCGTTCTCCACAAGGCATCCTCCTGAAGTCAAAATTTGAACCACAAAGATAACGAAGATACACTTAAGTCTTTTTTAAAGCACATAAAACTTCCTCTCAATGTCTCACTGCACTTTAACCTCCCTGCCCTAAGAAAAGCAGAAAAATATTATAATATACCTTACTTGCAGAGAGGAAACTGAGGTGTGAGTTAAGTTGCTTTAGGACTCAAAAAGACCAATGACAGGGACTAGATAACAATCCGTCTCATGATTGCTACCCCCAGCATTGCCCACCAGGCCATCATTCCTACCATGCAGACTACATCCTAAAGTACTGCCTTCCATAAAAGGGCAGCTCAAGAGCTACAGTCTCAAACCCAACAGTTTAATTTAATTACCATTCACTTTAAAAAAAGTCCTATTTCAGCTGTGGAAGGCAGGCACAAGGACTCCTGGGCCGTTCTACCAAATGACTGCTCAGCAGATGAGTTAAACAGGCACACTTGTTGGTTTAGTTGTTTAGTTTGCAGTAGTCTACTCTTTTCTACTGGATTACTGCTATTATTTGCCAGAACACATCTAGAATGTATCCTCTTTCCACTGGGTAAATAAGCTTGACAATACCTCTTCCAGAAGGCATGATCATCACCTTTCCTTTCACAGAAACAATCCTGTCTCTTAATGGAGCAAAGCCCACTTCTTGGCTCTCACATTTATTTTTAATAAAAAGAGAAACGCCAGAGAAAACCCAGCAAATTAAAACGCTGAGCTCTCTCTCCCCTCCCCTCTGTTCACCTGCCACATCGTAGCCTACTTTCTCTTGCAACCCACCAAAAAGCTGCATCCCGTCCCCTTTCCAAATTAAAAGGGTTGCTTGTGACACTCTACAGTGTTTCCCTCCCTCTCCTGCTCCGTGTGAGACCCTCCCAGCGCCATCTCCAAGGGCAGCGCACAGGGGACCGTCCCCATCCCATCCCATCCTATCCCATGCCATGCCATCCCACCCCACGCCATCCCATCTGCCCGCGGCACCGCTTTTCCCGATGGCCCTTCGCCACGCTCGGGAGCTCCGGGGACTCATCCATGGGCCACGCGGAGAACGAGCCTGGGGGGGTGCCGTGGGTCCCGGGGCAGTTCTTTGGATTCCAGGGCAGTCAGTGGGTCCCGGGGCAGTGCTGTGTATCCAGGGGCAGTGCTGTGGGTCCCAGGGCAATACTGTGGGTCCTGGGGCAGTGCTGTGGGTCCCAGAGCATTCAGTGGGTCCCGTGGCAGTGCCGTGGGTCCCAGGGCAGTCAGTGGGTCCTGGGGCAGTGCCGTGGGTCCCAGGGCAGTGCTGTGGGTCCCTGCTGTGGGGCAGGGCGAGCGGGCGGACGTGGCGCTG
>VWZD01011592.1:906545-918146 GCA_013396695.1 Sakesphorus luctuosus
GGGAGCAGCTCTGAGGGGGCACCCACAGCCCTCAGGGAGAGCACGGGGAGCAGCTCTGAGGGGGCACCCACAGTCCTCAGGGAGAGCACGGGGAGCAGCTCTGAGGGGCACCCACAGTCCTCAGGGAGAGCACTGGGAGCAGCTCTGAGGGGGCACCTACAGCCCTCAGGGAGAGCACGGGGAGCAGCTCTGAGGGGGCGCCTACAGCCCTCAGGGAGAGCACGGGGAGCAGCTCTGAGGGGGCACCCGCAGTCCTCAGGGAGGGCACGGGGAGCAGCTCTGAGGGGACACCCACAGCCCTCAGGGCTCCCGGCGGCGTTTGGGGGAGCAGCTCTGAGGAGGCACCCACAGTACTCAGGAACAGCACGGGGAGCAGCTCTGAGGGAGCACCCACTGCCCGCGGGGAGAGCACGGGGAGCAGCTCTGAGGGGACACCCACAGCCCTCAGGGCTCCCGGCGACGTTTGGGGGACTGAGAGATCGGCCTCTCCACAGCTGAGGGAGGAGCAGGTCCTGACCCCAACCCGAGCGAGAGCTGCGCCCCCACAACCTCCACCTGCTCTAAGATAGACAGACAGATAGATAAGATAAGGTATCTGCTCAAATCACACTATGAGGACTCCGATTAAACCCACCCAGCGAGCAGGGAGAGCAGCCGTGGCTTGTCCTTGGTGCCCTCAGACACCTCATCCAACTCACAGAGAACTGAGATCCCTGGTGCCCTTGGAGGAGCTGTGGAACCTCGAGCAGAGTAGTCCCTGCAGGAGCTGTGCCACTCCAAGCAGAGCAGAGCAGTCCCTCCAAAGAGAGATCCCTGGTGCCCTTGAAGGAGTTGTGGCACCCCGAGCAGACCAGAGAGGTCTCTCCAGAAAGATCCCTGGTGCCCTTGGAGGAGCTGTGGAACCTCGAGCAGAGTAGTCCCTGCAGGAGCTGTGCCACTCCAAGCAGAGCAGAGCAGTCCCTCCAAAGAGAGATCCCTGGTGCCTTTGCAGGAGCTGTGCCACCCTGAGCAGTGCACAGGCCGTGCTGACCCTGCCTTGTGTCCATCGGACAACATCCCTGCCCCCCTCGCTCCTGCTTTTCCATACCCTGAAAGCAAACCTGGCCCCAGAGCCAGCCCAGTGCCTCACAGCGCAGGGTGTCTGTAAGTCAGAACTCTCTCTGCAGCAGGCAGTGCCCATAGGCAGCAACTCATTTCCAAGATAAGAATCTCACCCTCTCAACCATGTTACATCATTATATCAGGCAGGGGTTAGAAAGGGAAGATACTTGTGCTGAAGAGGGAACCAATGCAGCACTGTTCCTAAAAATGAGGAACTGCCTTTCCTACACCCAAATTTTAAAGTGTGAGTTAAGCCAATTTTTCTGAGGAAGTGCATTTATAATAAAAAAGCTTTCAGTTAAAACAAAAAACTACAAAACATAACTACTAAAAAGGGTTAGATTTCCCCTACTAGTGGTTTTCAAGAACCGTTTATAGTTTGGAAGCCCTTTCTAACTGACTACAACAAGCTTTTCACAGGTTTGTTATCCATCCCCCATCAGGGCACAGTACCACATTGTCCTGTTGCACACCAAGCCCTCAGCCCTGGTTCTGAGAAAGCACTTTGGGCCACTGGCACCAGAGAGCACCAATGACTGAAGAGTTTCTTAGTGAGGCATTACAGTATCTCACATGGGCTGCGTTTTCAAAAATCAGGTCACCACCTCTGTGTAACACTACTAATCTTGTCACACATAAACTAGCTTTTGCTCCCAAATAGAGCTTAAATTGAACAAAATTTGCTGTTTCTTTCAACAGCAGCTGTGATGAGGTTTTGCTGGTATCATCCCAAAGGTAACTCCACAAGAGTCAAAATTAGATCTCTAATCATGCCATGTATCTGCTTGCAGTTGCCTGTGCTGCAAAGCTTGGGTTCCACCATAGACCAGACACAGATAAAATATACAGCCATAAGAAAAGCCACAGGCCTTTCCTTCACTCCAGCTCTAATTACAGCTGGTGCCATCAGTAAGAGTTACAGTCAGAGCAAAAGACTGCAGGGATGAAGATAACCAGCCATAAGCAGCACATCCTGTAGCAACCAAAGCCAGACTGACTTAAAAATCCAGAATATCTTTACCATCACAGGCGAGTCAGTTCCTCAATATGGTGCCATTTTAGCTTAAAACAGCACAGTCATTTGTCACACACAGTATAGTGAGCTGGCAAGCTTGATGAAAAGCTGTGGAACATCAAGCAGGAGATGTTATTCAGCTCTGTCTGTTACACAGCCAGTCAGAGATCAATGCTATGTGACAGTCACATAATGCAAGGCAAATGAGAAAGAAAGTGTTCAGCACAAGATTCAGTGCTGGGGTAAAAAGTGGCAAGAAAGATCTCAGTCGTGGTGTCTTCCATTTCAGTAGAGGGAGGCAATAGATTTGGCTTCAGGTGAGGAAAAAGAATGATTAGTTTTGGTCCTATAATGATCAAGAATTAGAAAATCTAAACTATAAATAAAGGTACTGTTTGCTTTGGTTATAATTGAATAAATTCCATTTATTTCCACAAAATAATTTTATTAGGCAGATACAGGAATACAAAAATTTACAAATATATTAGTGTTTTCAATGCTAGAGTATACAAAGTAATCTATATTTAAAGTCTCACACACACATATTAGCAACTCTGTCTCCAAAATACTGCATAAAAATACTTGGATTACTACTGTGAAACTGATCTAGCAGTCTCTTTCTCTCTTTGTCAGAGAGCTTTGAGTCTTCATCAATAGCTTTCAACAGGGATAACAGTTCATCTTTTGTGGTCTTCTCTGTATTGGAGCGATACTCTCTTTCATCAAGTTTTTGGCAAAAGGTGTAGCCTAAAATGCAACAAACAAGAGACATTCAGACAGTTGACACCACACTCGGCCACTCTCGAGATTCCAGACCCATCTCCCTTTAGAGTCAAATTAGTCATTGTTACAGCAAGTCTTTTTGCAGCACCTGTTTCTCATTTGGGTGCATGACGAGATTAAAAAGCTCAGTTTGAACTGTTACCTGCTATCTTACTGGGATCCTGGCCTTTCTGCAGAGCCAGCAGCTTGTTGCTGACCATTTTATGCAGTGTCCCTGGGATCTTGAACAGAAAGAGAAGACAATGCAACAGCAGCTTCGAAAGGCAATTCTGCATAAGCATTTAAGACAGCCAAAACTGGTCATTTTGTAGCTCTTACCTTTAACACATCTCTTTGGTTGTCCACAAGGAACAAGATCAGGAGGTCAGTTTTCCCTCTGGATAAGTTTTTATTGTTGATAATAGCTTTAGAGAATGTTCTCTTCACAACCATCCTATTGTCACTCTAAAGAACAAAGTGAAATAATGACCAGAGGAGAAGAATTAAGAAGGGCATCACCTTTGTTCTTCCAGAGTCATTGTCCTTCCCTTAGTCACATGTTTAAGCTACAAACATGTTATCTGACCAGTGTCTGTGACCTCTAGATTTCAGGAACTGTAAAGCCCCTGTTAATTACACACTCACCTCCTTCTGTAGTTTGAGCTCAGAATTATGTGCAGCAACAGCCATGAAGTACAACAGTCTCCTGAACTCCTCCCTGACTTGGCTGTCTAGAAGTTTCAAATACAGCTGAAGAGCTTCTAAAGATTGTTCCATCTTCCCATTCACTGGGGAGAGATAAAGGTATCTATTGCCATATTTATTTAAATAAATGTTACAACAAACCACCTGAATTAGCCACTGAAGAGACATCAATCTCTCTACACAGAACTGGTCAAACTAAGCAATTAATTCTCCCCAAAACTTGTCACAGGTTGATGAGAGCTGCTTGCAGACAGTCTGAGAACATCCCACATACAGGCTTCCAGACTGATACTTAAGTAAGATCACTTGCAATTAAGTTCAATTACAGTTCAGCCATCTTGAATGGGATGTGAAATACTGAAAAAGGAAAATGGTTCTGTTAAAAAAAATAATGACTTCTTGTTGTGGAAATAAAGATCTCTCCAGTAATGAGAAATATGTCCTTGATACACAGGCTGGTTTGAGGAATGAATTGCAAACCACTCTGTGGAGCTTTGCTAAGTTTTACTTTGCCTCACTATGCAGAACAGCCATTTTAGATGTGTGAATTATTTAAATGAAGTAGGTTGTACTAATATCTTCCCTTTATCATGTGGGGAGGAGGAATGGGATATAAATGCAAACTATTCCCACCAACATGGAACAAGAAGTATTACGAAAAATACGGAGAACAGGGATGAGATGTTGACAACTAAAATATCAGAAGCTTTCTAAAATGTTGTCTGAACAAAATTTAAGAAACTTTTCTGTGTTAAAAAGGGAAAAGTTGTGAAGGAGGTACAAAGCATCCCCATAGCTTTCAGTTTAGCTCTTAGGACATAAATATTTAATATTAGACCAGATTTATATTTAATTTCCCATGGATATTTAACTTCCATGGATACCAATTACTACCAAATTACAGTGCTCCAGTTTCACAGTGATTCTACACAGACCTGAACAAAGATTACAGAATAGCAAATAATCAGGACCAAAATTTCCAAGCACAGTCTTTATGGCTAGAAATGAAAAAAAATAAATATACTCGCAGATGTCAATATTTAATCTTGGCTGCTGAGGTAAATACTCAGTTTCTCAATACATATCTCACATAAGCATTGGAGCACAGCTTCATTTTACTTACCTAATAGTTCTGCAATTCCCAAATGGATTTCAGATGCATGGCTTAACAGCGGCTCCTTTTTTTGGCTGTAGTATCTACCGATATTTTCAAACAGCAGTAGTTTCCATGTATCTGCTTTGTCTGGCTGATCAGGCAGGTTCCTGCTAATATCTACCACCATATGATCTGGCAGATATTCCAGGCAATCTATTGCTGCTGAGAGCCATTCGTCCGTCCTGGAAGACAGGGTGGGTCATGTTTGTAACGCTGCTCACAGGTGCCTTTCAGAGCTGCCTGCATTGCTTTCCACAGAAAGCAGGTAGACTGGTTCTCAGTCCCAGTGAAAACTGCATGTGTAAGTACTTGAATACATTAAGAAATTCACACACAAGACACTTTACCTGACACTCTCAGGTGGATCATAGTCATATACCCCTTTGTTATGTATTTAATCAAGATGAAGAATAGTAACCCACAGAGGTGAACAGTCACAAGTACTTAAACCTAGTCAGTATGTCCTCTACTGTTAGATAAGGACATAATAATCGCTAGATAAATAGAAACATGAACCCTGATCTGATTCAGACTGGTACAAGTTTCTCAGACAATGTTCTTAACTCTAGGCACAGTTTCAAGTTCAGCACTATTGGCTCTTTTAATACAGCAGGAAGAGTTAAGCTATTCCCTCATAAGTAATGCTTTTAGGAAAAACTTCCAGGCTGATAGTAAAAAGCTCTGCTCTTCCGTCAATGCAGCAAAGAATTTCCCCTCTGAATACCATCAACTACTGTCACTGCATTCAAAACCCATTCCAGTGTTCAGCAGAATCTATCTCACTACTCTGCCTTAGAGCTAAGCAATTGTTTTTTACCAGTTATTCCAGTCAAGTCCAACAGGGAGAAAAGTGCCTACTCCATCTTTTTTGCAGGGCTGAGACTACTACATTTCTACCCAAAGATCAACTGTGCTTTGCACTGCCATGAAAGCAGAAAGTTTTATTCAAAGCTGCAGAGGAGAGCAATGAACACTCACTGTGAGTCACTGAAAGCCTTGAGAATCTCTCTGTCTAGGTAGTTGCTTGTGATGACATATCCAGCTCCCTTCCTGGGCTGTGGCAGCTGAGGTCTGATCTCTTGGGGCTCCAGGAGAGACTCCAGGAGGGGAAGGTCAATCAGCTGCAGCAGACGAGCAATTGTTTGTTCTTGCCACACTTCATTAATGACTGGGAAGGTGGAAACACAAAGCACACGGAAATTCAGCATGTGCAAAGACAGATTATCAAAAAAAGACAACTCCTCTTTCCTCCCATCAAGCTTAACCTAACAGATTAATTTTACTAAAATAGAGATTTACAGTAGAAAAGCCTGTGGCCCTTATCATCTTGAAGTGCCTTTTATTACCACAAAAGGCAAGAATTACCCATTTGTTTACTTAACTACAAGTGTGGGAGAACTGCTTTTTGCATAAGTTTGAAGTGCTTTACATTCTTCATGCTCTAATTTGCAAACAATCTTTGTTCTAGATAAGGTACCAAAAAACAAAAAAAGTGTAACACTGTCCTTATCACAGCTTCCTAAGATATTTCCATATGATGAAACCACAGTTTCTAAGATGCATTAGCATTTTTAACCAAAGGAAAAAACACATTAGGTCATAGCATAATCTGAAAGAGACAACATGAATTGTCAGGAACAGTTTGACACAACACTGAAGGAGTGCTGGATGTGCAGACACACTGTTCAAAAGCCAGGGAGGAGTTCCAGCTGGCAGGAGACTGTTGGCCATGACTAAGTAAAGCACAAAAGTAGTGCAGGTAATTGAACATTAGGCAGAATATTCCTAACTCAAATCAAGCTCTGCACACTGGGTATTCTCCTCCACAAAATTCAGCATTGTTTTAATTCCACTAGCAATTGTGGCTCTTGTTTAATGGAAAGATAAAAATCAACTCTGCAACAAATATAATTTGTCTTTACATGACATGGTGTTCAAAACAAAATACTGTGAGAGTCAGTTTGTCTTCCTCTCCCATCTGACAGGCATAAGTCTTTCCAGTCCTACAGATTTACCCTCCTTCTCCCACAGACAAATAACTGTGGCGTTATTTGGCTTACCTCGACGGGACAAACTATCCGAGATGTTTACTTGAGGTGTGTTTGCAGGCTTTAGGCTCAGGTTTTCCCAAAGATCCTCCAGGTTCTCTGGTTTGACAGGAGTAGAGTGGAACAACATGCTCCTCTCGTGTCTGAGATTAAAAACAGTTTATATATATATATATCCATATCCACACATATGGATAACCAAACACACCATGCAACATATAGATATAGATAACTGTCTCAAGATTAAAAAGTTTTCTCCTACATAGACATTTACACTATCTTCCCCCTCTTCTCCACTGCCTGGCAGTTTCTTTGTCCAAGGCATCCAGGAGAACATAAAAAATGAATTGCATGTAACATTTGTGTGCATGGGTCCTCCCTAGGAACTTGTCACAGCTGCATCAGGAGGCCACTTCAATTACCACAGAGAAAATTTAAGAGGCTAAACGGTTAAGGAGAGGAAATTATTTTTCAAAACCCAAATAAGATTCCCCCCTCAAAACCTCCAGAGTTTTAAGACATTATCCTTGACAGTGAAGTGAGGACAAAAACTAAGAGCTGTTCCTGAAAAGCCAAGGTGATTGATTGCTCCACACTTATGGGGCTTGTTCATGCCATGAGCTAATGGAAGCCTTAGAAACCTGACACCTGCTTCTGTGTGTTGGCCAGTTCCTCTCAGAACTGCTTGCCCAGGCTGTTGAGTAGATGGAATAACTGCTCCAGCCACAACATCACTGTTCCTCCAAGGATATTTGTTTCAATTCCCAGAACTCCTTTGGTTTAGGGCACCGCAAAATCCTTCTGATGTCCCCTGTCTTTGCTATGGATGTGACAAGCTGCATGGATTGATAGGTCTGTTCCTTTCACTAAATGAAGAAATGTAACCCAACAGATCTGTGCCCTGCCCAGAAGAAAACTACCTTCATTCTACACTAATAAAACATGAATAGTCTGGTTTAAGGACTGCTTGCCCAATATATTCTAAGTCTTACTTTAACAGCTCTTGTGATGAAAATATTTTTAAATACCACACTTGATTAAAGTGTTTTTAATTCCTCACAAATTCTCTTCTTTCTAAATAAAGGCTTGGGACAGTTTGATTTAGTACAGACCAAGAACTAGTGGGGCAGAGGGGGGAAGCAGGACCAAGGAACTATTTTTAATCTGTTTCTGTAATTTTTTCATCAGGGTTGATGCATTCATGTTCCCATTTGCTACTCTCATTTGCATGTCAATCACATAAGGTGGTCTTTTTTCAGGTTAATAACATTGGCAACTTTCAAAAGTGCATATTGCTAAAACTCTTGTATTAAATACATCAATGGAGTTTCTTGTAAGAGTATGTCAGATTTGTGTATATATATATATATATGTGTGTGTGTGTGTGTGTGTGTGTGTGTGTGTGTGTAGCAATGAACACTCTACAAAAATTGTTTGAGAGAAGTTATTTGGCAAAGTGGCACCTGCATACCATGTGAGGGTTTAGCTAGTACGTGGGTTCTCTCTGCTCACTCCTAAAGAGACAGGGAGACAAAAGCTCACCATTGCACTTCCCTCTGGCTCTAGGATGGTGTGCAACAGCATACCAGCAAACCAGCCTGCCACCTCCCCTAGGAACAACTTATATATGGATAAAAAACCAGCTTAAAAAAAGCTGAATTTGAAGCATAGTGAAACCAAGAGGATGAAAGGAAAAAAACAATTTTTCCTTAAAAGTTGCATGGGTTCCTGGTTTATGCCAGAGTCAGATGTGCAGTGACTAAAGATTGCTCTGTTGCCTCAACCTGTTTGATGCCCCTGAATTCCAGTTGGCTCTACGGGTCTGGATCAGTATCAAAAAGCACTTAAGTCCTACCCTCCTACCACCCTCCCCCAAGGCAGTGTGATAACAGATAACTATGCAGGCTGAGTGATTTACTCTCTAATTACTGTTTCCTACATGTCCTACCCACAAACATCTGTGTGATAACTATTCCCCACCCCCCAGGTCCTATAATTGTACAGCAGTTTTCCCTTCTCTCCCCCAGAACACTTAACATTTTCCTATTGTAAAGAAACCCTTCTCTTCGCACTCCATGTACTAACCTTTGTGGGGTACACTGCTGGTAATCTTTATCAAGTTCTGTTTGGTTTGAGGCATTTGGGAATCTGTAGAGGCTGCTGCTACTGTCTTCAAACACAGAACGTTTGTCTTTTCCAAAAACCCTCGTTGAAACAGCCTCAAAGACTTTGTAATCCATCAGCGCTTGACATACACGCACCACTTTAGCACGGGATATATCCACATCCCCAAAATACTTGTTCTGTAGGAGATGGGCAAAGACAACATCCACAGCATCTGAGCCAATGAAACAGTCATGGTAGCACTTCAGGTTCTGGCGGCGCTTTTTCACTTCCACTTGATTTTGAAGAGCATTGATAATGCTGCTCCAGACGTACGTTGCTCCAAATGGCTTCTGAGCCAAGCTGAAGCCTGAGAACAGAGACAACAAAGACTGAATTCATGCTGCAGTTAGAACAGAACAGCCCCCATTCTGGCTTCCAGCTTCCATGAATCTCGTAAGGATTCAAAAATTTTTGAGACTTCCACTTTGGCTTGGATTGCTCATGCATTAACACTTTGTTACTTC
Source organism: Sakesphorus luctuosus (assembly GCA_013396695.1). NCBI lineage: Eukaryota > Metazoa > Chordata > Aves > Passeriformes > Thamnophilidae > Sakesphorus > Sakesphorus luctuosus. The sequence continues at coordinate 915,963 of VWZD01011592.1, forward strand.
CTTAGCAAGTCTGTCTGCTGTGTGCCAGTCTCACTCTCTCTCTGGTGGTTCCTCTCACTACATCAGCCTAAAGCTTTTTGACCATAACTTCCTGTTTTTTCAGCCTCTCCTTTTGGCATTATCATTTTGTGTGTCCCTCTGACACCTAATGGTGGCACTTGCAGGACCTACTCCTAAGCCATGAACTGGCTGTATGTGCTTGTACTCCACTGTTAGTTTCTCTACTAACACTAACAGGACAACACAGCTGGGCAGTGAAGACGGAAGCAGAGATGAAGAAACACATCAGAATCTTGTTTCCCACAGGATTGTGCATACACACAATCCACCTGATATCAGTGCTTAGCACATCACTAGCAAGTTCAAGGACTCTCTTGAGACACAACACTTGTGCCACCAAACAACGTCCTGCCAACACAACTCCAGCTGAGACCTTGGCTCTGTGTACTCAATGCCACTTCCTTGAGCCAACACGCCTTCCCTCCCTCAGAGCCACTGAACTATTACTCATTTACCAGTCTGATTAGAGAAACATGCCAGCAGCCAACAGTTTGACCGGAGGCTACATTCAGCCTCCCCAAGGACTTGAAAACACATAAAGTCTGCAGGTGGCACCTAACTGGGAAGGGCTGCAGCCACCAGAGAGGCTAGAATTAGAAAACATGTTTTTCAGTAAGTCATATGAATAATTTAGGAAGACCAAAAGCAGAGGAAGAAGAGGGAAATCAAAAGCTGAAGGACAAAATATGGAATGAAGAGCTGGCAGCAATCCTACAGAAAGCCATCTGGGATTGTGACAGACCTCAAACCAAATGAATTAACAGTGAGATGCAGTGTTTGAAAAAAACAAACCAACATGCAGCTCCTTCTGGAACATATTACCATGAGCATTTTCCACAGAGATGCGGGAGGTGGTTTTTTCTGCTCTGTTTAGTCTGAAGTGGCTTTACTTAGAGAATTGTATTCCAGTTTGTGGCACCAGGGTTTCCAGCTGATCTCCATCTACCAGAAAGCCCAGAAATTAGCAAATTAGCAGGGAAAGGCAGGAAGGTGAGGAGGCAGTAAAGACTGATGGGGAAGCAGGGAACACAACAGCATTTGACCACACCATACTGACAAAGGACAGCAAGCTATCTTTCTGAAAAGATTCATGTCATGGAAAAAGAAAAGCTTTTTAATACACAGCATTGAACCATCTAAGGAAGAAATCTTCCAGAGCCTACAGTTTCCGAAGTTTTAAAAGTACGCGACAGACAAGGCACACGCACTTGTTGGTGCTTTAACCTGATGACACCTTCAGGCAGGCAGAACAAACACAACAGAGCACAGAATTCCCTTCCAACCCTACCACTGAATAGCTGACCAGTTTCTTTGGAAGGAAAAAAAAGTCAGCCCAAGCCCGACACCATCAAACACGCACCAACTCTGGCTTCTGTTGCCAAAATAAATAGCAACACATAGTTTACTTCTAACAGCTTTATCACCTCTTCCTTACACACACACATATACCTCCTTCCAATTTTTTCTGCGGAAAGCAGCGCTACGTGCGGCATCAAGGCACAAGCTCCCACAAAATTAAGGTGCTCAGGGTAAGGAAGAAAACCAAAGGCAGTGACCATCGAGTGCCACCTGCTCTTAACCCGCTCTCCGGACACGCAGCTGCCCCGCAGCTCCGGCTCTCCCCGTCGCTAAGCTTCCCGTGCGGAAGCGGCTCCCGGCGCCGGAGCGCAGCCAACTTTTGAACGCTAGAAAGCCGGGAAAGGCGCCGCCGGGGCTGCGGAGAGGGACAGGGTGGGACGGCTCCAACACCACCCATCCCGCGGCGGGGCAGACCCGTGCTGTCCTGTCCTGTCCTGTCCNGGCGCGCCCGCGGCTCAGGCTCAGGCAGCCCGCGGGGGCGGAGCCGCCGCGCCCACGCCCGGGGGGCGGGGCCGTGCCCGGGGCACAACAGCCAGCGACGGAGGCGACCGAGTCCCACAGGCACTGCTCCATCGTCCGCTAACGCTGGTTCGTGTCCCAGGGATGACAGAGTCCCCAGGGCTGGAAGGGACCTCTGCAGATCACCCAATCCAAGCCCCCCGCCAAAGCAGGGTCACCCAGAGCAGGTGGCACAGGAACGCAGCCAGAGGAGAGGGTGTTTGAGTGCCTCCAGAGACCTCATGACCTCTCTGGGCAGCCTGTTCC